>CM050166.1:16863654-17183654 GCA_027410445.1 Discoglossus pictus
TTCAACTCCCCCATCGTCCACCCCCTCCTAAACCTCCCTCCTGAACCTCAACCCCCCCCATTCGAACCCCCCCCTCCCCTCACTTACCTGCTCTGGCCTCCGCTCCTTCCTGGTCTTGATGTGGCGTGCATGTGACGTCACATGCGCGACACGTCGTTTGCATATACCGTGTGCCGGCACCCGGTATATGCTAATGACGTGGTGCGCATGTGACAAGACCAGGAAGGAGCGGAGGCCGGAGAAGGTAAGTGAGGGGAGAGGGGGGTGGGTTAGAATGAGGAGGGGGGGAGTTCAGAGTGAGGAGGAGGGGGGGTTTAGTATGAGGGGGGTTGAGGATAAGGAGGGAGGTTAAGGAGGGAGGTTTAGGAGCGGGTTGAGGATGAGGAGGGGGTTGAGGATGAGGAGGGGGCCTGAGGATGAGGAGGGGGCCTGAGGATGAGGAGGGGGGCTGAGGATGAGGAGGGGGGTTGAGGAGGGAGGTTGAGGTTGAGGAGGGAGGATTATCAGGGAGGATGAGGAGGGGGGTTGAGGATGGTGGGGGTTGAGGTTGAGGATGGGGGGTTGAGGTTGAGGAGGGAGGTTGAGGATGGGGCATTAGCATATACCGGCACCCGATATATGCTAATGACGTGGCGCTCATGTGATGTCACATCAAGACCCGGAAGGAGCGGAGGCCAGAGCAGGTAAGTGAGGGGAGAGAGGGGGGGTGAGGAAAAGAGACACGGGGGGTGGGGTACAGAGACACACGGAGGGGTAGAGAGACACTAGGGGGAGTAGAGAGACACACGGGGGTAGAGAGACACACTCAAGGATAAGCAGAGGGGACCCTTTTTAGCGTTAAAAAAGGGCTGAAAAAGTCAACTTATACTCGAGTATATAAGGTACTATATAACAACAAATATTTTGTTCATTAATAGTGTGATTTCATTAGCTACCCCTTGTATCCAGTTTTAAAATGTTCTTCGTTGTTTCTCATACTCAGACACACACACACACCAGAAAAAGCAGTCAAGTCATGAGGATAACATAGCTTTATGTAGTATAGTGGCCACCATAGCTTTTAAAGGACCTGGTTTATCAAGGTAGGTGAACTTTGATAAGCCCACCATTCCCCATTCCTCATTATCTGCAGCTCATGTGTCCTCCTCTCAGTACTAACGATCATGCATTGCCTGGCAATGTCCTTTAAACCAAATTCTCACATCATCTTTCCCTTATTGTGCATCTTAAAAGCGCAGTTCACCATTTTTATGAAAAAGTTGAGTTTTACACCAAGCACCTCCTACTTTCTCTTTCCTACTCCTCTTCACTCACCTTTCACCCCCAAATGTTTTAATCATTTCAAACCACGGCGTACTATTTGCCCTTCCGGCCAACTCACATTTCTTCACACAATAGAGCACTATCATAAATTTGATCGCCAATTATTACCCAGTATATGTGTTCTTTCCTTGTTTTTTTCTTCTTTCTGACTTCTTCCTCAACCCTCACCGACCATCATACCTTCCTTTTCTGTGCAATTTTACTGGTTGCCTTAGTAGCTTACTTCCTTGGGTGTTATTTTTGTCACGCTAACCGTCATTTGGTTTTTTGCTTTCTCAACTTGCGGACAATTTTGCTACCTGCGTCCTTCACCAGTTTACTATGCCAAGTCGCTCCGATCATGGTATCGTGCCCACCATGGCTAGTCACTACTTTCTTCCATTGCTTTCCCCACTTATAATTTGCGACTCTTTGCACCTATTTATACACATAGCCACTGTCTGAGCTAATTCCATAACCATCCATTTCTCCGATTAACCTGCTAATGACTGTATAAGACACCCAGTCACTATTCACACCTTCTCTAGTTCTTCAAAATAATTATCGCCATCATACGACCATTCATTCATATACATCTACACAATCAAATTTGCACATTTAGTAGCTCTTTCAGTCTTTCAATTGTTCACAGACACTATACCGGGGCATTCAGCTCCTAGTTGCTATAGCCAACCATCTACCTCATTTCTGGTACGACTATCATTACCTCCTGCCACTAGTGGTGAGCCATTATCATCTCCTCCAACTATTCTACCTGCAACTTCATACCTATTCATCTGAGGAGTGATATCCTGGAAGGAAGAAACATGAACCTTGTGTCCTTACCTCTATTGTCCATTGATGTCACTGACAAAACAATATTTCATTTCACATTAACCAACCTTCTCTCCTCTTATTTTTATAACTCCTATCTCCCTAGGCTCTCTAAGCAGACCTATATGGGCATGGCTTTGGGCACACCAACTGCCACTTTGCGGAGAGGGATCTGACTAAAAATGAATACTGTACATATATCTATCTATATATATATATATATATATATATATATACACATATATATATATATATATATATATATATATATATATATTATAATCTATTTCGGTAGGCAAGAGGTCAATAAATCTGTGGTGACATGAGCAGTCTGTGTCTCATATAAATAAAGATTAGGCGTGGAAATCTCAACCATTTTTGTCAAAAGGTAAATAAACCCTATGGATACGCCTTTTACAATATTTTTAACTATGCATCCAACTTGTACATTTACTATACATAATTATTGCTTCAATGGAAAAACATTTCTGTTATGTAAAGTTTTTTTAATAAAGCACAGAGGGATACACATCCAAATTAGACATATGTTCAGCTATCCATGGTTTCCATATGAGGATGCAATCATTTGCAGTTAGGTGCCATGCAGAGATATCTGTAATTTGAAATGTATTTGAGTATATGAAAACCAGAAGACAATTTTCAACTCAGTTGTAACCTCTAGTGAATGAATGCTCTTCTATGTGACCCAAATCAATGAATATAATTGAAAAATATCTACACAGTCAGATTTATACTCCATACTTATCGAAGTGTATTGTCAAAAGTCTGAGGTTGGCTAGAATAATGTGGGGACATTGCAGATGCTTTCATGCGCCAGATGTGATTTAGTAGAGGTGTGTAACGTTTCTTCGAAGACAGATATCCTCAGAAAGTGACACTACTAGAAAATGTGCATAAATATAAGTCATGTAATCCCAGTTACGACCCAAATCAAAGTATTCATTGCAAATGGAAAGAATTTTGGTTGACAATAAACATTTTATTTCAACATATTTGCACAGCTACGGGTACTTTATCTTGTATTAGATACAGCAACTCTATAGCTATGAAATATAAATTGCTAGCTAAAGTATGTCTATTTATTCAATGAAAATGTTATATACCATATGTACTTTTGATTATTTGTAGAAAATAGGACAGAAAAGTGACAGAGGGAATGGTGCAGCATTTAGATATATTTTAATTTTTTTATTTTAATTTTCTTTCAAAACAGATGACACAAGTCAAGGAAAAATATTTATAACTTTAAAGGAACTCTTTAGGCAAGATCATTTGTTGTGTGAAAATGTTTGACTACATGAATTGATTCATTTTATCATCTTGAATATACTTATGATATTCAACATAATCATACGTGTGCACACTCTGTAGCCAGTCATTAGTATGTCAACATTAATACAAAATGATAATCATTGTGGAGTGTGGATGAGGAGGTCTTAAGGCAGAGGGTTCTCAATCCTCTCCTTAGGAGCCATCAGACAGGCCATGATTTATGTGAAACAGTAAATGAGGCAAATGATGGAGCCTCAAATTGCTTCACATGTGTATTCACACAGTGTTTCACCCAAATCATGGTGGGTCCTGGGGAGAGGTTTGACAACCACTGACCGGGGAGACGTTCTCACCTACTTCTTCTTTCTGAACACTGGGCCCACACCTTCTGTAACCACGTAATTCCTCCCTCTACCACGGACAGGAGGTGTTGGATTGAGGGGTGCATCCAACAGGGGTTGCTGTGTAGTATCTGTCGTTTGCGGTAAGGGGTAAGATGAGGAGGCTGTAGGCTCTGGCTACGATGGTGGTGGAGCCTGTGGAACTGAAGGCTGGAGCGTAGTTACGTGGGCTTCAGCCAACTGCACCAGCCGCGACAAGTGATGTGTCTGGGCTTGTCTGTCCCTATGAGCCATTTGCTTGTACCTCTCCATCTGAACATTATGCCTCCTCAACTCACCATATATTACTTGGATGCTTTCCGCCTGCTCGGTAGCAATATCATTATGACGTGCCAGCTGAGCTGTTAGCAGTTGGACTACTCCGATCTCGCGCTCATCAGCCAATCGGATGTGCTGATATATGTCACTCAAGGTGCCTGGTGCGGGGACGTGAGTTCCGTCTCCTGTTGGACTCTGGATGTGCTATGGTGAGACCAGAGGTGTCGCCAATTGTGATGGTGTAACCCATAGGGATGGTGTTGCCAGTAGGGATTCTGTTGCCAATAGAGATGGTGCTGGCAATGGAGATGGTGCTGGCTATGGAGATGGTGCTGGCAATGGAGATGCTGTTGCCCATAGGTATGGTGTTGGCCCGGTCCGTTGGGGCAACAACGGCTGTGACATCAACAGCTGGGGCAACAACTGCTGTGACATCTGCTGGGGCAACAATGACTGCGACATCTGCTGGGGCAACAATGTCTGCGACAACTGCTGAGGCAACTGCTGGGAAAATCACTGCTGTGGCTACATCTGTTGTGGCCCGTTCAGGAGTGGGAGAGGATTGGGGTCCGGCACACGTATTGCTTGAATATCACCAGGTGGCAGTAGTGGACCTGGTAGGAGTGGTCACCATGAGCTTGACACACATGCAGGTGGTTAGTGGCTCATTAAACTTCTAGGAATTTGAAAGGGCTGGGAACGTGCCTGTGATGTGTGTTAGGGCTCAGGGGGTGATTCCCACAATAGTCCTACTGCTGATGGTCCAGCCTCCTGTGATGGGCCCGGCCCCTCAGCTTCCTCCATCCTCGCCAGCGCTGGTGATAGTGGTACCTCTGGTGGAGCTACCACCTGTGTCTCTGTGGGTGGGGTACGCCTCCTGGGTACTGAAATGAGAAGACAATAGTATTTGAGTATTGATTCTGTGAACAATTGTTTGCTGAGTGTTTCCATATCCCTGACATCATGGTCACTTGTAATTGGCTGTGGTGATTGTTTCTCGCACATAAACATTGAGCTGTATCATGATTGAGTCATCAATATATATATTGTGACCATTTGCCCCCTAGAGGGTGGTGCCAAGTAAAGTAGTGTAAAGAGTTCTTGACAAGAGTGATGAAGTTAAACTCCTGGAGAACTACTAATTGGTCCAGGTGCAGCTTCACTTTAAAGCCTGGAAAGCAGACATGGGGAGGGGGCTGCTGATTAGGGTCTGGCCTAACTGGGGTGAGCTGAGTGTGGAAGCTGCAGCCAGAGGCTCTGAGGCCTTGCAAAGGACACAAGCTGCAAGGAGTCTGGAAAGTACAGCTGGCAGAAGGAGCTGTCAGCTGTGTATGGAGTGCTTCACTGCTGTTTCCTGGAGCTACAAGTGACCGGTCCTACTTGAGACCAGAAAGCTTGAGAGAGACTGAACCACAGTAAGTTTTGTTTGCCATGAGCTGCCAGAGTTCGACTACAGAGGTGGAAAGTGTTTTGGAGCCTTCAGAGTATTACGGTCTCACAGGGGGCAAGCTGCTTGCAATAAGGAGACCAGAGAAAGGCAAGGACCCCACCCCTGTATGCGAGTAATACAAAGGACTGTTTTACCTGAGAACCGAGAAGTGGTTTTTAGGGCTAGTCAGGGAACTAATCTGTGAGCGAGTCCATTTAAATTGATTTTTGTTTTGTGCTGCATTAAGCTATTTTTGTTTATATTTTGTCTGCACAATAAAAAGTAAACCAGAGCCCAGAAGTCTTTGCTGTTTCTCTATGAGAGTAGGGATCGCTGAAGGCGATTAGGACCCCCCTGGTGTCCAAAATAGTATTGATGAACAGGGCCGTGTGGCCAGCCTTGTCACAATATATTCTTAACAAACTTACTACTAGTTACCATGGATGTTGAATCTCTCTATAGCAACATCCCCCACAAAGATGGTACTGAGGCATGCCTCAGGTTCTTTTCAAATCACACCCAGGGCCATAAATACAATTCTAATACCATTGCAAAACTATTAGAATACATCCTGACCCACAACTACTTCACCTTCAACGGACAGATTTACCTACAGATTATTGGGACTGCAATGGGTACCAAAATGGCACCACAGTATGCAAATATATTTATGGCTGACCTGGAACAGAGATTCCTATCCACATTAGTCCATAAACCTTACAGATACTACCGGTATATAGATGACCTGTACATCATATGGACAGAGGGAGAAAAAAACCTCAGAGACTTCCACACTGCCTTTAATACCTTCCACCCATCTATTAAACTTAAAATGGATTACTCTGCTGAACAAGTAAACTTTTTGGACACCACCATATCCATCAAAAATGGTAAACTTCACTCATCTGTGTATAGGAACCCTACAGACAAATATAGTTACCTACACAGTTCTAGTTTCCATCCCTCACATACTAAAAAAGGGATAATTTACAGCCAAGCCATCAGATACCACTGCATATGCTCAAACATCAAGGACCGTGACAAACATTTAAAAACACTGTCTGCCTCCTTCAAACAAAAGGGTTACAAACCCCATGTCATCACACAGAAAGTAACCGCTGCCATCAAAACACCCCGAGAACACCTGTTGCAATATAAAACTAAAGAAAATTCTTCACGTACACCTCTAGTAACAACATACCATCCTACTCTAGAAGGAATACGTAAAATAATTAAAGATCTACAACCACAACTAACAGAAGATGCAGAATTAAAACATATATTTCCCAAACCTCCCATTGTCGCATTCAGACAACCACCAAATCTAAGACAAACATTGGTGAACAGAAGATTGGCCAATGAACGGCCCAACAGAGAAAATGGCACCAAACCCTGCAACAAAAATCGCTGCAAATTATGTCAGCATATCTGCAAAGAGGATACAGCCACACACAACAACAAGAGCTACAACATCAGAGGGTCATATTCCTGCACATCATCAAATGTAGTCTACATGATACAATGTACTGTCTGTGAAAATGGATGCTACATTGGGGAAACCGACCAGAAATTACATATGAGGATGAACCTTCACAGAAACTCCATCAAAAAACACAATGAAGACAATTGACTCCTTGATAGTCTACTCCCGTACACAGTATGTGATGTTGCATGGTGGGCTACCACCAGTCCCACAGGCTGTTTTGTCCTCCCCTGCCATCTTTTTCTTCACCTTCATCCGGTAGTCATCATATCGGTATTTAACTGACCTAACATCACGGTTTGCAACCCCTAATGAAGCCACAGCTGCAGTCACCTCATCCCAGGCATGTATCTTATCACCAGGCCTCACATCCCTACCACCATGGATGATGCTACTGCGGGCTTAAACTTCCCTGAGGTGTGTTTCTGCCTTCTCTTGGCTATAATTGTGGGCCCTCGGCTTTGGCACAATCTTTTTGCCCTGCCAACTTGCCTGGGGTTCCTGACCTCCCTGTTCTCTCCCTTGGGCCTGCCCCTCATCCCCATTACCCCCCCCCCCCCCCGGCATCAGGTTCCTGACCCTCGGCTCCTACACCTTGTGTGCCTTCATCTGGGGGCACATCCCTCCCCCTCCTTCTCTCCTCCACCTGTACCTCCCCTCCCTGACCTGCTGCCTCCTCTTCCTCTCCCTCTCTCCATACCTCTATTTCTCCTCACTCTCTTCCTCTGATATTTCTCTCTCTCTCTCTGGCACTCTCACTCGTGCTCTCTAACACTCTATTTCTCTCTCTGGCACTCACTCTCTCTAACACTATCTCTCTGGCACTCTCACTCTCTATTTCTCTCTCTGGCACTCTCACTCACAGTCTCTAACACTCTCTATCTCTCTCTCAGTCTCTGTCTATCTCTCTCTAAATATATCTCTCTCAAAAACCCACCAACGCCTAGATCTGTGTGTTCACTTTTTCAGCTACAGCACAGTCAAAGAATTACGGTTTTCGCAGTCTTTTAAACCGTTTCCCATGGCGTTGATTGACTTCCTCCGCTTCCTATTAGTTAATTAACCTGTGATGGGATCCCAACTTACAGCCTTGACTGATTTTCTTAATAAATGCTAATTTAAGACTAGTATAAACATTTTATATTAACAATATTTAGCTAAAAGTGCTCCAGTTTTAGAGGAGTTTCACAATTCCTGCCATGTACTGTGAATAAATAGTACATTTGTGTTCACATTTAAACAACACTTATTTCCTGCTCAGAATTCCAAAAAATACATTTATTACACTGCATTCTTGGAACTTGGGCAGGGACGTGCAAATGTGCCCAAAAAAGGCTTCGCTGTCCAATACCATTTCAAACATGGCTCCTTTTAAGCATATGCCTTCTGTATTACACAGTTTTCAGCAAAGCCCAGGATGGTGTGACGATCCATGGGTAGGGGCTATTTGGGTTCTTGGAAATCTTGTCACAGCACCCTGATATCTGGCTTCTGTATCAGTCAGGGTCTCTCCATCAGGAATCAGCACTTCCATGAGTCTCAGTAACCTTCCTGTGGTAGTGACCAGTTACTTGCAGGGTGGAGATAGGATCAGTATTGCAGCCACCAGGAGCAAATAAGAGAACATACCATTTATCTATGTCTCAGCAGTGAGCTGATTTATTTTTGGAAAGTCAATAATATTTATAGGGGTTAGATACAGAGGGGGTGTATACAACACAACAATGACAGGGAGTGAAAGACAAGCACAGGAGCTTGATTCCACATAGGGTCTAATAGTCTGGCATCCTGTCTGGCACCTGTGAACAATAGGCCAACCTCCAAATACACATAATGCGGTCTCCATGTCTAGCGGTCCAACCTCAAATAGAGTACATTAACTTTATCTGTCTGTGACAGGTGGATTATGCATAAGCCAGGAAACCTACACACGGACGGCTGTTTCGATGTTACTGCCTCTCACCAGAGTGGTGCCGGTTCCTAGCTTGTGTAGTAGATTTTTTGGAGACCACAACAGTCATTTAATTTTTGGTGGGCAAAATATATGCATTAATAAAAGTATTAATATATATATATATATATATATATATATATATATATATATATTTGTGAGCGTGTATGTGTATATATCTTAAGAAACCCTGACATCTGACTCTGATTCTGCATCTAACTAACTCGAGCGCTTCGTCTACAATCGCCTTACCCAATTTATTTCCTCTAATTCCCTTTTTGACACCTTCCAATGCAATTTCCGGCCCCAACACTCCACAGAGACAGCTCTCACAAAAGTCACTAATGGCTTTCTCACCGCCAAGTCAAAAGGTCACATTTCTATGCTAATTTTTCTGAATCTCTCTTCTGCCTTCGACCAACCTCTTCTACTCCAAATTCTCTACTCCCTCGACATTCAAAATACTGCTCTCTTGTGGTTCACATCATACTTACAAGATTGAACATTTAGCGTCTCCTTCTCTAGCACCTCTTTTACTCCTTACCCTCTGTCTGTTGGAATACACCAAGGTTCAATCCTAGGCTCCCTCCTCTTCTCCATCTATACATCCTCACTTGGTAACCTAATAAACTCTTCTGGATTTCAGATGACACTCAAAACTGCCTGTCAGCACCAAATCTATTTCACCTTCTTTTTACACGTTTCCAACTGCCTCTCAAGTATATCATCCAAGATGTCCGCCACCTCAAACTCAATATGTTTAAGACCAAACTCCTAATCTTCCCACCTTCTACTATGGCTTTAATTCCTCACATCTCTCTCACTGTCAACAATGCCATCATCACTTCCACCTCCTAAGCCTGTTGTCTCTCTTTCATCCCTCACATACAGTCACTAACTACATTTTGCTTTCTCCATCTAAAAAACATTTCCAAAATACGTCACTATCTTACACAACTAAGGTTCTAATACATTCTCGTCTCTAATACTGCAACTCGCTTCTTGCTGGCCTGCCCACCACCCGTCTATCCCCACTGCAATCCATAATGAATGCCTCCGCTAAACTCATCTACCGTACACAATGTTCAGTGTCTGCAGCACCTCTCTGTCAATCACTCCACTGGCTTCCTTTAACCTGAAACAAAATTTAAAATCACGGCCCTAACCAACAAAGCACCCAACAATGGTGCACCCTTATATCTCTGATCTCATCTCCAAATACTCCCCCACCTGCCCTCTTCCCTCTGCCAACGACCTTCTTTCCACCACTCTTGTCACCTCTTCTCATTCCGGGGTTGAGGACCTCTCTTGTGCTACCCCTATTCTCTGTTACTCCTTGGCTCCCTCCACCTGCCTCAAAACCTTAAAACCTCACTAAAAACTCATCTGTTTAAAGAAGCTTATCACCTTCCACCCTAACATACACATCACTTCTCTCATATTCCTGTACTACAACTAAAACCTTTGGATTGTAAGTTTGCAAGTTTTCAATCTTGCATGGCACTTTGGGAAAGCACTATGGACACAGGATTCTAAACTCAAAGACAGAGCCCGCCATATTTTTCAATGTGTTAATATTGCTATTGTCTTTTGTCTTTAACTTAACCCTTATATAGCCCTACGGAATATATCGACGCATTACAAATAAATAATAATAATAATATTTATACTGAGGATGCAGGTAAAATTAAGGTTTTTTCTTATACTGTAGATGATGATGATTATGTCAAAGGAGGTGTTTAGCTGTATTCCCTTTAGTCATGCAACAGAAGTTGCTTTATATTAATGCACACATGTCTATCTATCAGCTTCTTAAAACAATACAATTCATTTAGGATTTTAATCATTGTCTCCTGAAAGATGACAATAAGTAATGTCAGGTAAGGTGAGTTCCATAACTTTTACACATATTTAAAATGTTGTATGTTTTTATTTCATACTGAAGCAATGCAAGTGAACTTCCCCCTTAAAAAGAATAAATAATATTGTGAGGCAACATTTATGGACAGCTTAGTTGAAATATTATTCCTCTTCCTCACACAGCTGTAGAACTTCAAAAACCCTCAGATTTCAAAATACATTTTTTCAAATGTCTCAATCAACAATAAGTTTCCTACACAGCTGCAGGAGATTTCCGTCCGTGCTTATTTTTAGTGTTTATAGTGTTACTTCAAGGAGGTGGAAGGACTTGAGAAATGCTCTTTTAAACTGAAGTATCAGTGTATGAGAAGAGGAGAAATGTAGACATATTTTAGCAGTGCCTGAGGAATTGGAAATGTAATTATGAATCACATGACTGCATTTGAAAACCTCCAAGATGTGAGTGATTCATACTTTTTATATGGGTTGGACTGGCACTATATATCATTCGGTACACTTTTAGTTTGAATGCATTTTCCACTGAGCTAAATTGTGAAGAAGAAATACCAGTACCAGTATGAGAAAAGCATGTTGTTTGAATCAAAAGTAATATTTAAAAGATTATGCTAGTAACTTTCCATAGTTTACAAACTAAAATAATATAATAATCATCAATATATAGTATCTCACAAACGTGAGTACACAAGTATTTTATTATATCTTTTCATGTGACAACACTGAAGAAATGAACCTCTGCTACAATGTAAAGTAGTAAGTGTACAGCCTGTATAACTCAACAAACAGCCATTAATGTCTAAACGATTGGCCACAAAAGTGAGTACACCCCAAGTGGAAATGTCCAAATTGGGCCCAAAGTGTCAATAATTTGTTTGGCCACCATTATTTTCCAGCACTGCCTTAACCCTCATGGGCATGGAGTTCACCAGAGCTTCACAGATTGCCACTGGAGTCCTCTTCCACTCCTCCAGGATGACATCACGAAGCTGTTGGATGTTAGCGACCTTGCACTCCCCCACCTTCTGTTTGAGGATGCCCCACAGATGCTCAATAGGGTTTAGGTCTGATGACATGCTTAGTCAGACCATCACCTTTACCTTCAGCGTCTTGAAGGTGTGGTTGGGGTCATTATCATTTTGGAATACTGCCCTGTGGCCCAGTCTCTGAGGGAGAGGCTCTGCTTTAGTATGTCACAGTACATGTTGGCATTCAGGGTTCCCTCGATGAACTGTAGCTCCCCAGTGCCGGCAGCACTCATGCAGGCCCAGACCATGACACTCTCACCACCAAGTTTGACTGTAGGCAAGACACACTTGTCCTTGTACTCCTCACCAGGTTGCCGCCACACACGCTTGACACCATCTGAACCAAATAAGTTTATCTCGGTCTCATCGGACCACAGGACATGTTTCCAGTAATCCATGTCCTTAGTCTGCTTGTCTTCAGCAAACTGTTTGGAGGCTTTCTTGTGCATCATCTTTAGAAGAGACTTCCTTCAGGGATGACAGCCATGCAGACCAATTTGATGCAGTGTGCGACATATGGTCTGAGCACTCACAGGCTGACCCCCCACCCCTTCAACCTCTGCAGCAATGCTGGCAGCACTCATACGTCTATTACCCAAAGACAACCTCTGCATATGACACTGAGCATGAGCACTCAACTTCTTTGGTCGACCATGGCGAGGCCTGTCCTGAGTGGAACCTGTCCTGTGAAACCACTGTATTATTATAATTATTAATATATTAATATAATTATTATTAATATTATAGTTCATTTATATTATGCCGACATATTCCATAGCGCTGTACATAAATTCAATTCAGACAAAGATAAATACAAATTAACATATAGCAAAGCAAGGAGGGCCCTGTGTTCGAGCTAGGAATCCAATGTCCATGGTGAATTCCCAAAGTACTTAGGATAGCTGTATGGTCTTGCCCTCTGTGCTGCAGCTCAGTTTCAGGGTCTTGGAAATCTTCTTATAGCCTAGGCCATCTATTGTAGATCAACAATTATTTTTTGCAGATCTGCAGAGAGTTATTTGCCATGAGGTGCCATGTTGAACATCCAGTAACTAGTATGAGAGAGTGTGAGAGCGATAACACCACATTTTACACACCTGCTCCCTATTAGACCTGAGACCTTGTAACACTAACGAGTCACATGACACTGGGGAGGGTAAATGGCTAATTGGGCTCTATTTGGATATTTCCACTTAGAGGTGTACTTACTTTTGTTGCCAAAGGTTTAGACATTAATGGCTGTGTTTTGAGTTATTTTGAGGGGACAGCAAATTTACACTGTTATACAGGCTGTACAATTTACTACTTTACATTGTAGCAGAGGATCATTATGTCAGTGTTGTAACATGAAAAGATCTAATAAAATATTTACAAAAATGTAAGGGGTATACTCACTTTTGTGAGATACTGTATATATTATATGTGTATGCCAGATTAAACAGGTAAACACCAGGATGAAACACAGCACATAATGATCAGACATGACTTGCAATAGCAGGTGAAGCAGGAAGGGTCTGACTTTAAACAGTTGGAGGGTCCTCACTCTGGTCCTCCATTGCTACTTAGTTAAATAGCAACTGAGGTTGTAAAAATACTTTTGGTCAAGTTCAACCTTTTTAGATCTCCTCTTTTTTCTAGAGAAAATAAATTTTATTTGGTTAATCGGTCTTCATAGCTTATTCACTCCATTACTCTTATTAACTATAATGTTGTCCTTTTCTGTTGCCTTTCTAGCTCTAAAAAAAACATTTTTATGAAGCAGTGACCAAAATTGTATTCCATAATCCAAATTAAGGGCATACTAAGGATTTGTCTAGTGACAGAATTATAATTGCTTCTATAGCCTTCTTAATACTTGCTAATATTTTATTGCTTTTGCAGATGCTGCTTGGCATTGAGCACTATTACGTAGGTGGTTGTCCACAAGCCTCCCAATCCCTTTCTATCTTTGATATCCCTAGATTTGTTGCATGTGAATTATAAATTGCATGCTTATTTTCCTTCCCAAATGTATAACTTATAACATATTACTTGTATTAAATCTCATCTGCCATTTAGTTGCTAATTGCTCTTAATTCATGCAAATCCCTTTGAAGGGAAAGTATGTCATTTTCTGATTTAATTACCTTACACAACTTAGTGTTATTAGCAAAAATCTAAAAAATACTTCCCAGTCTTACTTTTAAGTCATTAATAAACATGTTAAAAGGAAGAGGAACTAATACTGAACCCTGAGGAACCCCACTTATCATATTAGTCCAATATGAGTACGTGCCATTCGCAACAACCCTTTTTAACAACTTATTTTCAATTTTTTCCAATCAAATAGCTCTTCCGCAAGACTTGTAAAATCACTTGTACTCACATAAATCAGTCTCTATTCCCTCTTTCTTGTATACTTTAAATGCCTATTTTTTAATCCTTATTTTGATCTATAAATTATTGTTTAGTCACATGGGATTTGGGTTACTTGTATCACTTTTATTTGCACATGATATGAGCTGATATGTATATACATATTTAGTAAGGCTTTAAATGGTGTCAATTTATTCTCAGTTCTTTGACTCAACCGTACAGCTGCCTTTATACCTTTAAATTGTGTCTTTTAAAATTAAGAGTTTTTGTTGGCCCCTTATAACTTATTTTTTTAACTCTGCCTCAAATGAGACTTTGTTGTGATCACTGTTTCCCAAAGGTTGCCCTATTTCCACATTTGATATTATATCAATATTATTTGTGATGACTTAATCCAAGATGGCCTCATTTCTAGTAGGCTCTTGTATAACCTGGGCCAGATAATGATCCCTGAGTGTACTGAAGAACCTGCTCCTCTTCGCTGAACTGCTGGTGTCATTCATCCAGTTTATTTCAGGGTCTTTAAAATATCCCATTATTATAACTTGATTTCTGCAAATACACAGGCACTATACATAGGCCAGATGCATGGTGTATATTGCAGAGATAGTGGAGATAGAAGAGAAATGAATGGCCAAGTAAGTATTAGTTAATTCCTGCCACTACATTGTTAAGAAGCAAAAATATATTAAAGTGGTCTCAAACGTTAAGAAGCATGGCCCCCATGCTAATCAAGTACACAAAATTGCTGCACTCAGCCAACATTTGTAAATCCTTCCTTATCTGCAAGACATTTCAGTGAAGGGAGTACCCAAACCAAGCTTCACGGAGGTGAAATGACTCCAGGAAACAATAGAAAATGTGTGTCTTCAAGCTTTCCCAGGATCAGAGTCTTCTCTATGGAATCCTGTCTTCTCATGATATTATCAAAATATTTGAGCTTCAGCCTCATGATCATACCTTCCAATAAACAGTTTGTCTTGATTTCCTGAAGTACTGTGTAACGGCTACCCCGGTAGTGAGAGGGTATCAGCCGTTGGAGACGTCCTTTTCCCTGGCAAGCTGCTGTGTAAAAGTGAAGTTGTTATCAACCATCAGAGAAAAACTTTTAATAACTGAACTCAGCATGACAGTTACAGATCATCAAGACATTCCAAACAGTTAAAGGGCCAGTGTAGTAATAAATGTTCACAGGCAAAGGTAAGGTTTTGTTACACTGCTCCCCCTTTGTGGAACACTCCGTCAGACCCGGATTGATCCTTTTCGGGTCAACTTGGGGCTGTCCGGTCTGCTGTTAAGGTAAAAGTTCAGTTTGCCTGGACAGTCCGTCTGCGTTCGCATTGAACCGGCCAGGGCGATATTGAATGGAAAAGTTATACGGTTGTAGGGCCAAGCTCCATCTCAGTAATCGTCCATTGTCCCCAGCAACTCGGTTCAGCCATACTAGGGGGTTGTGGAATGTAACTTCAGCGCAGATGGGCTTTAGAATTAGTTTCATAGAAAGTGTCCCTGTGGTGACAGCTCAATACGGTCGGAAAGGAGAGGGAGAACGGCGGTTTTGATAGGTGGAGTCACGCCCTCTAGAGCGGGATCTTGATCTCGAGTAGCTGGCGTTTCTTTCGGGGCAAACCCGGATATAATAGGTTTCACCCTCATGAGACCGAAATTTAGTGTCGTCCAGTTTTCTCAAAGCATATTCCATGTCCTCCTTCCGGATAAATTCAACAATTCCCATTCCATCTTTGTGTACATCAGCATAACAGACATCACCAGCTTTCCGCATGTGGTCCTTTAGGTCCTGCCAACTACCTGATGGGGGAAGACCTGAGACAAGGACTCTGAAATCAGATCGTCGAGAGGGAGGTCCATTCCTTCCCCGTGGTGCTCCATAACCACCACCATCACCCCGAGAGCCCCTGAAAGGCCTTGGGAACTCAACCCTTAGACGACATGAGCCAAACTCATAGCCATTCCCGACCAAATACTGCATCCTCTGCATCCCGCGGGTCCTGGAATTTGATGAAAGCAAATGGAGAGCTGCTGCATCTGCCTCGGTTCTTTAGCTCGACGCTCCGCATCCGGCCGTATCGTTGGAACAACTCCTCCAGCTCCTTCTCCCGCACGTCGGCCGGAAGGTTCCCCACATAGATCCGCCCGTTCACGGACCCGTCCCGCGCGGCCTCCCCTGCGCCACGAACAGCAACGGTACGATTAGATACATGTTCTGGTTTCACAAGATGTTTCTGCACCAAAGTGATGGTAGCGCCAGTGTCTCTTAAGCCTTGTGCTATCTGTTCATTTACACGCACCTCTTGGCGGTGATACTGGCGGTTATCCGGGGAGGCAGCCTTTACGAGGTTGGCCTCATACAAGATTCCCAAACACTCCTCAGGCTCCCTTTGATTTCCAGGCAGTGAGCAGCAGAGGGACATGATGGCGGGGTCTCTGTGTGGGGTGTTGTGCGCCTCCATTCGTTATTGGCTGATCTCAAAGGGCAATAACGGGCAATATGCCCTGTGTTGCTGCAGTGATGACATGTCACTTTGTAAGATTCCCGGGGATGGTTGTAAGACCCCTGAGGGCGTGAAGGTCCTGGGGGTACTGGAGCCCAAAATTCTGTGTGTGCAGCGTAGGTTGGGGTGCGTGCCTCTGTTCTAGGTGCTGGTCGTGTGGTACCTTGGCTCACCTTCCTTGTTTCTGTGTATTCATCTGCTAGTCGCGCTGCCTCAGTTAAGTTGGCAGGGCGGCGATCTCTCACCCAGTCCTGTATATCCGCAGCCAGATCTTGAAAGAAATGTTCCATCAAGAACAACTGTAACACTTCTTCTCCGGTGTTGGCATTGCACCCTCGCACCCAATGTGATGCCACCCTTTGTATTGTGTTTGCCCATTCCATGTGGGAGTCCACAGCCTTCTTCTTGGACTCCCGGAAGCGACGGCGGTATGCTTCTGGGGTTACGGCATATCGGGTTAGCAGTTCCTTTTTAACTTGCTGATATTGTAAAATATCCTCTGGAGCAAGAGCCCGAAAGGCTTCATTGGCTTTGCCCGACAATTTCCCAGACAAAATAGTGACCCATTGGTCTGGTGGTACCTGGTGTAGTGAGCACTGCCTCTCAAAGTCAGCCAAATATCCATCTATTTCCTCCTCACTTTCTACAAAAGCTTTAAATGCAGTGAACGGTATTTTCTTTACTGTAGCAGTGGGTGGGGGGGGGGTAGGAACTGCCTGTGTAATGGGCTGTCTAGCTCTTACCAGTTCCGTTTCTTGTCTCCACTTAGTTTCTATCTCCTCCCTTGTTTCCCGGAGCAGCTGGTTTATTAGTTCCACGGACGTTTCTGGATACAAGGATAAGCTCCGCTGTACAATACCAGTAATTACATCGTCCTCGCTGACAGATGTAAAGGGCTCCGTTACTTCCATAGATCTATATATTTCGTCCAGCTCCAGCAGGTCAGCTATCAGCTCCCTCCGTGGCCTGTTACTGGCACTCCTACCACGTCTCTCCAATACATCTTTTAGTGTGGGTCTTTTCAGCTTGGCGTATTGAGACTCCATTCAGCACTTGCTCTCTGGATAAAAGGACCATCCCACCGCTGCCAACCAATGTAACGGCTACCCCGGTAGTGAGAGGGTATCAGCCGTTGGAGACGTCCTTTTCCCTGGCAAGCTGCTGTGTAAAAGTGAAGTTGTTATCAACCATCAGAGAAAAACTTTTAATAACTGAACTCAGCATGACAGTTACAGATCATCAAGACATTCCAAACAGTTAAAGGGCCAGTGTAGTAATAAATGTTCACAGGCAAAGGTAAGGTTCTGTTACATACTGTTTTATTGAATCTTCTTGCAGTCCAATAATTCTAAGCAGTTGCTGCCAACACCACAATTCAAAGGTGATTTTACGGCTCTCAGTCTTCTTTATGGTCCAGCTCTCACATGTGTATGTAACTACTGTGAATAGTATAGTTCTTACTATGCAAAACTTTGTTAATAGTGTAATATATTTACTTTTTACTAGCTTGTCCAAGCTTACCAAATCTTTCTTCCTCAGAAGCATAACTACAGTCACCATCTGAAGAGATCTTGGATGCACAGGAAAATAAAATCTGTCACTACCTCCACTTATTCCCACCTATTTGCCAGGAACGGAGATTGCAATATCGCCATGATCTTTGTCTTTTTAACGTTGAGCACTGGGCCGGCTTTTGCACTCTCACCCTCATAGTAGCTTTATATGTGTATCTGAGATTGTTGATACTTCTTCCGGCAATACTGATTCCGACTTTGGATTCATCCAGCCCAGCTTTAAGCATGATGTACTTCACGTATAATTGAATAAATAAGGTGACAATATACAACCTTGTCGCATATTGCTTTCCGATCTTGGACCATTCTGTTGTCCTATGTGTGGTATTGACCATGGTTTCTTGGTTCACATACAAATACCCCATTAATTCAATGAGATGATCTGGTACGCCCATCTCTTTAAGGACATGCCACATTTTGTTGTGATCTACACAGTCAAAGACTTTAGAATATTCTGTTAAGCAGAAGTGAATGTTTTTTCTGGAACTCTCTTGCTTTCTCGATTATCCATAGGACATTGGCAATTTGATCTCTCGTGCCTCTTCCTCTGTGTAATCCTGTAGTACCAGGTCCATATATTGTTGGAGCCAAGCTTATTGGATCTTAAGCATTGCCTTGCTATGTGAAATGAGTGCAATTGTTCCATAATTGGAGCACTCCTTGGGACTTTTTTAGGATTGGGATGTAGACTGAACTTTTAAGGTCTATTGGCCACTGTTGAGCTTTCCAAATGTGTCGGCATAAGGCAATCAACACTTTCACAGCATCTTCTTGTAGAATTTTGAATAGTTCAATTGGGATTCCATCAATTCCTGCAGCTTTATTATTAAGGTATCCTAGGGCCAATCTCAGTTCACTCTCAAAGATGTGTGGCTCCAGCTCATTGGACAAACTATTCCTCACTGCTGTTAAGATCCTTCTTGTATAGATCTTCAGTGTAATCCTGCCACCTCTTCTTTATCACACCAACTTAGGCATGAGTGGTTCCTTTGAGTTGGCCAATTTTCTAGAATAGATTGCTTGACTTTCTCATGCTGTTATCTTCTTCTATCACTTTACATTGCTTACTGTAGAATGTCTCCTTGTCTCTGCTTGCTATCCTTTGTAATTCTGCACTCAGTTGGGAAAAATTGTCCTATCTACACTGCCTTTCTCTTTCCTTCTTTGCTAGGCTGCTTTCAATGCCTCATCAGATAGCCAGTGTGCCTTCTTAGTTTTATTTCCTTTGGGGATATTCTTTATTGCCGTTTCCTGGATAACATTGCAGACTTCAGTCCAAAGATCTTCAGGCCATCTATCTTCCATGTCTAGTTCCATTAAACCTATTTTTTACTTCCACTGCATACTCACAAAGGATATTATTTATTTTGTATCTGCTTGGTCTAATGATTTTCCCTTTTTTTAGTTTAATTCTGAACTTTGCAATAAGAAACTCATGGTCTGAGCCACAGTCAGCTCCAGGTCTTGTTTTTGCTAACTGTATAGAGCTCTTTTATCTATTGCAACAAAGTATTTAGTGAATCTGATTTTTATGTTGTCCATCTGGTAATGTCCATGTGTAAAATCGTCTCGGAGGCTGTTGGAAAAGGGAGTTTGCTTTGAGTAGAGAATTATCTTGACAGAATTCCACTAATTTTTGACTTGCTTCATTTTGAAATCCAAAGCCAAACTTGCCAGCTATTTTAGGTTTCTTTTGGTTCCCTACTTTAGCATTCCAATCTTCTAGGATAAGAGTAAAATCTTTTCTTGGTTTTATATCTATGATGTGTTGAATATCTTCATAGAAATGGACAACTTCATGTTTTATAATTTTTTAATCTTGCTAATATATAAATTATTATTCTTATTATAAATAATAATAATTATAATAATAATATTTTGTCAGTATCCAACAGCATAAAAATACTTCTGTAGTTAAATAAAACGTTCTCTTCAAATGGTTACTACTAGCCATGATTTTATGAACAACTGAAAATTAATCTATTAGGTTATTTAGATAACTTTGTTTTGAAATGTGAAATTTGGCAGCTAAATGTCAGGCTAGCTTCCGGCAATATTTTAATTTGCCTTTAAATACCAAAAGTTCAAATCTAAATCTGGGTAGTGTTCAACACAGTTATTAATATAATAGACCAAATAAGTTAAACTTTTATAATAAAAAGAAAAAGAAATATAAAAGAAAACAGTCTATATATACTCTGGTATAACCTACGGTACTTCAAAAAGTTTAATTTACAGCATTTTCAAAAATCACCCCTCAGTATATAAGAATGTAAAAATTAATTATGCCGAGAGGTAATCTTCCATAACTCAGTGTACCTTATCTGCTGTTGGCAGGTTTGCCTTGCTGGTGGATGTGCCGTTCTGTACGAAGACGCAAAGATGACATAATCCTCGGCTATTTAAGTTGGTAGCCGGTCTTTAATGAGATGGAAATATTATGGAAAGAAGATTTCAGGAAACTAGTTCAGGCAACGTGAAAGAAAAAAAAATGCTTCACGGCATTTCATATGATTGTGTTAAGGCTGCTAGAACAGCTAATTCCTATAAGCCCCCAAGAGATGCCTAAAGCAATGTTAACACATTTCAGAGATGGGTATATTATAATGAATCCTGACAAAATGTGTGTCCTGAGTTAAACATTAAAAATATGAATAAAATGTCATGCTTCATTCAGTAGCTGACTAAAGACATTTGTAGCAATAAAATGGCCATTGATGTCCAAGAAACCAGATCAAGAGTGAATTCTTCATAACTCATGGTAGATCATGCTCATGTCATTTATACGCCCTAGGGCAAGGATATATTTAGGTTTTTATCTGTCCAGTGCCAATTTAGATGTACATGACTACTTATGCTTTATCTACTGCCTCATCTATACTCCTTCACAAATACTATCATATGCACTAAAATATGTAATATATGATAATAAATATTAGTAATGGGAGTTACCTTGTATTAGGAGAGTTTAGGAAATCTCATTTACTGTACCTGGTGCAGCAAAGTGCAAAAAAAGAAAGTGTTTCATGTTTTTAAGGTGAACAAACTTCCATTGCCTCTGAGTATAGCTGGCTTGAACTCTGGCTGGGAATCTCCTTGCAGTGGAAGTCTTAGGATCTGTGTACAACCAGATCTATTTCTTGAACTCACTTCTAAGGCGGTCATCAGTTAACAGAGAACTTCTTCCTTTTGTCTCGTATGTGATGGCACTGAGTTTTACCTTTACTAGTAACTTGCCCGTCAAAAAATGACGGTCAATACAATTTTAAGCCATGGGAATGCTGCTTGCCACACAATGTGAAGTTTTTTGTACTGTGAGAACCTCTGGCGCTCATCGCGAGCCTCGCGCTGAGTGGCTTCGGTGCTCATCGCGTGGCTCGCAATGAGCGTCTTCGGCGCTCATTTCGAGCCTCTCCTCTGCGCTCATCAGAAAGACAGATACATATGTCTATAGTTTTTGTAAATAATAATTAGTTAGTTATTTAATGAATTAATATACTTTACCTAATTATAATTAATATATCCATCAATCAATAGGCACTTGGCTGATGAACGCCGAAGGCGCTCATTGCCTTCGGCGTTCATCGGCCAAGTGTTGTGCGTGTTAGTGCCTTAACGGCAAGCCTCGCTACGCGAGGCTCGCAGGCAATGAGCTCTTTTTGCGCTCATCACCTAAGTGCTGCGAGTTAATGGTTTGCCTCACTTTGCGAAGCTCACAAGCGATGAGCACCTTCGACAATCATCGCCTAAGTCGTGCGCACCACGCAAAGCGTGACAACGTCTCGCAGTTCGACAATTATAATATGTACTTTAGATCTTATTTACTATATAGATTCTATTATATTTTTAGATTTGCTAAAACACTAAAGGCATATCTAAGTGAGCTGGATTATGAATGCATCTGATAGAGGAGAACAACAACAAAATTAGAGGTGCTCAATCTGAGAATAGGTCTGGTTATCTACTCAGAGAGCAACCTCTCTTAGCTCACTTGTGCCCTTCACATGGAGAAACATCCTGAAGTATATCAGTCTGGTCTCACTCAAATGAGTGACCCAGCCCCGAAATACCAGGCAATTGTACCCTGAACAGGAGAAACAGCAAACCCCAGATGCATTTTGGCCTTTGTGGGCCTTGTCAGTGAAGTGCAGCTTTACTCTTTAAGTAACAGTGAGCAAGAAGATAGAGGAGAATTCCAAAATAAACATTGTAGTCAGCAAAATCTGTTGTAATTTCTGACAGTTTCAAATAAGGGATAAAACCCTCCAAACCAAGTCTAATTTAGCATCAAAGTTAAAATGATTTGTTTTGGACAATCAGGTTAGCTGAAACATTTGATTTAAACTCTGGAGTTCCTGTTTGTGCTGCAAAGCAGCCTGGAATATGTAGTGCTTCACTGATATGTGCTATGTATTGGGACAACATTGTAGTGCTGTGTAAGAAAGTTGAAGTTACTAAAGGGCGAGGGGCTAAACAATAATCTGACTGTATAACATAATGTAGATGTTTGTCAGATGTAGGTGGAGGAGCTAGTAGAATCATAGTCAACAGCAGAAAGATTTCTGGTGAAATAAATGATAACTCTTAATGTATTGACAATAGTTCCTAGGTGGACCCATAAGGAGAGAAAGTAAGAACATAGAGTGGGGTCATTGAGGCAGGTGAAGGATAGGATATTGATTGCCTGAGGAGAGAAAGGCCGATAGTGAGCAACCTGGTTCAAGCAGGTCTGACAGCCATGCTTCAGATACATAATTTGAGAAGGGGTTGAAAATATGTATAGGTAGGATATTAATCCAGGAAATAATCTTTTGAATTAAGAAATGTTTACCTAATCAGACAATTGTCATTTTTTTTTATTATTTGTTTGCCTTCCTCTGGATCAACTCGAACTATTTAAATAATGCAAGTGTCAGAAAAGATCTAAGAGGTTGAACTAGATGGGCTAAAACCTCAACCTCAGGTAGACTATAGATGACCTACAGTGAAATGAGAGAAGAGCTGACAGAGTGCATCTTGTCGGTATATAAAGTATGCACTGAGCCCACAGAAAGGGCGTATGAGACCCGCTTCTCTACTTGTTTTTAGTGGCTGGTGGCTGACTGAGAGAAATAGAGGTCACCAAGATAGCAGCCAACAAGTCAGAATGATTGAGCTGGGTTTCTGATCTAGAAAATAGGTGCAGAGATCAAGGAAGAAAGATTAGAAGTTGAAAGGATCTTTTTGCTAAGTGATCTGTACATATTCTTCAAGAAGAGTAGTCCAACCACAATGTTCCACTATGCAGAATAAAAAGCTGCCTAGGAGCGCCTGCTTATACAGCACTTTTTTCAATACATTTCTGTAAACAAACTTCAAGAAGCTACTGCAACATACAGTATATCGTATTCCATTCAGGAAGTGTTAAGTGTCTTCTGGTTGGAAATAACAGAAATTCTCTCTGCATGGTTTAATTGGGCTTGGATCTTACATATATACTTTCTACATTCATTGGCACATTTTGAATTTAAAACAGCTGCAGACAGAATCACCAAATCTCCCAGAATGCCCTGGTAATCTGTGTCCTGGTACTGAGGTTAGTCTCCTGACAAGAATTGCAGATCTAAGAATCTCCACATGGCATTGTTTAATCTGGTGAAATGTCCCAGACTACATATTAGGAGCAGCTGAGAGCAACATTATGTAGGAAAGGTTCTCTACTATGAGAATCAGAACTTTACTCATTAGACAATCAATAAAGTAATGACTCTTTAACCCATGCATGCCAGTGAAAAAATTCTTAGCTTTCAGGTTTTTGATAGTTAAAAAACACTCTTCTGGCTGCTGTATATATATATATATATATATATATATATATATATATATATATATATATATATAATAGATGTGTAAGGCTTTGCCTGAATTTGTAGGTGGGACATCCCTACTCCCATTCGTTTAGAAGAAAAGAAGATAGAGGAACCTCATACATCCCCTTTTGGATGCCGGTTCAGCCTGAATCAACGTCTGTGCCCACCAGGTAATCAGTCGTGCCACTGTCTGTTACCTACTTTCATGAATGTCACGTCTTTATCATCACTAATCCTCAGTCACCCACTCAGACCAATTATCAGCATTTATCTAAATTCAATCAAACATATCGATAAGTGCCTGCACAAATTGCCTATCCACCTGTCCACCTAACTACGGCACTAATGCTTATAATTGCCCATTGCCCCATCTTCATGCTTGGTGCAGCCTCTCTCACATTCAGTACCTACCTACTCACTCTCCCGCACCTCCTACTACCTCCTTGACACCATTCACAGCACCTTCACACTCCTCTCACTTCTGCATTCTCCTCCTCCATCCATGGGATTCACAGCACCTCCTTGCACAGGTGTTGCTACAGCAATGTGCTCCTCTCCTTCCACCTCTACTAATGCCTCGCCATGACAACATGTTCCTCCTTTCTCCACTCAGTCCTCAGTTGATGTGTCATTATGGTCTACTAGATTTTATCAGTCACAGCTCTCCCCTGCTTACCTTATTCCACTCAAAAGTCACACACCCACCCATCCTTCCTTAAGCAATAGGCATTGCTATTTCATAATTTATCCAGTTCCCTCAGTCCATAATCTCTTTTATTTGCCCTATGTATCATATTCCCTCCTGCCCTCCTCAGCACACCTATCTTCCTCATCTCTACCACTATACCAGTATCTTACATATGTCTGCCCCTGATTCCCAATTCAGGTCATTCATGCCACCTATTCCACTACATAAATCCTTCCCATTAAACCATTCCGTGTCACCAGTTTACACTATCCACTCTCATACATATCCATTATCTTGTATTTCATTCACCCTTATCCTACCCTATCTACACATGCGTATTTACTCATCACTTTTCTCCTCAGCACTACCTAAATCGATACATACAGTACATTCAATACATGCACCTTCCACCCAGTAATAAAGTTATTACATTAATAAAAAATACTTCAGTACTCATAACACACTTTCTTAAGGCATTCATCCTTTAGCACACAGATTATCAAATATACTCCAGAAATTCAGGCTTTTCTATAGAGACCATTGAGCCATTCAAATAAGCCCATGTACTGTCTATAGCGTTACGCCACCTACACTACTATGGGGAATGAGTCTCTAAGTATTACAGACTCTCTCACCAGCTTTTTTCCCCCTCATTACACATTTTGTGACTTTTTTTCATATCCTGTCTCACCTACATATTAAATCAATCATTACCTACAGCCCTTTGACTCATCTAGCCTTTTTAGGTGCAATAATTTTGCACATCAGCCATTTTGAGACAAATCATTTCCTACTAGGATTTTAATCAATAGGCCATAGCCAATCATGCTACTTCAGACATGAAAGTCTTCAATCAGCCCCCAATCATCAACATCAGAATCAGTGCCATTAGAAGTCACCCTACAAGATAACAGGATATGGACTTTCTCTAAACTAACTTCTCAATTGAAGAAACCTACTCTTTCCTCATGACCCAATAACAGTCCATCAACATCCATCTTTACCTCCACCCATGACACTACCTATCAGGAGCTCCGAATTCCAACAGCTTGGCTCCCTTATCGCAGAAGTCTCTTCAGCAGTAGTTAATATTCAGAATAGGCTTTCCTCTGTCCAAAGCTTTATCCCCACTATCATTTGCTAAATCAATGACATAACCAACCACCCACCAGCAGGGGTCCAGGCACCTCTTATGATCCTTCCATATAATGGTAATTCAGTCACCAGTGGTTACACCCCTCCTACTATCAACCCATCCTATTTAGTCTCAGCACACTTAAGGAGAGATATTATCAAAGGTAAAGGCATTCATTTAGTAGCACGGCTCCTTTCATCCAGTGAAACTACTGAAAATAAAACCATCACAGAAGGCGACTTGTCAGTCACTATCAAATCTAAAGACCATAGATTACAAAATAAATTGAATATTGAGGACATGATTATCTGCAAAAGCTGCAGGTGCCCTAGCACAATTGGGTTTTGCTGGATAACAACTTGCACTGCAGTCATTTCATCACCCTCCTCCCTATCATCTGTCAAAATTGCAACCTTACCTCACATACAACAGCCTATTACCCCCACCCCTCACAACCTGCCCCCAGCTCTCAGAAACCCTACGAGACATGCCATCCTTACTGGCCAAGTATAGACAGAGCTGTCCACCCCATCACATATAATAGTTTTTATAGTTTCTAACGCTCCCTGCGCCAATACGCATTACATTATGTGATGCGCAATTTGATGCACTCCCCACATATGCGCAATGCCCCTGCGCTGCCCGCGCATTTACAATGCGTGCCGTGAGGTGTGCATGGGCAATGCGCTGAGACAGGGAGAGGACAGGGAGAGGGGGAGAGAGACAGGGAGAGGGGGAGAAAGACAGGGAGAGGGGGGAGAGAGACTCGGGGAGAGAGACACAGGAGAGGGTGGGAGAGAGACAGGAGAGGGGGAAGAGACACAGGGGAGGGGGAAAGAGACATGGGGGAGTGACATGGGAGGGAGATGGGGTGAGGAGACACAGAGGAGGGGGAAAGACACAAAGGGGAGGAAGAGGGGGAGAGACATGGGAGGGAGAAGGGGGAGGAGGGAGAGGGGGAAGAGAGACGGGAGGGAGATGGAGGAAACGACAGGCGAGGGAGAGGGGGTAAGAGAGACAGGGGAGGGAGAGGGGGGAAGAGACACAGGAGGGAGAGGGGAAGAGACACAGGAGGGAGAGGGGGAAAGATACACAGGGGAGTAGAGGGGGGAAGAGACACAGGATAGGGGGGAAAGAGACACAGGATAGGGGGAAAGAGACACAGGGGAGGGAGAGGGATAGAAGAGACACAGGGGAGGGGGAGACACATCAAATATTATGCTGTCATTTACTAGTTACTTATAATGGAGCATCACCCATTTGTTACAATTTTAATTCCCAGGGTTGCAATTCCATTGGCTGCCTCTTACTTGCAAGTAAACGGGAAGAGACACAGGGGAGGGAGAGGGGGAGAGACATAGGGGAGGGAAGAGACACAGGAAAGGGGGGGGAGACACAGGGGAGGGAAAGGGGGAAGAAACACAGGGTAGGTAGAGGGGTGAAAGAGACACAGGGGAGGGAGAGGGGGGAAGAGACACAGGGGAGGGAGGGGAGATACAGGAGAGGAGACACAGGAGAGGGAGAGGGGGGAAAGAGACACAGGGAAGGGAGAGGGGGGAAGAGACACATGGGAGGGGGAGGGATAGAAGAGACACAGGGGAGAGTAGGAGACACATCAAATGTTATCCTATCATTTACTAGTTACTTATAATGTAGCAGCACCCATTTGTTACAAAAAATAAATAACACAACATAGAGCCAGATTTTCATTTTATTTAAGAATCACCTAAAAAAGCAATGGTTTGGGGGTGACAGAATCCCTTTAAGCTACACACGATAGATATTATAACTTACCAGTGGCTGAAAGCTAGATAATATATGAAGTACAAGCATTGAACCAGACTGTTTTCTGATTTATTCAAGCAAGTGTCAATTGAAATAGAAGCCCAGGTTTTGACAAAATAAACATTAACCTAAACTCTATTGTGGTTGCAGAGTGACTTTCAAAGTTCATCTCTCTAAAGTGCCCCAATGTCATAATGAGATCGCAACAGGGACTTTAAAATTGTAATGGTTTCATTTTGCAATTCTTATAAGGCGTCCTGAGGGAATGTTACTGAGAAATTTGTATGAAAATCTACTACTAAGTAATTGAGACAGGATAACCTTTTTTTCTGCCAAGAGTCAGCTCATCCATATGCTCACATGCATAAAATAGGCCCCTCTACTCTTAGGCAAATATCACAGCTGTCACCTTGATAGAAGGAAAATCTCATTAATTCCTTCAAGAATGCTTTGCTCAGCATAGGTAGACACCAACGAGTATCGCTGAAAAGCACAATCATTACAAGTTTAGTGTAATGCCAAACGCTGCATGATTTATCGAGCTTGCCCTCATCCAAAATATTCCAGATGATAGAATTACTTTCCACTTTCACCAGATCATAAGTTTTTATTTTGTTTACATCTGTTGAATTTGAGATAAATCAGGCATGAAAACATTTCATTGCTTTCTTCACTACTTGATAAAAATGCCTTTTATAAAAAAAAAAATTGTTCAATAAAAACAAATGGAAAATGTGGACAGAAATGGAAAACAAATACTGCGGAGGAATGGAAGAAACCATCAGAAAGCGTCAGTAAAATAAATTAGCAAGTGAAAAGTCCATTGCTTTTGTGAATGAGTGGGTTAAAAATTCAAATATATTTACAAAGAATTAAATTATAAAGAAGGGCCCTGCACTACAAAAAATATAAATAAATTATTAATGAATAATATATATTTACTTTTATGTACTTTATTGTATTAAGAAGTGATTATAAGCTGCCTAAAATCAAACAAACAGTGCCTGTGTGGTTCTTCCTCTGCAGCTCATGAAGACTCAGACTCTGCTGTACTTGCTATGTGTGTCTCATATTAACGAATCAGTGACCATCTCTTAGCAACATTCTGCAACATGCTGCTGAGACATGGTCCCTGATAGGCAAGGACACCACACTGTACATCCAGCTCTACAGAGTCTGTGTCAGCATATGCTGTGCAGACCCATACAGGGACTACGTATTAGTTTGATTTTAGGCTGTGAAAACAGAGTATATAAGAACTTTTTAACAAAATAAAGTACATAAATGTAAATATATATTATTTATATATAATATAAATAATTTATTTCAATTTAATTTTTGTAGGCAGGGCCCATTTTCTTTTAAAATACATAAAAATTAGAGGACACACAAGTATATTGTATACTTAGTAAAATACAGGAACCTTCCATGTCCCTTTAGAATACTTAACATTTATAGGCCCCTATTTAATTCCAAGTCCGTAATTACCTTTATACAGCCTGTATGTCTGCGGGTTAAAAACTTACAGAGTTACATATGTATTTAATTGCTCAATCCCACAATTATAGGGCTAAAGCCTATGGCCCTCATTCAATTGCAATTTGGCCAATTGAATAGGGGTCTAAATAAGCACATAACATATTTTTTTAAAGAAGTTTTTAGTTAGTAAACATCTATCCAAAAGCAAGGTTTTCACTAACTAAAAACTTCTTTAAAAAAAATATGTTATGTACTTATTTAGACCCCTATTCAATTGGCCAAATCGCAATTGAATGAGGGCCTAAATCCGTAAACCATGAACCTATACGTAGAATCGCATGGCGTGATCATAAGCAATTAAGCAAGCCCGTAAGTTACAATTTAGACAGAGCCAATAGTAAATGAGACCATCATCATGACGTCAGTAAAACATTGAGTTTATACTACAATTAATTAGTGTTTAGAAGTCTGATATGCAATTGGACTCGCAATCCAGAATGTAGAAATCAATGAGAATCCATAAACTGTCCTAGTCCATGCAGGTTCCACGATATGTATTACCTCCTTTTAGTCCTGGGATCAATATAACACAGAAACAACGCCTAAGAACAATTTTTTTTATTGCAGATTTGTGATCTTGAGACTTTTGGGTAATTAATTGAAAATGCCTTTCATTGCTTTCCCAGTATTTAAGTACAGTAGTGTGTGTTTATTTGCTTTTACAGTGTTACGAACAAGTGTTTAACCCACTTGCGAGTCCTATCTAGTACTCATAGAATTTTGGGTTTGAAAGCAATTGCGGGCTACATGAACGTTTGTAATTAAATAAGGATTTTGCGTCTTTAGCACTGGTAACAATTTTGCCCTTGAAACATCAAAGGAAGAGATAGGACAAAGTTACATTTTACGCAGTGCTTTTGAGCCTATAAGTCGCAAATAGATTGCGGGTAGCAAGAAGAGGCCAAATAAATATCAGTAACTTTTTTGACTCCATTACGGCTCCAGTAATTACAATTTACTCAATTGAATAGGGGCAATACTCTGTTATCTAAAGCTTTTCTTTTTTAATAGTAGCCAGTAGCAATTCTATTTATTTATATGCATAGTTATAAATGTAAAATTGTATCCAATATGGACCACTTAACTGTTATGCAAAAAACGAGTTTTGTATTATTGAAGACACAAACTTTATTTAGGGACTCTTTAGACATTGTTTTTGTTTTAGGTTTCTAGACTCCCAATGTGATTATGATATAAAATGTACATTTCACTTCCTTTTAAGAAGTCCCCAGATTAACTGATTCTCAGATTCTGGAACCTTCCCATTGTTTCTGTTCTCACTCATGAGAACTGCCAGCTGTAACCTAAGGCCACACCCACAAGGGCAGGAATTCACATTTCCAGTGTCTCATTCTCCTTTGCTATGTGTCTAAACAGCGTGAGACACTGTCAGTCAGGAAAGATTATGGAATTAATTCCTTTAAGGACTGTAAATAGACACTGACAGGGGGCTACTTATGTACAATGTAATAATTAATTCCCACATCCTAATTATGTACTGTCACACTTGGAGTACAGTTATATTTATGGTCTCCGCATGCTCCTAATATTTATGGAATATGGAACCTCTGTCAGATCTATTCTCCCACAGGAATTATTGACATAACCTTTCTAAGTGTAAACAGCTTTATCAGGGAAATCTGCATCATAATGCACTTACTTGTTATAAATATTTAAGTAACTCAATAGAAAATTAATTACATTATGAAGTAAATTAATTACGTTGGATTAATGCTTCCTTACTTAATTAGAATTTGTTTTGCCATCTGTAACTACGGCAAGATTAGAAACAGAGCAGACGTCTTAAAGGAGCACTGAAGTGTCATATTTAGAATATGCTCTTTTGAAGAATCTGAATTAACAGTGAGCAAAAGAAAGTTTAAAACAAATATTTAAATTGGAAAAAAAAATGGAATTAACTTGGCCTTGTAGGAAGCAGACATTAGCATTTGATACTAACAGGGCTAGAACAACAGAGGAATGGTAGGAATAGTGAATTCATATAAGAACCATATAGGGTTCCCTGGTGGTCCAGTGTTTAGGATTTGGTGCTTTCACTGCTGCAACCTGGGTTCAATTCAAGTCAGGGAGCCAAGAGGTCACCACCCTAAAGATTGGGCCTGGTCAGTACTTGGATAGGAGGCCACCATGGAATACCAGGATCTCTATGCTGTGGCCCACTGGAGAAGAAACTGGCAACCCACTCCAGTATCTCTGATATGAATACCAAGTAAATCAGCAGGGTGTGTGGCGGTCCATGAGGTCACAAAGAGTCAGACACGACATAAACACACACAAGAACTATATAAAAGAGTAAGCACCAGTAGCCTACACATCCCACAGGCTACCGTCAGATTTGCAGTTCTAAATGGAATCCATAAACAGACAATTTTTTTGCTTTTTATGCTAAGATGTGAAGTTTTTCCCAAACTACAGTGGGCCTTCAATACACAACAACTATTGCTATTTAGTTCCTACATGTATAAAACCATATTGTAGCAATATTTTACTGACATATATTAAGTAATATTATTAACAAATAAAAGTTTGTTTTGTTTGCGTGGTAAATATGCTATTAATTAAAAAAATGATAATGTTAATCCACCAGCAAATGCAGTTGTTTGAAATATGCAGTGTACAAAAATATGCAAGTTTATGACTTTAAATTTATCGTAAAGGGTCAGTAAAGCCTAACGATTTATTCGAGAACATTTACAGAATTCTAGCTTGGCTGGTTGAGAGAGTCTAGTAAGTACAGGGCGATACATAGCTGGGGACATATGATTTATGTAACCAGAAACGAGAGAGGGTAAATTGAGTTACTGCAGTACCAGTGTGCAGTAAGGGCATTTTACCATCAAAAGTGGGTGGTGGGTATTAAAACGTTGACAACCGCTGCTCTACACCTTTACATTCCAATATGCATACTTTTTTCATGTTTCTGTTATATTTTCACTGGAACACTGTAATTAGTGCTACTTCGTTTTTTTGTGATTTATAAATAAACTAGCGACTTGCCCGTCAAAAAATTATGGCAATAAAATTTGAAGCCATGGTAATGCTGTTTGCCACTGAATGTGAGGTTATGGCCCCTCTGAGCAGCTTTGGCGCTCATTGCAAGCCTCGCGCTGAGCGCCTTTGTCGCTCATCGCATGCCTCACAATGAGCACCTTTGGCACACATTACGAGCCACACCTTTCTAACCTTTGGCGCTCATTGCAAGCCTCTCCCCCTGTGAAGATGAGAGGGGAGGAGGATGAGGGTGGAGGAAGATGAGGAGGTAGAGGACGAGGGGGAAGATGAGGAGGAAGGATGAAGGAGGATAAGGGGGGAGGATGAGGAGGATAAGGGGAAAGGGGGGAGGAGGAGAGGGGTAATGGTGTCTAAAGGCAGTATGATTATCTCAGTATTTTAGAATGTATCGCTTTAACATTCTAAATACTGACATAATTCTAACGCCAGGCGGGTTAAGAGTTTCTGGCTTGAGTTATATGTACCTGCCTTGTAATAAGTGTTACTGTTTTGCGTTACGGCTTAGGACTGGTATTTACGTCCTTCAGCAGCCTTTTCCATCCTTCAGCTGCGTATTATGTCCTACGGCCTCGAATTTTGGTTCGTTTATGTGGTTTCTGCTGCCATTTTTTTTGCTTGCTTCAGCGATTTTCAATCGTAAAAAAAGCCAAAATATACCTCAAATTAACTTGCAACCTCACTCACAGGCTCCCTGGCACTCCCCCTGAGCTGTGTGTGAGTGTGTAAGTAAATTTGAGGCATATTTGTGTGTTTTTGCCCTTTGGCGGTTCGGCCGTTAAATTCGTATTTCCGCTTTGCGAGGGCCGCAGTTGCGCGTGCTCGCAGTGCGAGCCCACAATTTTAACCTGACGTTAGCAACAAGCCCTCAATTTACAACAACTATATATGTGATGATAATAGAATAATATTAATTAATTTATATTATTTTAATGCATTGTTTTAATCTAATTCTATATTGTTAATTTTTCTTCTTTTGTTAAATAAAAACTCTTTGGTTATTATCTATGATTCTTCAAAAAAAAGAAACTTTCTATAAACAGTAACAAATGTCATATGTTCTATTCGGCTCTATAACTGTTAGTGAATGGAGGGTCTGGAGCAAAATAATATCGGCCCCCCTTTCAACTTCACTATCCAAATTAAGTGGTTAATAAAATCCTCTCCTCTAATTAATTAAAGAGGCACGGAGGGTTCCCTATTTTAATATTAAAATGAACTACCTTAGTGTTTATTTCCATATTCAAACATATTTTATTAACAAGTCATAAAATTAATTAATTGTTCACAATTATTTTTCAAGGAAACAAAAACAAATATATAATATGTATTGGGTATCTGACGGTGACTGCCATGCAAATAGTTGTAAGCTATCACTCCAACAACTAGTTGGTTTCATATTAAAGGACATGGAAAGCAGCGGGGGACCACCGGGGTCGTGGGAGGCTGCAGAAAAAACGCGGGGGTAGCAGGGGGCAATGGGAGTCTCACGGGCCGCAGTAGGGTAGCGGAGCCATGGCAGGTTAAGCTGGGCCCCCAGAGCAAGGCCCCAGTGCCTTGCACCTGCTGCACAGATGGTAGCTACACCTCTGGTTTGTGTGGTTCCTTTTACGATAATATGGGACTCACTCATTTGTATCTCTGAGTGATTAATAATAGTGGGGAAAGGGATCTATCTATATGATAACATTAGGGGACAATGTTTTGGCCACCTCAAGGACAAACAAGCAGATAGTGTGGTACTAGTTTGCACATTAAAAATACTAATAATATTCAGGAGCAACTCGTTTGCATAATAATGTAGCACAAAACATGTTGAATATCTCAAGGATGTTTCACTTTAGAATAAAATGACTAATACAATGTATAACCAGTTTTCATGCTCTTTAAGAAACATAAAAAAAACTGGATTTTCAAATTACAGAGTCCCTTTAAACTTAGTTACTTTACATGAAAACTTATATAAGTATCTAAATACTGCCCTCAATTAATTTATTTAATTTCGATTTTTTTGTGTTTTAAAAAAAGAAAAACTTAAAAGCAAAATAAAACTATGTTATATTAATTCCTCATCATAAAGATATGTTTTTGCAATGTCAGATCTGAGTGTTTCTCTAAGCAAATGCTTATAATATGTTTATTTGCTCTTAGATATCATTCCTGTACCTGCAGATACACAGGGCGCACATATAGATTTGTTATGAATATTAATCTCATTTTCCTCCAATGTCTCCTCACAGTATGTTAATTTTTGCAAGAATTATTTCAGTTTTATTAGTTCTTGCTGGGATAATTACCCAGAGATGTTTCTACACATTGGCTGCAAAATTAAAATTGCCACATGTGCACTGTTGCATTAAATTCTTTGTTGTTTTGCTGTCGATCAACATTTTATGTGGCAGACACAAAACACGGTGCGTTTCCTTTGACCTTGGCACGTCCTTTTTTATTTTTCTAACTTACAGATGGGTTAAAACATGCTCTCCTGATTTCTCTATGTTACAGTATCACTGTAGCGTGCAAAAAACAACATAAGTAACAAACTAGAAAAAAAAGGAGCTATGTAAGTCATGAGTTTTGTTCAGACCTTCAGTCGTGTCTGACTCTCTGTGACCATATGGATGCAGCATGGCAGGCACATTTATCGGTATGTCTCTGGTTGTATTTATCCATATGGTTTTCTTGGCAAAGATACTGAAGTGGGTTGCCAGTTCCTTCTCCAGGGGACCGCAATTTTGTCTGACCTCTCTGCTATGACCTGCCCATCTTGGGTGATCACAGCTTCCTTATGATACACAAGCCTCTTCACCACGTCAAGGTAGCGATCCAGAAGGGGTTTGGAGAGATCCTCCTCTCTTTATCAAGACACTAGAGACTTTACTGCTGATTTAACAGAATTTCATCTAAAAATTAAATAATAATAAATTTCATAGCTAGGGTAAGGGTTAGGGTAAGGCGTTAGGTTAAGGGTTGGGGTAATAGCTTAAGGTTAGAAGTTGTGTAAAATGTCAACAGTGCCATCTAGCACCCTCTCGCAGCGCTGCTACCGACATTGCTCCTGGCCACCAAACAGGAAAGATCCCAGCTTTCAATTCTTTGAATCAATACTCTTCTACCGTCTTGTCTGGCTTCAGTATTTCCCTGAGGGTTTATTATATCTACTATATCAGTGGATGCAGGTGTGGGGGAGAATGAAGGAGGGAGAGGGGTGTTAATATATCATTATATCCGAATAACTGAGCCCTACTCTTGCAGAAATGTAAATGTCCGTCCATGCAACTTTACCCAAAGCATCATTAATGTCTCCAGTGATCAACAGGTTAATCAAAAATATTTTTGCTAATTAAAAATATTATACTCTTAGCCAGACTAAAGTTTTCTAACATATATTTGTTTTTCACCTTACAATGGTTCTTTAATGTGAATGTGAAATGGAAGAATACATAATTATCGAAAATTTTGCATAACATCGACGACTGCACATATTTACTGTGTTTGAAACAAAATTGTCAAAAAGGCTTGGGAGAACGCAATGGGAAACTGATAACATCCTGAGAGCAAAATAATGGGCCCAGAGTCAAGCCGAATTTCTACAAAAAATGGACTGCAATAGTCTTGATGGAAGAACTAGAAGTCTGGAATAAGCTGATCGTTTTTTTTTTTTGGGGGGGGTTGGGGGGTTTAGATCAATGGTAGAGCTAGGGAATGGAGAGCCCTTGTACAAAATAATTTGGGGCCCCTCCCATGGAGCTTCTCTATACAAGGTAGAGCTTGTACGGGTGAATAAAAGGCCAAAACAATATGTGGTTGTAACATCACCCCTGTGGGGATCAGATCACCTGTCTATAAAAATATTAATCTGCCTTTCTTACTTAATTCTATAAAAATAATAATCTGCCTTTCTTACTTAATAAATAAAAATACCCCTTTACTCAAGTCTATAGTTACTACTAATTGGTTATATATTATCCTGCATTCAGATTGTATCTGCTAAGAATTCTCAAAATAATCTTTTTAAAATTATTATTTAGTCATAGCAACCAACTAGAAATTACAGTAGGGTTTAGTAAATAAATCAAGATGTAATAAAATTAGTATGCATCACAGGATTAAATGAAAGGATATAGCTGCTATTTTTTCTATGTTGTTAGTAGAATGTTGGCTACTGTTCAGTGGAATGGACCAACATAATCTGTGGTCTTATCATGAGGCTTAATACACAAACCCACAGCTTCTGTCTGACTACTTGAACCCACTAGGCCTTCTGTCCCACGATTCTCTGTGCTTGTTGTTTGCTTTTTTTGTTGCTTTTTTTTTTTTCTTGTTGCCTTTTTGACTCTCTATAGCTGTTGCTGGACTACTTCTTGATCTGTTCCCGATGTTCCTGCTTGTTAGTCTTTACACTCAAGTACAGATCCTAAACCCCTTGTCATGATTACATTGCTTAAGGACTGATATTGCCAGTATTTGTGGATGTGGCCCAGGGGTCATGACATTGTTGCATTGTGATTATGTATTATTGTGTGTGGTTATATGTTGCCTGTACATGGTTATTATGTATACTAGTTATATGTTATAGAGAGAAAATGCATATAGAACATGAGAATACACAAGGACAAGGTAAAAATCCTCTGCACATAGGCTGAGATGCAGAGCATTGCGTCCTCAGACATACAGGCCTTGATAAACAGCAGCCAAGACAGATTCATTGTATCAAACAGATACATTTTAAGTTACTTTAGGCAAAAAAAATAGAGTATTTAAGCTCTAAATAAATAATAGAATAAAGTACATCAAATTAAATAGTACATTGGTATATTATATTCCCAGTGAAATACAGAAACCTGCCATGTCTCTTTAACTAAGGATAAAGAGTAACCCATTTGTATATAAAGTGATGGTCTCATCAGCAAAAGGGTTAAAACATCATTTTAAACATATCAATAGATTTGTTTGCATGAACATGGCCTCAAGTAAACTTACTTTAATACAACCCAGTTTAAAAAAGTTTAAGGGAAAGTTGTAGAAAGTGATTGTAAAACATAAGCCATGTTCACTTATACATTTAAAAATGTGTTAAAACACTGCACTTTGGTTTTACAATAATTTTTTGTCCGTTTTCAGATTATTTAACAGGACAGCTGAAAGGTAGGAGTAACCATGTTTCTCTGTAGTTTTCTCCATAATGGAAGTTTTCTAAATTTAAAGTAAACCAATCATAGAAAACATTTAATTATGATGGAACATAACCAGAATTTATTCTTACGCAAGTTGGCTGGAGCTGCCAGGAAATCCCAATATCCTCAAGATCCAGGAGAAAAGCAGCTACTAGTAAGAAGACTGTAACACTTGGTAAATTATCTTTAGAGATCAAGGAGTAGAGCCCGAACATTTCATCAGCCATCTCTTTTTACAGTCTCATAAATTTTCCCCTAATTGATTATATTTATGTCATCCTAAAAACAGAAAGAAAATCCTAAAACTGACTGACTGCTGGGCAGGAGGATCTGACATTTATCACAGTAGTTATTAAATATGCTTTAAATTAAAGATTCTATATTTGGGGCTTCAATTGTAACTTGTATTTTACTCTTTACAGTTTTGTAGAACATGTAAATTATTTCTAAATACAAGGTATAATAAAAAAAAAAATTGTCTGAATAGGCTATTTATATGAAGATTATTTTAGTGAGCTTTTTATGTTTTCTTAAAAATACTACAGCAATACCCCATTTAATGCTGTAGATAGGTTCCAGGCAATAGAAGTGCTGAAAGAAACAGCGCTCAATGCGGTCATTATAACATTGGGTTGATAGGGATAGGGGAAGTCATGGACAAAAAATATACAAAATCAATTGAAGTTTAAAAATTGTTGGCTACAATGCTGTTTCAAGCTAAGCAGGGAATTACAGGAAAAAGAGAGCTATAGCGAATCAGTGCTATAAGAGGTATCCTTAAGCGCGGTATACCTGTAATCAAAAATGTAAAGTAATCCTTGAAATCAGTGGTGGCCAATTTAGTCGTAAGAAGGCCTCCAATTGGCCAGAATTTAGAGGAACCCTCTAAGATTGGATTTTTATATTAATGTAGTATACTTCTTTTAGCCTTTGTATATATATATATATATTTATATATATATATATATATATATTGTGGCAGAGCGTCCCCTTCTGGCGGGGTCAGCTCTCTGTTTATCCAACTTTTTATTCTCTTTATGGAGGACTCTGGAGCCTTTGTATGCTTTCACAGGCTTTAATATGTGGTTGGCATAAAATAAATAAAAATAGCTTATGGTCAGCATGAAACAAAAATCTACTTAAACAGGCTTACTTGCAGGAACACAACTGACTAGCCCTGGGACCGCTAATCGGCCTGCAGGTAAAAACAGTACCTTTTTTATCACACAGAGGTGGTACCTTTAAGTCCAGTCACTTAGCTGCAATGGATCCTCTTCTGCTTGCAGCGAATGTTCTCCTTTAAATATGGTGTAGTCACACAGCCTGATCCCACAATGGCAGCTTCACTTGCTGCTCTGGCACACTTGCTTCTCAGTCTCTGGTGCTCTCTCTCTCTGGAGCAGTCTCTGGTGCTCTGTCCCTCTGGAGCAGTCTCTGGTGCTCTGTCTCTCTGGAGCAGTCTCTGGTGCTCTCTCTCTCTCTCTGGAGCAGTCTCTGGTGCTCTCTCTCTCTCTGGAGCAGTCTCTGGTGCTCTGTCTCTCTGGAGCAGTCTCTGGTGCTCTGTCTCTCTGGAGCAGTCTCTGGTGCTCTCTCTCTCTGGAGCAGTCTCTGGTGCTCTCTCTCTCTGGAGCTCTCTCTGGAGCTCTGTGGGTCCACACCCAGCCTGAAACCCCCCTGCTGGTTGCTTCAGGAGGCCTTTTAAAGAAACTTTCAGCTGGGCCTGATTACACCTCAAGCTTAACTCCGTAGCTCCTCTTGTAAATAATAATGTCTCAGGGATTAGTCCTTTTCCTAGCGCTGCATCCACACTGGCCTCTGGGGGCAAACCGTTACAATATATATATATATATATATATATATATATTGTGATCGTTTGCTCCTTAGAAGTATGACAAGCAAGTGGAGTATGGAGTTCGTGTCAGAAGTGAAGGAGTTAAAAACTTCTGAAGAACTCCTAATTGGAGCAACTGCCCTTTAAAAGCCTGAAAGCACACCTAGAGAGGGAGGTGTGGCCGGCTAGGCTCTGTGCAGATTGTGGGCTGCTGGCAGGAACAAGCCACAGAGAGTGAAGACTGTTCCGGTGTGGAAATACAGTGGGCTGTGTGATGCCTGATTTACTGGGGCTGCAAGTACTGGACAACAGTGAGAAGAGTGTGCTGATTGCAGTCACAGTACGAATTGAGCTGAAAGAGCGACTATAGACGCCAGAGGTGAAAATACAAGGAAAGAACCAAGTAAGTGAATGACAGACCAAGGAGGATTCCCAGGCAGAGAAGCCTAAAAGAGACAAGGTCTATGCTAGTGAGGAGTCTGGGAGTTGCAGCTTACAAGAGAACATTGTCAGCTGGGTGGACTGCTATAAGAGAAGCGTGTGTGAAAGTTTGCTCACCCAGATATCAAGGTAAAGCTGCTGTTGGAGCAAAGCCAGCCCTGCATGCTAATTGGGGAAATCCTGGATGTAAAGGTACCATTGCAGGGTCTGATAACCCCAGGGAGAAGTCTGTGTCGTTAAACAGATTTGTAGCCTTCACCAGAAGAGGGTGCTAAGGGTCCCTGGAGGTTGGGGTATCTGGAGAGTAGGGCGGGCCAGAACCCCACCCTATGGTATGAAGTTTAAAGACGACGGTCTACAGAGTGAAGACTTCTAATAATAAGAGACTGTTTATTTGTGTCCTGGCCACAAGGTGGCACTATCACAAGTCAAAGGGACTATTGGTATCCTGGCCACAAGGTGGTAGTCTCCCAAGTTAAGGACTGTATATACCTGGCCACAAGGTGGCATTCTCCCACCTCGCAGAGACAAAGTTATTTATGTTCCGTTATTTTAAGCAGAGCTACTGTTTCAACTGTTAATTTCCTTTTTGCAAATAAACCAATTTGCTGCATTTGAAGTCGGTATCAGCCCTTTATTTTAGAAACCAGCGCTATACGCGGCCATCCTGATCACACTGGTGTCAGAAGTGGGATTGAAAAATATATGTGTTGAAGAAGAGAGCCCACCGTACAGCATAAAAATGGAGGAGGCCTTTAAAGCTTTTATAGAAGCCCAGCGGGTGATGAACAAACAGCAAGCCGAGTTGAACAGAGTGCTGGCTGCTAAGCTGGGTCAGAGCCAGTCAGAAAAGAGAGAAAGGATTGCAGAGCATAGCATCCAAGCCGCAAAAGAGGAAGATAAAGGTTTTGGAGAGGTTACTGCAAGATTTAGAGAGGCCACAGAGAAATGTCAGAGACAAATGGAAGTCGACAGGGTCCAAATGAGAGAGTCTTTAGAAGCACAGAAAGTGCAGCTGCAGCGATTGAGTTCTACAGAGAACATTGTGGGTTCAAAATCAAGCAGGGTTATGAACCCTAATTGCTTTCTAAAGAAAATGACAGCTCAAGATGATGTAGAAACCTACCTCCTGAATTTTGAGAAGATTGCTACCAGGGAAGGTTGGCCTAAACAGCATTGGGCCACAGTCCTGGGTCCCTATCTGTGTGGAGAAGCACAGGAAGCGTATGGGGTTTTGCCTGAAGAAATGGCAACCAATTATTGCACCCTGAAAGAGGAGATCCTTGACCGTATAGGAGTAAAGAAAGTACCGAGAGCGCACCCCTGGAATTTTTTTTGCCAGACAAGCGTATCGCTACCCAAGAGACAGACTTGTCGGGCCAAGTATAAGATACAGTTTCCCTGTTAAGGGAAGGCCAACCAAAGCTGACCTAGTAGTAAACAAGGAGAAAGAGAGAGTGTAAAAAGCCACCAGTTGCAGTGCCATGAGTGAGACGGCAGGAGCCGCGAGTGAGGCCGCAGAAGGCACCCCAGAGACCGCAGAGGGTGCCGCAGAAGGCTCCCCAGAGCCTGCAGAGTCGGAGAGAGTGCCCGCAGAGTCAGAGAGAGTGCCCGCAGAGTCGGAGAGAGTGCCCGCAGAGTCGGAGAGAGTGCCCGCAGAGACGGAGAGAGAGCCCGCAGAGACGGAGAGAGAGCCCGCAGAGACGGCCGATCCAGCCGCAGAGACGGCCGATCCAGCCGCAGAGACGGCCGATCCAGCCGCAGAGACGGCCGATCCAGCCGCAGAGACGGCCGAACCAGCCGCAGAGACGGCCGATCCAGCCGCAGAGACGGCCGATCCAGCCGCAGAGACGGCCGATCCAGCCGCAGAGAGCCCCAAAGAGGTCGCTGAGAGCCCAAAAGAGGTCGCTGAGAGAACAAAAGAGGTCGCTGAGAGAACAAAAGAGGTCGCTGAGAGAACAAAAGAGCCTGCTGGTGCAGATAGAATGGCCTTAGAGGAGGAGAAACAGCATTTTTTAAGGCTCCAAAGACAAGCCCACGTTAAAATGAGGCCCGAGTATATCCCTGAATGGCGGAGGAAGCCTACGTTCGAGGACTACCAAGTGTCCTACAGGAATGAGAAGTTGATGCCAATTTGGGAGCGGAGGAAATGTTCCACAAAGCCTAAGCTGAACGAATCAGTGGTGTGGGAGCGGCCGCACAGTGATAAAGAGAACATCTCTCAATTTCGACAGAAGCCCCGGCGAATACAACTGTTGACGTTAGACAGTGGGGAAAGTGACAAAGAGGCGTCTAATGGAGACCAACTAGAAAGTGTTGCTAGGCCAGTGTCCGATGTGAAAACCTTAGAAAAGACTGTTCCTGTATCAAAACTGGAGCACACGCCACTAAATGAAGCAGGACAAGCTGCACAGGCAGAAGGATTTGATAATGACACTGATGAACCAGCCGTAGTAACGCTGGTTGAGTTTGTTGCGGCTAAGCAAGAAAAGTTAGATGCTCAACGATCTATGGAAGCCTCTGGTACGGATTCATCAAAAAGGCAAGGAACAGTACCTGAGAAATGCACTGAAGAACTAATTCAGGCTGTCATGGTGACTGTGATAGGGGGGGAGAGAGCTGTTACCAGTCTTGAAGTAACAGAGCAAGCAAAGGAACTTCAGTTGCCTACAATCAAAAATAAACTTGAAACTGAGAATGTTCTAACCAATGAGGTAGAGTTAACTTCAGGAGCATTAACTGCTCTGGAAGAGGCAATAGAAATCTTGTGTGCTGAAGAGACCACTGAAATGTTGGCGGTTCCCCAATTCGAAGAGTCACCTGCAACAACAGATGAAGCTACACCTGTGCCAGTGGAAAGCGACAGTGCAAAGAGGGTGGAAGAACAACAGAAGCCTGTTGATCACATCCTTCAAGCAGTTGTAGAAAGTACAAAGCTGTCTGTAGAAACAGTTATAGAAAATCCTGACGATGCACAGGAGAGAGACACTGAAGACATGGTTGAGCTGAGCATTTGCACGCATGTGTCCAAGAGTTTTGTTGAGGAATGGTTAAAAAGCACAGCTTTACAGCTATTGGAGAGTACTCTTGAAAAAGCAGAAACTGTACAACATGTAGTAGGTATTATTGAAATGAATACTAAAGACTTTGAAATTATTGGCACAACCGAAAAGGTGCCATCACTTGACAAAAAACTCCCTGAAATCATCCCTGCTGATGGTAAAGAAGAAGAATTTACATATTTGATGGAGGAGGCAGCAGAGGAAGGGGCTGCTCAAAGGACTCCATTGACAAAGGAAGTGACTGCAGTAAGCCTTCATGATTTCTTCAAGCGTCGGCCAAGGCCATCTTGCGAAGGGAATGACATACAGCTTATTAAATCCACAAAGTATCAGCCATACAGTTTTGAACGTAAGATGGACATTAGTGATAAAAAAGAAATCAAAACAAGAGACTCTGCTCCAGCAGAAGAATGTAAAGGGAATGCAAATAATTCCACCCGAGCATTACAGGCTTGTACGGGCGAGGTATTAGAAGGAACTAAAGTTGGAGGAAGTGAGCCAGCCAAGAGTTCTGATGAGCCACCCAGGGCTTGGCACACAGTGGATTCGGAGGACCAGGTGGATAAGCCAGAGTCCAGTCCGAAGTCTGTAAGTGAAGATGAAGATCCTACTTGTGGAATCCAGCAGGAAATCCCTGTGCCTCTACCGGATTCTCAGACTATGGAGGAGACATCTAAATATCCTGTACCAAAACAACATAAAGCAAAGTTTTCCAAGCTGGAAAAGCTCTGTGCTCTTAGAGTGGATCTTCCCTTAAAACCCTGTTTGTGCCCTGATGTTGGCTCATTCGTTAAATTGGATGAACCAAAGCAAAATAAAGAACTAGAAGCTTGGAAAGAGCGTTTTCTGAAGCACTCCCTGCATAAAGCCAAGCCTGTGATTGAGAGGAAAGTTAACCTAAATATCGTCCGCAAAGGGACAACGGCAGATGGACAGGAGGAGCTAAAGGCAGATGTGGTATCTGTCATTGTGTCTGCTGAAACAACTGATGAGATAATTCAGAGAATGCCAGTTGAAAAGCTCCCACTTCTTAAAGCAAAGCTGCAGGAAGCAATGAAACAGCATCGTACTAAAGAGCGGCAGAAGTGCCAGGCTTTGTTTAAGTTGGACAATGCAGATGGCTGTGAAGTTGAGGATGACGAGGGAAACACTGAGACTGTAGAAGATCTCCGGGGAGTTGAAGTTAATGAAGAGATTGGAAATGAGGACGGGCTCGAAGAGAGTGCAACGGATATTGTTATATCTGTACCCAGAAATGTGACTACAGAGTCCATCACAAGGCTGTTCGAGGACAGCTCTACAAAGTTGGGTGATTCACTCCTTCCCGATAAAGGCGACACACATGAAGGCGGCAAACAGACCAGGAAGGAAATGATAAGATGGATCTACAGGCGGCCACTATCGCAGCCTTCTACCTCAATGCAGACGGCACAGAGGAGGAATGGTTGGCTGGGTGAAGAGTTCTTGAGTGGGGAGCGACCCTACCGGATGTCCAGCCTCACGGCATGTCGCCCAACACCATGTTGTTGAGCTGAGGGGGAGGGTGTGTGATTGTTTGCTCCTTAGAAGTATGACAAGCAAGTGGAGTATGGAGTTCGTGTCAGAAGTGAAGGAGTTAAAAACTTCTGAAGAACTCCTAATTGGAGCAACTGCCCTTTAAAAGCCTGAAAGCAGACCTAGAGAGGGAGGTGTGGCCGGCTAGGCTCTGTGCAGATTGTGGGCTGCTGGCAGGAGCAAGCCACAGAGAGTGCAGACTGTTCCGGTGTGGAAATACAGTGGGCTGTGTGAAGCCTGATTTACTGGGGCTGCAAGTACTGGACAACAGTGAGAAGAGTGTGCTGATTGCAGTCACAGTACGAATTGAGCTGAAAGAGCGACTATAGACGCCAGAGGTGAAAATACAAGGAAAGCACCAAGTAAGTGAATGACAGACCAAGGAGGATTCCCAGGCAGAGTAGCCTAAAAGAGACAAGGTCTATGCTAGTGAGGAGTCTGGGAGTTGCAGCTTACAAGAGAACATTGTCAGCTGGGTGGACTGCTATAAGAGAAGCGTGTGTGAAAGTTTGCTCACCCAGATATCAAGGTAAAGCTGCTGTTGGAGCAAAGCCAGCCCTGCATGCTAATTGGGGAAATCCTGGATGTAAAGGTACCATTGCAGAGTCTGATAACCCCAGGGAGAAGTCTGTGTCGTTAAACAGATTTGTAGCCTTCACCAGAAGAGGGTGCTAAGGGTCCCTGGAGGTTGGGGTATCTGGAGAGTAGGGCGGGCCAGAACCCCACCCTATGGTATGAAGTTTAAAGACGACGGTCTACAGAGTGAAGACTTCTAATAATAAGAGACTGTTTATTTGTGTCCTGGCCACAAGGTGGCACTATCACAAGTCAAAGGGACTATTGGTATCCTGGCCACAAGGTGGCAGTCTCCCAAGTTAAGGACTGTATATACCTGGCCACAAGGTGGCATTCTCCCACCTCGCAGAGACAAAGTTATTTATGTTCCGTTATTTTATTTTATTTTTAAATAAATAAACCAATTTGCTGCATTTGAAGTCGGTATCAGCCCTTTATTTTAGAAACCAGCGCTATACGCGGCCATCCTGATCACAATATATATATATATATATATATATATATATATATACATATATACATTTTAAAAAGCGTGTTCCTTATTACAAAAGCATATAAATAATTGTATTTACAATTATTTATTAAATATGTGTTAATTACATTTAATATAATAATATATATTATATTGGAATTCTACTAACTAAAGTCTTTTTCAGTAAAGTATTTTATAAAATTAAGTATTAAGTGTATCTATACATATCTGTAGTTATATTTTCCATAGACCATAATATAAATCAAAAATGACTTTATGCATATCACTTTTATATTAAAACTAGCGAATTGCCCGTCAAAAAATGACGGCAATCAAATCGTAAGGTAGCTAATGCTGTTTGGTGTGTAATACTAAAATATATAGTAGATGAATAAATGAAAATACTTTACCTATTTTGAAGCATTGTGTTGAAGAGCTTACAATCTGTTTTCAGATTGCTGCAGCATTAGTGGCGTGTAGCTGCTGTGTAAGCGTGATGAATGTGTGCAGTGTAAGAGTGTGCGTGCGCGAGACGAAACCGTTAGCGTAGTGGTGTACTTCCGCATTGGCGTAAAATGGCGGGTTATCTGTGTTATGCGTGTGCTTCGTGGTGTTTTTCGAGTTTCGTGTGTTGCGAGTGTGTTGTTTTATGTGTTGAGAGTGCTGTAGCCTCGTTTTCGTTTTGTTCGGCGGCCATTTTTTCTCTCGCATATCAAATTTTTTATTGTCCAAACTCTTTTATTTTTATTAAAACGAAGGTGTAAGTTGCATTTTTGAGGTCCTGGATGCTCCCTGTTGCTGTAGGTAAGTTTTTTATGTATGTGCTGTGTGTATGTTTTGTGTTTTTAATTTTGTAATGTTCGCGAGTTGCGTCCGAGTGTTGCGAGGCCGCAATGTGTGTGAACGTGTGTGGTATGGTTTTTGCGAGTGTCGTAATGTGTGTGCCGTGTTATTTGCGTTGCGACGTTTATGGCCTCCAGCCCATGATGCCATGTCCCCCCAGGCTAAGCCTTCATGTCCCCCAAGGCCAGGCCTTCATGGGCCAGATCAGTCAGATCTATCACTATCAGTCAGACCCATCAGACTACTTACATTCATCGAAGCTGTTCAGAAAATGTGCAGGCAGGGGAGACATGGCGGAGATGAATTGAGATGCTCCAATGAATGTAAGTAGTCTGATGGGTGTAATGGGGCATGGAGTTCTGCTCCCTCTCTCCAGCGGCGGGGTATTGTGGGAAGGAGGTGGCTGCAGGGCCTCAGCGTGAGCAACAGGCCGTACGCTGTGGGCAAGGGCCTCAGTTCCTGGGATGGCTACGCCAGCCCGCAAGCGTGAGCAACGGCCCGTACGCTCACAACTATATATGTCATATATATATATATATATATATATATATAATGTGTAAATATATATATAATATAATGTGTGTATATATAAATAAATATATTATATAAATATAATGTGTGTATATATATATATATATATATATATATATATATAATGTGTATATATATAATGTGTATATATATATATATAGTGTATATATATATATATATATATATATATATATATATAATGTGTATATATATATATATATATATATATATATATATATATATATGTTGTATAATGTAAATAAGAAGCCATCTAGAGTATATTGATTTCACATAAAAGTCCAGGTCCTCAGAGATAATCCTCCCTACCACAATATTTAAAAATATACATTAAATGTGACACATAAACTATAAAAAAACAGTTCTATCTTTCCATTTGTTTTTGCAGAGTGAGAGACAGATTTACATACACAGCTATATTATATATTAGACTCGCCCCCTAATGTGCTGAGTGGCTACTGCTTGTGCTGCTGAGCATTCTGGGACTTGAAGTTTTGTGCAGTGAGTTCTGGTACACCCACTTCCGGTTCTTTATTAGAGCGACGAGGGGCCGCGGGCTCAGGTAAATACAGTGATTCAGGTTCCAGTTGGTGACCAGGAGGGCCTCAGTTGCTGGCATGGAGCTCCATGCCAGCAACTGCGGCCCTCGCAAGCGTGAGCAACGGCTTAAGCAAGCTCGTATGCTCACAACTATATATGTGATGCTCAGTGCCAAAGGGATGTAGAGAAAATGCTAATTTTTTTTGTATTTTTTTTTATTGTTTTCAAGAAAAAAAACATAAATATTAGACAATACAAAATACATACTAAATCGATTCATATTCAATATCACTGAGATAGGAGATAGAGGAAACATAGTAATAAAACCATACCAAACTGAAAGTATTTCCCTTCTTTTTCAGGTAGTATAGTTATATATTAGTAATGAGAGTTCTCTTCGTTCTCTCCTTATCTTCTTTTATCATTCTTCTTATTTTCGTAAAAGATAAGACATACACTAACAATTACATATGCCACATATACAAACTTCATTCTTACTCCCGATAATATATCTATTTATTCTTCTCTCCTCATCATCTCTCTCATCCTCATTATCAACCAACAATGAGGAAGAGAGAAAGGAAAGACAATAGAGATGAGAAAAAATGAGGGATAAAAGGATTCTACATATTCCTATAACTATTGTCCCTTAAAAATATTTCCTTTTTTATAACTTTTCTTCATTACTGCATATATTTTTCCCAGGTATTCCAGTTAATTTTATTTTTATCTCTAGAACCATTAGTATAATTAGACTTCATCAATTCTTTGTTGTAGTTAATTTTATTCAAGACTTCACTCCAAGATGGAATTGTGGGCTTTTTCCAGTATTTCACTAATAAATATTTAATAGTTAATAGAATATGTGATATCAATAGGTTGTCCTTGGGAAAAGTTTTATCTATCTGTAGATGAAATAGAATTACTTCTGGGGAACACGGACAATCAATTTTTAGCATTGTTGTTAGGTGACTACAGCATTATTTCCAGAAATTTTGGATTTTTATACATTCCCACCACATATGGGCTGAAGTGCCAATTTGGCCACAGCCTTTCCAACATAGTGGGGAGGACATATGATGAAATTTATTAATTATGGCCGGAACTAAATACCACTTTTGAGTTAGCTTAAAATATATTTCTTTAAGAGAGCTATTTATCGATGATTTTTTAATTAATCTTAAGGCTTTTATCCAATCGTGGTCTTCACAATTTAGCTTAAATTCATTTTCCCATTCCTTTACCGTCTCAGATTTTATATAATTCAGACCTTTTTTCCTTATTTTATTAATCTTTGAAATGAGATGGGTCACGTGACCCTTACTTAGATGTATCTCTAGTTCGTACGGTTTGTCTACATTTATCAAAGGATAACCCTTGCTTTTTAGTACTTCTGCCATACCTTTATAATTTAACCAAGATATCTTCTCCATGGAATATTTCCTCTGAAATTCTGTGTATTTTAATAGGGAGCCTTGACCATATAGATCTATAACATTTTTAAGTCCAGCTTTCTTTAGATGTTCTATAACTTTATTATTGCATCCGTTCTCCAGGATGTCAATTGGAGCTGATAAGGACGGAAAATGAAATAGTCCTAGTTTATCTTTGTTTTTACCCCAGAATTTTAGCAATGATCTTATTCCTTTTGGTAGATTACCCCATTTATCTTTTCCATCTTTATATTTTTCTAATAATGATCTAATTGAAGAAGAGCCTACAAGATCTTCTTCTATGTTCATCCAGCATGTATTCCTATTTTTGATATTCATATTGATTATATGGGATATAGCGATATTTTCACAAACATCTTTAATGTCTGGTGTTCCAATTCCGCCAAGTTCAAAGTTTTTATTAGCTATTATCTTTTTTATTCTCACTTTTTTATTTAAGTAAATGAAACTATCTATTATTTTCTGAATATTTTTAATAATATAAACTGGTACTATTTCCAGAATACATCTAAATAGGTATGTTAATTTAGGGATTATACTCATTTTAACGGTCGATATTCGACCTGACCATGAAAGTCTTATATTTCGCCACTCATGGAGTAATAGTCGGATTTATTTTATTAAATCTGGAATATTGTCTTCTATTATTGTATCATTTTGGAACTTAAATCTTATACCTAGATGTACTATACTTCTTGGATGCCAATTAAAGGTGAAACTATTCTTTAATTTATTTATATCGTCAAAATGTAAACCATTATGGATTATATCAGACTTTAATTGATTTATTTTGAAATATGAGACTTTCCCAAATTCAGTCAGTAGTTCCATTAGATTATTGCATGATTCGACTGGGTCTGTTATAGTAACTACAATATAATCGGCGAATAGCATAACTTTATATTATATTAGGCCTATTTTTATGCCAATGGTTCTAAAAAGAATAGAAATAATAGTGGAGAAAGAGGACATCCTTGGCGAGTCCCGTTAGAAATTCTAAATTTCTCTGATTGAAAATTTGGACCTGTTATATATGCCGATGATTTTTCATATAGGGCTTTATTTGTTTTAGATACAAAGTTGGTCAGTCCGACCTTTTTTAACACTGCATCTAGGAATTCCCAGCTGACCCTGTCAAATGCTTTTTCTGCATCTAGAGACAGGATCAGTGTGGGAACTCTCGTTTTTTTCGCTTGAAATATCAGGTCTACTAACCTTCTAGTGTTATCTGATGCCTGACGTCCTTGGACGAAACCAGATTGGTCCATATGTATTAGTTTAGGCAGTATTTTATTAAGCCTATTGGCTATTATTTTTGCATATATTTTTAAATCTTTATTTATAAGAGAAATTGGTCTGTAGCTTGTAATTTCTTCTGGGTTTTTCCCTGGTTTTAGTATGTTTATAATATTTGCTTCAACCATTTCCTCTTCTATTTTCCCTGAGTTTTTAATTTTATTAAACATATCTAAAAGACCTGTTCTAATTTCCTTCCCAAGGAACTTATAAAATAAATGGTCGAACCCATCGGGTCCTGGGGCTTTGTTAGAATTAGCCTTTTTTATTACTTCGTCTATTTCCTCAAGGGTTATATCTTTATCTAGATAATTGCAGTCATCAAACTCAACAGTAGGAAGAATTGTTTTATCCAAAAATGTATTTATTTCATCTCTATTTGAGGTTTGACTTGTTTTCTGTATTATATAGTGATTTATAAAATTCTGTAATGATTTCTCCTATTTTATCTCGGTGAGTATAGATTTTATTATCTGGTCCCTTAAGGCTTAATATCTTTCTTTGATTGGTTTGCTTCTTAAGTTTTTGTGCTAGGTATTTACTTGTTTTATGCGCCAATAGGAAGTGGGTCTGTTGGAATCTCCACATCATAAAGTCTGCCTGACTTTGCAAAACCTTATTTATTTGATTATTTAGTTTAGTAATTATAATTGTTTCTTCCTTGCTCGGGCATAGTTTATTTATTTTTTGTTGATTGTTCAGCTCTATGTATAACACTCTTAATGGTTTACCTCTTTCTTTTCTGATGTTGGCCATTTTAGAGATTATTTGACCTCTTATTACAGATTTATATGCACACCATAAAGTAACATTTAACTTAACCATATTTGTATTAGTTATAAAGAATTCTCTCGTATCTTTCTTTAAGGATTCTAATATTTCATCATTCTTAAAAATTATTGGATCAATCCTCCATATATTTTTTAAGTGAAAGTTGTCTTTTATATCTTCTATAACTAATGATAGAATGGAATGGTCCGACCATGTGGTCACTATTAATTCAATATTCTTTGTTGATCTTAGAGTCTTTATATCTAGAAAAAAATAATCCAATCTTCAATATGATCTATGGCGGTTAGAAAAATGAGAATAGTCTTTTTCATATGGATCTAGTATTCTCCAGCAATCTAATAAATCATATTCACCCATCACTTTATTAAATTCTTTCGATATCTTACTAATTTGATTTATTGTTTTTTTATTCGATTTTCCTACTCTATCATTAATAGGATCCATTATCATATTGAAATCCCCACCTATAATTATCTTCCCTTTTCTAAATTGCTAATTTTTATTGGCCAAATTGTTGATTGCGCTCATTTTAACGGACAGATTCCCTTAAGTAATAGTGCACTAGGAATGATGACAGAAGAGGGAGGATCACTTGCAAGAGTCTTGAAAATTGAGACCCACTTAAAATGTGTATGTAGGAATGGTATGAAGGACACTGAAAGACAGTAATGGTATTTTATGTTCTTTGTAAGAAACAACCATTCCCACCTTCAGTAAACCATGTCATAGACCATGTGAAGCTTAGTGAATATAGTGGTATAGTTTGTAGGCGGCTCACAATTCATATTTGTCTTTCATTTTCAGTTTTTTTAAATATTAGTTTACATTCCATTGAATGTTTTTTGATCTTCCTGTATGCCTTGCAATATCGCTGAAGAAGTCCTGTCTGGATTAAATGCATAGAAGCCTGTTATGCTAAAAAAAAATATTTAGGTGTATAATAAATAGTGTTTTCATATTTCACTACAATTCTATATTTTCTATATATATATATATATATATATATATATATATATATATTTATATCACATATATAGTTGTGAGGGTACGAGTTGTTGCTAACGCTGCCTATTTTACTATTATACTTTTCATTGAAAAATTGTGTATATGTATATTTCTTTCTTATGCGTATGATAAATGCTTTTTTTCATATTTCATTTTGCACTACACTTCTATATTTATTTTTTATTATAATTTCATTGAAAATGTTTGTCTTTCTAGCAAGTATGTAACTTGAAAGGACAGTAAATAGCTGAGGTTTGGTATTTTCTTCTTTACATTTACTATAAGATAATTGATCAGTTTTATGTACTGTGTAAAGTTATCATTATATTTAAACTTGGCACTGCTATTTTCAGATAGACAATTTTCTAATTAGTGTCTATCAATAGTTTTGTAACTTTAGTGCTGACTCCTAGAGTCCCTAATTATTTGATGCCGATATATTTGTTGTTAGTCACAGATGTCGAATAGATTTGCTCCTGTGAGCTTATGAGGATATAGCAGAGCATGTGCTTGGGTTTGCGCGTTGTATATCTCCCTGTTATTTGTTGAAAGAAAGGATGACACACTGGGCTTAATTATCTGCGTATTATCTGCAGTGTCAACACTAAAAATAAAATGTCTCTAGGAACATGCTACAGTCAGAAATTCCTTTAGCGGCTGACAGATTCAAATTGTTATTAAGGAGTTTGTATATAACAACTTCAATAGAGTTTCGTTACCACAATAGGAAAAGCTAATGCCCAATAAATTAGGGAAGTAACATTAAAATGTACTGAAAAGGAAAGATTTTGGAGCAAATTTATATGTAACGCGTGATGGAAATAATGAATATTGCCATGGGTGTAGGATCCCCCCAAAATCTGGGGATAAAGTTCAAAGAGACAAAAAAATGATGGTCCTGAGTGGTGCAACTCAACTCTATTCTAAAGACGGGCAGCCTCCAAGAGAAGAGAGGGCAGGCCAAGCGAGGGAAGAGAAGGCCAACCAACAAGTATGAAGAAAACATAAAATAGTAACACACTACACAATATAAACAGAATATTTAAAGAATGGTACTTATGCACCAACAATGGAAGCCATGATCTGAGGCAATACAGATTCTCCACCAATTCTAATAGTATCAATCCAAGTATGGACGAATGATGAGATGTTGACATGAAGATTTTGAGAGACCTCCGTGCAGAGAAAATCAGCTTCATAAAAAAAAATCATATATATATATATATATATATTTATATCACATATATAGTTGTGAGCGTACGAGTTGTTGCTAACGCTGCCTAACGCTGCGGGCTCGCGTAGCGAAGCGAGGGCACTGGGCGAGGGTCTCAGTTGCTGGCATGGAGCGCCGTAGGAACTGCGACCCTCGCAAAGTTCAAGTCGCAACCCAAAGAGCACGACACACACATTACGACACTCGCAAACAACATACAACACACGTTCACACACATTACGGCCTCGCAACACTCGGACGCTACTCGCGAACATTACAAAATTAAAAACACAATACATACACACACCACATACATACAAACATTACCTACAGCAAGAGGTAGCATCCAGGACCTCAAAAATGCAACTTACACCTTCATTTCACTCAAAATAAAAGAGTTTACACACGAAAATATTTGCTAAGCGAGAGAAACAATGGCCACCGAACAAAACGAAAACGAGGCTACACACGCAAACACCATACGAGACACGTTACGACACATTACGACCTCGCAAACATCGGACGCAACACGCCGACATACAAACATTTACAACACAATAAATACACACAACACACACATAAAAAGCTTACCTACAGCAAGAGGAACCATCCAGCACCTCCAAAAAACAAGTTACACCTTCATTTAAATACAAATAAAACACTTTACACACAAAGAAAATCATTAAGCGAGAAAAAAAATGGCCGACGGACAAAACGAAAACGAGGCTACAGCACTCTCCACACGTAAAACACCACAACACACTCGCAAAACACCACATGGAAATCGAAAACCACTACGAGGCACCAACGGAAAATCCGCTAAGACGGACAACATATAGAAACCGCCATTTTATGCAAATGCGGAAGTACACCACTACGCTAACGGTTTAGCCTCGCGCACGCACAGTATTACACTGCACACATTCACCACGCTTATAGAGCAGCTCCACAACACTAATGCTGCACCAACATTAAACAAGGTTCACAGCTCTTCAACACAATGCTTCCAAATAGGTAAAGTATATTCATTTATTAATTTATTACATGTTTACTATTACACACAAAACAACATTAGCTCAGTTACAATAACATTGCCGTCATTTTTTGACGGGCAATTCGCTAGTCACATATATAGTTGTGAGCATACAAGTTGTTGCTAACGTTTGTGGGCTCGCATAGCGAGAAGCGGCCCTCGCAAAGCGAGGGTCGCAGTTGCTGGCAAGTAGCGCCAAAGGCGCTCCTTGCCAGCAACTGCGACCCTCCCAAACTTTACGTCGAGATACGTTATGACCAATTACGACCTCGCAAAAATCGCCCGCATCCCGCGGACATGAAAAAATGAAAAAAAAAAAAATACACACAACACATACATAAAAAGCTTACCTACAGCAAGAGGGGGCATCCAGGACCTCAAAAAATGAAGTTACACCTTAATTTAACTCAAAATAAAAGAGTTTAGACACTAAAAAATTATTTTAGCGAGAGAAAAAATGGCCGCCGAACAAAACGAAAACGAGGCTACAGGTCTCTAAACTCGCAAAACACCACCAGAAACACGCAAAACACCACAAAACACCTACGGATATTCCGCTACAGATGCATACCACACATTAGCCGCCATTTTAGAACAATAACTTATACAATGCAGAAGTACACAGCTACGCTAACTGTTTTGTCTTGCGCACGCACACTATTACACTACACACATTCATCACGCTTACACAGCAGCTCCACACCACTAATGCTGCAGCAACATCAAAACAGATTGCTAGCTCTTCAACACAATGCTTCCTGCATATATTACTTCAAAATAGGTAAAGTGTATTACTTTATTAATCTATTAGTTATTTTATTATTATACACCAAATAGCATTAGCTCACTTACAATTTCATTGATAAATATATAGAGAAATGAACAGACACCTTTAAGTTCCAATCACAAGTTATAAACCCCTCCAGCCATGAAAACTGGCATATATATGATCATATTGAAAAAAGGAGGATGGAATTGATATATTAAAATATAACTTTTATTTACAAACAATAAAAATTGTATATACAATATAAATAGAAAATGATCCAATTAATTATATAATGGCATCTATCAATAAGTAATTTGCTCAATCAATAGTCATATAAATTGCTGACAGATATGACTAAATATATATAATTTATTGAGGGTGCCAAATATATCACTAAGATAGCCAAAAAATGTCTATACATATATACAGAGATGATCCAATTAATTATATAATGGCATCTATCAATAAGTAAATTACTGAATGAATAGTCTTATAAATTGCTGACAGATATTACCAAATATATATAATTTATTAAGGGTGCCAAATATATCACTAAGATAGCCAAAAAATGTCTATACATATATATAGAGAGGACTGAAGTGGAGACAGAGGGGACAAAAATAGATTACTGTGGCCCTATCTAACACTTATAGTGGAAGGCCCTAATGAGAAATCTATGGGGACCCACTATTTATCCCCTATCCCTCAAAGAAATCTAAGTCCTACACTATGAATAGCTAGAACTAGTCCCCTCTGCTTCACTTACCTTATAGTCCTAGTAACAGGCTTGCACAACACGGCACAATAAAAAATGGCTCAGAGACAGCGTGCACACGCTGTTAGTGACGTCATCAACAGGCGACCGGCAATGCAGCTGATCGACGCGCGCGTTTCGCGTACTTCCGCTTCCTCCAGGATCAGTGTCATTAGAATAATAGTCTGGGTCTTTTATAGCTCCCAGACAGGGGAGCTGTTACTAGGACTATAAGGTAAGTGGAGCAGAGGGGACTAGTTCTAGCTATTCATAGTGTAGGACTTAGATTTCTCATTAGGGCCTTCCACAATAAGTGTTAGATAGGGTCACAGTAATCTATTTTTGTCCCCTCTGTCTCCACTTCAGTCCTCTCTGTATATATGTATAGACATTTTTTGGCTATCTTAGTGATATATTTGGCACCCTCAATGAATTATATATATTTGGTAATATCTGTCAGCAATTTATATGACTATTGATTGAGCAAATTACTTATTGATAGATGCCATTATATAATTAATTGAATCATTTTCTATTTATATTGTATATACAATTTTTATTGTTTGTAAATAAAAGTTATATTTTAATATATCAATTCCATCCTCCTTTTTTCAATATGATCATATATATGCCAATGTTCATGGCTGGAGGGGTTTATAACTTGTGATTGGAACTTAAAGGTGTCTGTTCTTTTCTCTATATATTTATCTCTGTTATATTATACACTGCTGATCACATTAGTTATTCCTTGTGTTTATAAATGTATGGATATTGAAGCTATATATTAGCCATTCCTAATTTACATAAGGAGACCCCTATTATTGTTGTTCACCTAACCCATTTTTACAATTTCATTGCCGACATTTTTTGACGGGCAATTCGCTGGTATATATATATAATTTTACTTATAATTATTCATTGAATAGGGGTTAATTATATTTAATATAATATATATTATATTGTCACTTTACTAACTATAAATCATTAGCAGTAGAGCATTTTATAATAGTAAATCTTATGGCATATTCTTTCCACTTTTGTAATTTGTTATAAAAAAAAGAGTTTCTGCATATGTATTATGTCAGATAATTGACTTGTTTAGTATTAAGTAGATGACCTTTGATTAATCTCATACCTTGAGGAAATAATCGTAGACTTTTATGTGTACTGACAGATATTGTGGGCATGTTTAAAATAACCTAAACTTACATCACCATGCATTTTTGTTGTCTTTCACCTTTTTTTGAGATATTCTCCAAACACTTCTTTTTAACAAACTAGTGTAACAGAAAGGCAAAGGTAATGTGCAGAATTGGCAGAGAGCAGAGATAATAGAAGGAAGGGAGAGATAAATGGAGAATAGAGAGAGAAAAGTAGAAATTGAGAGAGAAAAAGAAAAATTAAGTAGTACTTAAGTAGTAATTAAAAGTAAATGATAATGAATGGACTTCAGGTGGAAGTGGTAGAGTCCGACACAGTGTGATAAGCATAAGGCTACCTTAGGGCTTAATAAGCCAGACTTTTGGGTTGATAGAATGGGCAAGCTAAATTGACCTTTTTTGGTATCTGTTGTCAAATCAATGTTTCTGTGTTTAAAGGAGGAGCAAAGACAAAAATGAACAAAACAGGCAGACAGGGGGACAAAGAGACAGGAGAGAGCAAAAGACAATGAAAGAAACAGAAAGAGATATAGAAGTGGGGGAGAGTATGGGGAGAGGTAAGTAGGAACATAGGGACAACAGAAAGAAAATGTGAGGGAGCAAAAGAAAATAATAAAGGAAGAACGAGAAGATAGTAGGGAGGAGAGCAGAGGTAGATAAGGGAGGCGAGAAAAGGGATGAGAATGGAGGGAGGGAGAGAAAATGGGATGGAAAAGAAAAAGGGTGGGAAAAAGGTCCAGAGAAGGAGAGAGGGAGAAAGAGAGATGAGGGGAGAGGCTCAAGAAAGAAGGGAGACAGAAGGGAAGCAATAGATGCTACATAAAGGTGTATGCTGCTAGACATATCCCATTGTTCCCCTTTTTATTATACACATACAACTATAAATAGACAACATGTATGCAAACCAGACAACAAAATAATTCAGAGAAAAACACAGAAATGTATCTTTGTTGTAGTTATGGATGGCTTGGAATCTACTGTCATGTATTACTAATACATTATTCCACTATCATATTACTGTATAACACAGACTTCCCCCACCTCACTATCATGTCACTGCATACAACAGGCTTCCTCTCTCCTAACTTCCCTCTTATTTGAATCCTCTGTGATACTTTCCAAGGGGAAAATAGTGTGTGTGAGGGTAGGTGGGATATGGGTGATGAGGGAAAAGAATGGCAAGGAAAGAGGAATTAGTGAAGAGCAAGAAGCAGAAGGTGATCTGGGAGGTAGAAAGTGAGAAGTGGGAAGAGTGGTACTATAGAGATAGTCAGATCCTCTAACAAAATTGCAAAACACAATAGCACACAGACATATCATTAAATTACTTGCATGCATGCATGTGGATGACAAAACTCCAGTAATATCTATATGTATATATCTTCTAGTACAGTAATGTGTGTGTATATATATTCCAACTTACCATTCTCATACACTGCAATGACAGTCTAACACTTCTTCTTCCTTGTGTTAGTTTAGTTCCCGACTGACTAGTGGCCAATCAGTGAACTGTAGTGTTTCATTTTTTCAGCCAGAAATACATTATTTAAGGGTTTTAACCTAAAAAAACGGGTGCCTCTCACCGGGAGCTGCCACTAGGCGGCTGGCTAGTTTGCCTAATGGGTAATCCGGCCATGGGTGTGAGGAAGGGACAAAGATGTTCTGGAGGTGGTGACAACAAGATTTTTGTTCTGGGGTGATTTATGTCTTGCCTGCAGAAGAGGGGGAAGGGAGAATAATTAAAGCTCGATTTTGGTGCGGTTAATTTTTAAATATTGGGAGGCCATCCAGGAGGATATTTGTGAAAGACATGGTTTGATATGGGTTAGGAGGATGGTGGAGAGGTCTGGAGAGGAGTGATAGATTCGGTTATCATCACAATAAAGATGGTTCTGAAACCAGTAGATCTAAATAGCTTATCAACAGAGGAAAAGAAGAGCGAGAAAAGCCATAGTCCTAACACTGATCTTTGGGTAACCCCACAAAAAGAGAGTAGGTGCTAGAGTAAGGAAAGGAACTGTTAGAGAGATAAGACTCAAACCATAAGAGGGCTGTGCCACAGAATCCTAGGGGAATGGAATGTGTGCAGTAGGAGTAGATGGGCAACTGTATCAAAGGTGGAAAAGAGATCAATGAGTATTAGTAAGGAAGAAGTTTCCATGGACTTAGCAATCACTAGGTCATTTGTTACCTTTGTAACAGCAGTTTCAGTTGAGTGTTGAGACTGAGCCAGATTTTAGTGGGTTAAGTAAGAAACGGTTTGTAAAGAAGTGAGTAAGGTGGGTGTAGAATAACAAATGTCCATTCTCCCATTATCAACAGATTGCACATAATACATGTAGTAGCACACATTAATAATACCAAAAGGTCAACTACAAACAGATTACAGAATAATGCATACTAAAACACAAACTGAAGTACATTGCAACATTTATACACACTTAAAACTCCTCCTAATATTGCTGCATATTCTATTAGCTACTCGCAATCAGATTACGAGTTCCCCGCCTACAATCACTACAGGCCAACCAAAGACGTAATTTTGGCCTTAGAACTCCACTGGTTTTAGCACAGCTCAAATATTACAAGATCCAGATAATTTAAGTTGCACAACATCAATATTCTATTAGACCTGTAGCTCTAGATCACAAATAAAGTCTAACCCACAACTGAAAAAAGTATCACTTTTCTGTCAAAATCTAGTGAGTCCTAAATAGGACTCACAAGGGCTTTTTCAAACAATTATTAGGCCTGTAACAGCAATTAAACACACAATACTGTACTTTGAAATGCAAGGTGTGGAAACACATTAGAATTAATTGTTGTCTCATACCCACAAATACGTAATTAAAAAATATTGTTTCTAAATGTTATTTCTGAATGATATAATTTCCGGGATTCAAGGGGTTAATACATATCATGAAACCCACATGGACTATAACAGTAGCGCGACTTCAGCGTGCATGCTGAAGTTGCGCTGACGTTTGGGCGCCGTCAATTGGGCATCACACAATGAGTGATGGGCTAGAAGAGCTCACACGCAATAGCTTGTAACACCCCAAGAGTTCACAGATGGCAAACGCAGATGTCGGGGAGCACTATTGTCCCTGGGATGGGGTAAGTAATATCTGTGGATAGGAGGAGGAAAAAAAGTCTGACTGAGAGGTGAGAACAAGCGGGTAGAAGAAGGGCGAGAGAACAGGTGGGGGTACACAGTCAGGGGTTTAAGAGCTGGCATTGACAGAGGGAAAAAAGAGGAAAGCTGATGGGGGCACGCTATTGCGGGTGAGCTCTTCTAGCCCATCGCACATTTGTGTGCTGCCCAATTAATGGCGTCCATACTTCTGCACGGTTTCAGCACGCACGCTGAAGACGGTGTGCCGACTATATCAGATGACCTAATGCCTTTTATAGATTGCAAGCTTGCTTGATTGGCACTAATTAATTCTTAGCTTCCGATTGCAGATTACGTCTAACTTCCATGTTTTACTGACTCCATGGTCTCATTTACTATTAGCTACTGTATTTTGTAGAAGTAAATTATGTGCTTGCTTAAATATTGTCAGATCACACCCCCTGAAATACTACTTAAAAAGGCAGGGTTTACGAGTTGAGGCTTAAGGAGGTAAATTGTGGACTTGATTCAATAAAATACATCTAAACATTTAGAGAGAAAAGCATTTGTAGCCAAAATTTGAGGCATGTGCAAGCTTCTAATAGAATTGGGACCTTTGTCCCTAACAATTTGTAATGATATAGGAGTCACGAGGTTGTGGAGACCAGTAGCCAAGGTCAGCAATAATCCAGTTCAGCAACTTGTAGGTGAAACAGGAACAAGCTTTATTGAAGTGATCAGGAACCACACAATAATCTGGCAAGGATACAGAGACAGGAAGTGCCTTATATAGGCCAAGAACCAGACAGCTGACCAGACACAGCTAAAGAGAGTTGTCACTGATTTCATTGCCTTTAGAGTCAAGGTATCAGATCTCAGGTAAATCTGCAAGAGGCAGGCTGGTGTACCGGTAGGGAAGAGGTTTAGCAACATGCAAACCAGGGTTCGAATCTCAGCAGAGTCAATTCCTCACGCAATTACATATATCAAAATTAACTTGGTCTCCAAATACTCCTTGGTTTCATGCTTCTATCACTGGGTCTACCCCACTTGCCTGTCCACAGAGTCCAGTTGTCAATCAGGTCAGGGTTCAAGTTGGTGCCAGTGGACAGTATGCTGTGAGAAGTGAAAGTTGGGTAGTTGTGATGCAGATAATGGGCACACCATTACAAACTCATGGTTCTCGTAGCATGGCTATGGGTTTTCCTCTGTAGTGGACTCCATTTACATGACAGTTCATTATTATAGACATTTGAACTCATATTGTGGGGCTTTTGGAGGTTGCTGACTCTAAGGTAACAGGAGACAATTATAGTTTTCTACATATTTTCAAGGGGACACCACCAAAATATGTGAAAATGCAATACTCCAGTGATTTAGTTAATTAAAACCTGAAGCTGAGACAATATTGTCTATATTTATATGAGAATTAAAAATTAGAAGAGTTTGCATGCTCCAAAAGAGTGCATGTGATTTATTTATAGACGTGTAAAAAATAAAATTTGAATATTTTATTTATAAATTGACAAGATCACATAAAATAAAAGGATGGCGGTGGGCGTAAGGATGGTGTGATGATATTAAATAAAGGAGGTCTCTCTTCTGGTATTACTATCTAGCAATTTGCTTTTTAATTCAGTCTCTGTAATAGAAATCTATTTACCATTTCATTATATTAAACACAGTTGACAGCTCGTTATAGTTCAGAGGAGCTTTCTTCTTTTGCATAAAAAGTATCAGATATGCTTGTTGATATCAAATGCTTTAATCAATGTGCTGAAATATATAACTTAGTGGGTCTACTCATTTAAAATCTTATCATCAACTTCAGAGCTTCAATGTTGAATACTGAAGTGCTTTGAGTAACATCAAATATGTTTGGTAATTAGAAACAACTTTCATCTCTCTTATTTCCTTGAAGATTTTAATTGAAATTAATTAAACACTCATTACTATAATTTAATGAAAATTGCCTGGAAAAAAAAAAAGCTTTTTGAGAAACGATGGATGACTTTTGCATCCTGTCAAGGCAAAAATAGATTACTTTGTCCTATAAATGATATTGGCGGTAAATCTATCTATTATTTTCTTTGATTTTGTGGCAAGGCTAACCATACAAAAATGTTCCACATCGGTTCCATAGAAACTTCATTCTTTCCGCACTTGACTTTAACTGGCTTAAGTGAAAATGTCACTTTTCAAATGAGTCACACAATGAATTGAAATAAAGTAATATCAAGCAGGGCCGTTTCTAGACAATTTTACATTCTGAGCAAAAAAGATAGAAAGGCGCACCTGCATGCCCCCTTATCAAAAGGACTAAAGTACAATAAATGGAAATGTATGATGGAAAAAGTGTGACTAATGGCATAATTAGACAGGAAAAAAAAGTCTGTCACCTCAAAATCAAGTTGTTCTTTCTATGTTATTATATTATATATAACTATTGTATTAGCCATTTAATTCTAAAATTGATAACTTCTGAGTTAATCAATTAATTTTTCAAATTCTAGTGAGCATCTCAAATTATTATTATCTGCATTGATGTGCTAATTAGGGTTACAGTCTACTTGTGTGTATCTGTAGTGGCAAAACGAATTCCCCTAAGGTTGTCATGAAGTTAGATCCCTTCCATCACCCTTCAAATTAGCACACCGAGTTGTTATTTCTATGTTATTATATTATATATAAATATTGTATTAGCCATTTACTTCTAAAATTGATAATTTCTGAGTTAATCTATTATTTTTTCGAATTCTTGTTTGTTTGTTTTTTTAATTTTTTGAATTCTACTTGTGTGTATCTGTAGTGGCAAAATGAATTCCCCTAAGGTTGTCATGAAGTTAGATCCCTTCCATCAACCTGCAAATTAGCATACTGAGTTGCACATTAGCATAAAGAAGCTGCATTGTTAATGTTGGATATCTCATGAATGATTTATAGTAGAGAAAAACGACTCTTACAATGTAGAGATAGTTTTTAATGTTCTATTGGATGAAAACAAAAGCCTTTTTGAGAGCTGTACCATAAAGAAGCCATGTTCTGTAGTGAATCTTAAACTCTGTGCAAGCACATATCATCAGGTTGTATAACACTTTAAGCATGCATAATTATGTATTTAAAATATGTGAAATTATTTATTATATCTTATTGAAAAATGAAGACAATTAAAATTTTTGAGTTAGTAGGGATGGGGCAAAATAGGGAATAAAGGGAGGAATGGCTAGGTATGTGGAGGAGACTTAAGTGAAAGATGAATATGACACAAACTGCAATAAAGGCTAGAAATGGGGTTTGAGCTGAGAAAAAAGGAGTAAGAGTGTGTTTGTTTGATTTGATTTTTAATAAAATATATACATTGGGGACAGGAGGAGAAGATGGAGAAGTGGGCAAGAATGGATAACATTGTGCTATTTAATTAGCATACCACAACAATTAGAGGAAAAAGGGAACATCTTAAGAATTACAAAGAACAAATGCAAGCATAATGCATAACAAGTTGTAATGTTTTCTTTTAACCATGCTTGAACCAACTTTAAGAACTTCCATGATATACATAAAATCACTCAAGTTAGTTTGGTGGTGTAATTTGGTTAACAAGAAAGAAGAGAGAGCATACTCACATCACTCTGGATTACGAAAAGCTTGTGTATGAAATTAAAATAAAACTTAACTTTTAATTGTTTAAATATTTAATACTAATAATACTAATCAAATATTAATATTAAAGTATTAATACAAGCTTTTATTTTACATTTTATACCCTATTTTTTGTAATCTATAGTGCTAAAGGCTTTCTCTTTTTTTTTTATTTATTAGTTTTCATTTTCATACACAGCAACAGGTATAAACTTAAAAAAATATTCAGGGGATAACTTTTGGGATAAATTATGTAATATAGCCCCTTTTCTTGTGTTTGGTGTGTGATGTAATTTACCCATTTTTTTACTATTTTAAGAAAATAAGCCAAGTTTTTCATCTTTGAATTTTGAATTCTTGTGTTATTTAAATTAAATCAGCACTGTATGGTTTGTGATAAAGCTCCTCAATTAATTCAGCAGTCTCCTGGAATAGTGTCAAAGTGTTTAATAACATTTAGTTAATCCTTGGGTAAGCAATATGGGATTGAGGTCAGGATGAGCATCAATATAATTGCATGATTGTATTTTTCTTTCAAACATAATTTTAGTTCATGTCACTTAGAGCCATTTTTAGAATTTACTGTAAAAACATTATGATAATTGGGTTAAGTATGACAACAAATGTTACAATTTCTGACAAGCATTTATTATATCCAATAATAACTGGAATCAGTGGTGTCATATGTAACATTTATAATGCACTTATCAAAAAGGTCCCGGTTGGATTATTGATTTTGTTTACAATATTTCCGTAATGGAAAAATGTATTTTGGTGTGCTTCTAAATTACAAGAATCAGTGAAAAAAAATGAAGGTATAAAAAAAACATAATAATTACTATATAATTAAACTATTTATGAAGTATTATATATTTTGTAATGTAAAAGGTATAGCAAAACAGTAGGATAATACTGGATTTTCAAACAACAATACATTGTTCCTGAAATAAAAGAAAGGCAGTTTTCTCAGATCCAAAAGCTTGTGCCTTGGAAGAACATTTCTACTTGTCTTTCCATATATAGTAGAAGCAAGTGTTTATGAAAGATTTCATAAGAGTGCAAAGCTTTTTGTTTAATATGAATATTTTAACTAGGCTTGTTAATTCTTTTTATCCTTCTCATTGCAGTTTTGATGATAACTTTTAAAGAAGTCCCCAGACTAATGCATTCTAATTTTTTGGAGCCTCCCCCTGTCTTCCACTTTTCTGTCATGTAGGATGTCATGTTTCACACCTGTAACTTAAAGCCATGACCACAGGGAAGGGCTGCACATTACCAGTTGATATGTTGCTCTGCTGCAAGCAGATAGTGACATGCTGTGTTTCTGGTCATCATGAGCCCCTCCATGTGGGTGTGGCCTTAAAACACAGATTTGAAACATGGCCCCCTACATGAGAGAGAACAAGAACAATAGGGAAGATTCCAAGAGGGGAGAATTCTTTACTCCATTACTGTTAGAAGCAAATGAAGTGTAACTTTGACATGACAATTAGTCTGAGGGAGATGCAATCATCTAGTTAAAACATTTATATTAAATAAAATAAAAATGCCTATTGAGTCAGTTTAATGCAAACTGGATTCTCTCTCAGAGCCTTCCGTAAGTAGATGTGTTTTGTTGATGAAGGGGGGATTAGCTCAGTAGTCAGTAAAATATACCTGAATGATCCCCTGCATGTGATCTGTAATAGTGATTCTCAATAACAATCCTTATCACTTTAAGACCTCAGCAGGAGGTGCGATGAGCAGTGAAGTGAAAAAGGATAGTAGGTGGACAAGAAACTGAAGTGACAAGAAGGGCCTGACACTTTAAAAATGATAAGTACCATTAATACACTATAGTCTAAAATAGAGTTGTAACATTAAATATGTCGCTGCCGTAAGTCATATTTGCAGATTATTATCTGTGGAGTACTAACTATGATTATGTACACCCAAGGATGGAAGAGCCAACCCTAAGGAATTAAGTATTGAAGTGTGTTGAGCTTAATAAATGTACCTTTCACGAAACAGAGGCAGCTGCACAGTTAGGTCTTCTCGAGATTTAGCTCCAAGTTTGGTAATTGAATTGAGTCAATCACTAGAGCCATACTGACAACCACTAGAGTGCCTACTTTCAATGGGCAAATCTACGGTGTTATGATGGCTCTGGCAAGTCTGGTTCTTTATCTTAATCCCCTCGCAGTAGACTGCACCTAGGCACACCTCTCCCAGGTGGCACCAGGAGGTAGCAGGGTGCAGAACAGCGGGCTGGAGTAATAGGCCTAGGCAGTAGGGGACCCAGGCAAGAGACAAAGTAAGTGGAAAACATTCTGCTGGAAATGGAGAGGATAGGAAGGATGAGGGCTTGATCTGATGCACTGGGAGTCGTATCAAGTCGCATTAACCAGAGGAACGAGTGTTTCATACCTATGAGTTTATTTTCATGTTCTGAAACTATGTTCTGGTAATACATTATTCAAGGGTACAAGAAGATCAAAATAAGGTCCATAGAGGCCCCCACAGCTCCCCTGTGGCCCACATGAGTCCTTATTTGCCCCTGCGGGTCCCTTGTGGCCTCGGCAGGACCCTGTAGGTCCTCTGTGGTCCTGCAGTACTCTTGTGGCTCCCGTTGTCCCTGCACGTGTCTGTCGCCCTCCTTTGCCCTCCACGGCTCTACTGCAGATCCCCTGTGGCCCCCACAACCCCTTGTGACCCACTGCAGCCCTTCACAGGCCCCCGGGGGCCCCTGTGGCCTTCCTAGGCCCCCTGTGGCCCCCTCTGTCCTGGTGGGTCCCCGTGGCCTCCCGCAGGTTTTTTTTCCTTTTCTCAGCCCCCTTGTTGCTCTCGGCTTCCCCCTGTGGTCTCCATTGTGGCCACCCTCAGTCCTTGCGGGCCCCTGACAGACCTCTGTAGCCTCCCTCAACCTCCTGTGGCCCCTTTGTGCACCTCTGTGGCTCCCTCGGACCTCTGTGGCCCACGAAGACCTCTGCGGCCTCCCTCAACCTCCTGTGACACTTCACTGATATCTGTGGCACCCTCGGACCCCTGTGGCCCACCTTGGACCTCTGGCCTGCTCCCAGGAAGTGGAGTGCAGTATCGGGCAGGAAAGGAAGTATTTATATAGGTGTCTATATATATATATATATATATATATATAGTAGTAACTTGCCCATCAAAAATTACAGGATAATGTTTGAAGTGTTTCTACCCCCCTCTCACGTGTCTCGTCTCCCCCTCTACCTCCCCTGTGTCTCTTCCTCCCCTCTACTTCCCCTGTGTGGCTTCCCCCCTCCCCTGTGGCTCTTACCCCCCCCCCACTCCCTCCCCTGTGTCTCTTCCCCCGCATCCCTCCGCTGTGTCTCTTGCCCCCTCTCCCTCCACTGTGTTTCTTCCCCCGCCTCCCTCCACTGTGTCTCTTTCCCCCTCTCCCTCCACTGTATTTCTTTCCCATCTCGCTCCCCTGTGTCTCTCCCACGCTCCCTCCACTGTGTCTCTTTCCCCCACATCCTTGCCCTGTGTCTCTTCCCCCCCTTTCCCTCCCCTGTGTCTTTTCCCACCTCTCCCTCCCCTGTTTCTCTCTTTCCCCCTATCCCTCCACCGTGTCTCTTTCCCCCCATCCTTTCCCTTGTGTCTCTTCATCCCCTTTCCCTCCCATGTGTCTTTTCCCACCGCTCCCTCCCCTGTTTCTCTCTTTTTCCCTCTCCCTCCACCATGTCTCGTTCCCCCCCATTCTTGCCCTGTGTCTCTTCACCCCCTTTCCCTCCCCTGTGTCTATTACCCCCTCTCCCTCACCTGTTTTTCTCCTTCCCCCTCTCCCTCACCTATGTCTCTTTCCCCCCTCTTCCTTTTACACCCTTTCTCTTGTGTCTCTTCCCCCCTCCCCTGTCTCTCTGCCCCCTATCTCCCCTGTCTTTCTCCCACCCTATGTCCTTCTCCCCCCTGTACCCCCCTCACTGAACGCTATGTGCATGCGCCACTATCAAAGCGTGTAGCCTCCCGCCGCCAATGCACAAGCGCGGCGGTATCATTACTCACTTTGATATCTATTATATATGATATATATGTATGTATAGATGTATATGTAAATGTATACGTGTATATGATATGTGTGTGTGTATATATATATATATATATATATATATATATACATATGTGTGTGTGCAGATGTATATGTAAATGTATATGTATATATATATATATATATTTCATAAGTATATGTACGCCTATATATATATACATTTTTATTTTATATATTTTGTATATATTTTACATATATACTGCGTGAGTTGATGTTGGAGGGGGTTTGGGAAGCGCAAAAAAACAATTTGTGCCTGACCCCTCCTGGGGGGGATTTTCTTTTTGCACCGGGCCCCCCCATGCACTAGCTCCACCACTGCTTCTAACGTATGATGCAAGATAGAACCTTATCTACTAGGAGGAGCTGATCATATTCTGTTACTCCCTGATGAACCATAAGATTATGGAGTGCTTTGTACCTGCTCATATCATGCCTGGGTGCCTCCTGTGCAATCAGACAATCAACAATATTTGATCCCGTAGTGAACATTTTCAACCCCAAGGCAGGAGTGTATTATCTCAGGGTGATACATATGTTCTGCCCACCAAATGTCCTCATCTCCTGAGTATGGTTTTATGCATGGGTTTTACTTACAGATGTAAAATGTCTGCAAATTTTAAAGCAGTTATTTTCTGGAAAACTTTTCGTAAAATGTGAAAAATTGCAGTTTTTTAAAACCTTTTTAGCGATTGAAAGTCACTTTGCTACTTTAGGAAAATACAATTGGTTTGGCATAAAATGATCTTGGTTGGCATATCAAAAGCATTTGATTTCTGTGTGCTCTAAACTATAAGCAACACAGGAACTGTAACTAACACCTCTGATTTTGCCAGTTTATGAAGACCAGGCAAAAATCAAGAAAGAAGAAAGCTTCAATATAAGTGGAAAAAATTAAATGTTGGTCTTCCCGGTGCTCCACAACCAAACAGACATAAGGAACTAATTTCCATATAAAGAAATTAGGGACAAGGGGGGCAAGGGTCATTGAATATTATTGAAATGTAATCCGTGTCGTTTTCTGAACTGTTGCTTCCAGCTTCTTCATCTTTGTGTTTACTGTAGTTATTGAGAACTTCTAAAAACTGAAGGTTCGCGAAGATTGAAACAATATGTTCTACCCTTTCATATGTTAATGTATTTCTTGATTTTGTGTATTTCCAAAAATTTACCAATTTATTTCACATTCTGCAGAATATGGAGGAATCTGAAGTAGACAGGAAGCAAGATGAATCTGAGGCTGTGTTGTGCACCATGTTGCACGTGGGATATGTTTGGACGAATCTCAGAATGGATTTCTGGACCAAATCCCTGAAGATGTTCTGTATTCTGCAACATTCTAAAGTATCTTTCCAACATCAAGTCCTAAAGTGTCCTTTTTGTTTTGTAATCCAGTCAAATGCATCAGCAGAGCTATCATTACTTATATTTATACATTTGCATCTTGAATCCCAACAGATCTACAGCAGCATGGATTAGATGCTGATGAAATGTTTCCCATTTCTTAATACAATCTTTCACTTCATTTTTATTTTCTTTCTTCTTATTTGTAAGTATAGATACACTTAGATTCTCAAAAACGATTGCTTTTAACTTGGAATTTGTTGGGGCATTTTGGACAAAGGTGCACTGTCTGATTCAGATGCCGTGATTGCTGAAGAAATTGGCTTTAGCATCTTCAGGGCATTGCCCAGCTGAATAGCTTCATCAAGTACAATGTTCCTTACACTTCAGGATACTTTAAGATCCTCAACGATTTCTATTCCTTGAAGAGTTTATTTGCTTTTGGTAAACTTTCAAAGGAGATCACCACTCCATTCCATCAAGTTTTACTTCAGAGCTTCAGTGTCACTATTTTATTCTTGCATTTTGTTGCTTCTTGCTTTGTCTTAAAGACAGGCTCACAATATGAGTAGATTTAACACATTTTATAATTTCTTTTGCTTTTCTATAGATCTTTTAGAGGGTGTCCAGTTTCATGAAGTCATTGACAAGCAAGTTTAACCCATGAGATGCACATCCTATTGTAGTAATTTGTGGGTACTCGTCCATAAAGTTCTCCCATGCCACTTTCATATTGTTTTCATTGTCAGTCAACAAAGCAAATTCTTTACTACTCCCAATTTTTTGCAGGACTTAACATATTTCAGAACTAATATACTGTGCAGTGTGTCTGTTCTCTCCTATTTCAATGCTTCTATAAAATGCTGGCTGAGGTGTTGTTATCACAAAATGTATGATTGATAGTCCTATTACAATTGTCCAATCATCTGTAAGACATTGCGCTTCGTGGATTTTACCTTGCACAGATTCCATTACTCGTTCTTAATATTCTAGCTTTAAGCAAGGCTTGCTCAAAGAATGTCCTCTGGTTAAATGGTATGATAGTCCAAGTAATTTAAAACTTCCCATCAAAATGAATGTTTAAATATTGACAATGGGGTTCCATAAGAATATATGGTTCTTGCAAGAGCTTGGTGACATTTTTTCCTGATTTTCCCATGTCATCTTGCCGACAAATGAAACTATTGAGTACTTTTTGGATGCAGTTGTTTGCAAAGTTTGCTTACTTGAAGATGCTAATAGGGAACACCTCTGTGATGATGCTGATGTTAGAGAAGACTCAGATTGAGTACTTCTCGAATGAGAAGGTTGGGAAACGTTACTTGCATTTCCATCATGTTGATCCTCTTCTCTTAGATCCATGAAGGATTTTTTAATGTCTGACGGACACTTCTTATGTGTAAGGATATATTTTATTATTCTATTAGCATTCGGAAATGCAAACTTCTTTTAGCAGTATTTGCAAACAACTTTTATTTATCAGAATAACATACAACATGGAAATGTCTCTAATGGCCAGGTTGCTGGTAACAACTAAACTAGGGGTCATGTTTGCAACAAAACATTCGATTGTTGTAACAGTAGAAAATAAATTATTATTATATAAGTATAACCGCACTTTGGGGTGGTGGGAATTATGAAACTTGGTTTCTTAGAGGTGTGGGATGGCTGAGGGAGAAAAGGCGGGTCCAAGTGTCACACAGTGCCTCCAGCCCGCCATGATCCCTGGATCCCAGAGTAAAGGAGCTGACAAATCAATTAGCAACTTATATAAATCAAACCTGGGGTTATTTAACAGGAAGGAGAAAGAGGGGAAGGGATCAAAACAAGCATGCAATATAATTAAATAGTCAACAATTCATATATGTACATTGAGAAGTTAGTCCTTAACACCTCACCTAAGTCCTTGGCCACTATCCCTTTAATGAAATGCTCATGACATGAACCTCTGTGAGGGGAGTAAAAGGCCGCTGCTGCTTTTGATCCTCCACTTCTTGCTTTATTTTTATTTTTCTCCTCAATTGTGTTTTTGAATTTCTTCCTCGATGTTCACTCCTTCACAAAAACTCCCTATCACGACCCACTCTCTGGCTGGGGTCTGCTGACTTGATTTGGGTTACTCTGGACCTTGGAGCCGTTTTGATTACAGGAACATCATGTCTCAGCCCTTGGTTTAGACTGAGCAATATTGACAGTAAGTCTGACGAATCTTACTGCAAGCATATGTCCCTGGGTAAATAATACATCTGCACACAAAGTCTTGATGAAAATTATGAACAACTTCTTTATTTTTCCACAAGTATTTAAACAACTCACAAAACCAGTACAGGGAGTGGCTACTCTTAGTCAAACCCTCATTCCCCTCTGGCCACTCTCACAGAAGTAATTTGTGGGAACTTATTAGTCTCCTCCCCCAGTGCCTTCCCACTAGGTGTGGCTACAAGCTCATTCTCTCCCTGTCTGTGGAGAGAGTAACATCTCTGCCCTGGCCTATGGCCCTAGTATTGAGGCTGGAAGCCCCTGTACTATCCCATTGTCCTACGGTGCCTGGCAGTCTGGCAAATCTCTTTGTTCTGGCCTTGCTATCACTTCAAGTGTTTACTCTAAAGACCATATGGCCAACTCCTGACTGAGAGTTTATACAATGGGGGAGGGTTGACTAATTAAAACATAACTATCACTCCCCAATACAATATACAATATAACACTAACATATTATCCCCCATAACACAATATACAGATGGTGGCGATTGGTATATAACAGTCCAGTCCCAATATAGGCCACTGCTGCCAGTCTCAAGATGGCCCCAGCATAGTTCACGCCAAATCCAATATGGCCCCTGGGTGATTCATGACAACACCTCCCCAAGCGTGGCAGGAAACATCCCTGATTTTTCCAGCTACGCTGATCAGTCATGAATGTGCTGGTTTGGCCCTCTGTATGCTATGCCAGTTCTTGTCTGTCCCAAGGTGCAGAATAAAAACCTCCCCCGGGCCTTGGCCTTGCTCCCACTGTATAGAGCAAATTGCTCTTCCCATTCACACCCACCCAAATAGTCCAGGGTACCTCCCCAATAATCTGGTATCCCAGAGTACAACAGGTGGGCCACAGTTTCTGTCCCATAGCAACTCTGTTCCCCCCAGCCAGTCCCCACCGATGGGCTGGGATCTCTAATACAGTCTCTGGGCCTATGGGATCGCAAAGGGACAGCTCCTCTTGGCTTCCTTCCTCTGGTCCAGCTGTTTCCGTTGCTGCTTGGGGAGCTACGCTGCTCCCACCCAAGCTGTGCTTACACTCCTCCATTGCCCGGGGTTGAGCAACTTTATCCCAGTCCTTTCTGTTGAACTGGATCTTTGGAGTTGTGTCTGTTCCAGTGGGCCCCTGGACAATGGTTATCCAGGGTATCTCCCCACTTGGTACACCCTCTTTCATGGTGCCACTCTGCACCCATAATGCTTTTGCCAAGGCTGGCATGCTTGCTGCCCCCGCCTGGCTCTTTGTGCCCCTGGCACTCTCTTGCTGTGTGAGGTCAGGTTCCCGGTAGCCAGAAAACAATTATTTTCCCTCCCCACAGTCTCTTAAACAACCCTCCTGGGCTGTGTTCTTCACTAGCACCTCTGGGGACAACTCCCCTGGACTGTCAGGGTACAGACAGTGGTTATCTGATGCAGGCTGGGGAATCTCATCATTCCCTTCCAGCCTGGCCTCTAAGGCTCCCTTCCCACCGTCCATCACACAATCATCCCGAGCCTCTGGCTCCATTAACAGTTCTGGCCAACACACTTTGCCTAGAACTTCTGAGGGCAGACTTAACTTATCTGGCCCTAGCTTGTGAACAGTTCCCACTTCCTCTGGGATTAAATCTCTTGGGGTATCAGGGGGCAGACATGGATTATCTGACCCCACCCAGGGAACATTCCACTGGGTCTCTGGCTCTTTGGGCTGGTGACTAGGTCCTGACACAGTTACTGCATGTTCTAGGGGCAAACATTCTCCATCCCCAGGAGTTGGCAAAGGAACAGTGTTTACCCCTTCCCACTCCTCACTTTGTTTACAGTCTAGAAATGCCTCTCCCCAGTTCCAGTGAGCATACTCCCTCTGGTACATCCCGTCTGAGTTGAAAAAATACTTCTTGGGTATCGCATCCCACAATTCCACATACTCAGCCTCCAGTTGCAGCTCTTGCTGAATCAAGGGTTCCAGCAAAGGAGCCTCCGGGAACCATGCTTCCAGTCCCAGACCCCGGCAGCGTTCAACAAACAAGTTATTATGCCTCCTTGCAGTTCCCATGCCACATTCCGGATCACCATTCAGAATCTCACCGACCCCATATTCTAGATCCAAACGAAAATAGAGATCCTCTCTCCGGCCACCCAAGGACTCTATCCTGGCAAGGTACTGTTCCTCCAAGTCCATCTCTTTCTCTACCAGTTCCTCCAACCAGCTTGCCAGCTCATGGCCATGCCATAATTGCATGAATGCCATCCATTGATTTAGCAGGAGTAGTCTGTAGTCCTCTGCTTCCATCTGCTCCAATTTCTGGTCCTTCTCAGAGTACCCCACCACTGTGCCACCAATTATCACGACCCACTCTCTGGCTGGGGTCTGCTGACTTGATTTGGGTTACTCTGGACCTTGGAGCCGTTTTGATTACAGGAACATCATGTCTCAGCCCTTGGTTTAGACTGAGCAATATTGACAGTAAGTCTGACGAATCTTACTGCAAGCATATGTCCCTGGGTAAATAATACATCTGCACACAAAGTCTTGATGAAAATTATGAACAACTTCTTTATTTTTCCACAAGTATTTAAACAACTCACAAAACCAGTACAGGGAGTGGCTACTCTTAGTCAAACCCTCATTCCCCTCTGGCCATTCTCACAGAAGTAATTTGTGGGAACTTATTAGTCTCCTCCCCCAGTGCCTTCCCACTAGGTGTGGCTACAAGCTCATTCTCTCCCTGTCTGTGGAGAGAGTAACATCTCTGCCCTGGCCTATGGCCCTAGTATTGAGGCTGGAAGCCCCTGTACTATCCCATTGTCCTACGGTGCCTGGCAGTCTGGCAAATCTCTTTGTTCTGGCCTTGCTATCACTTCAAGTATTTACTCTAAAGACCATATGGCCAACTCCTGACTGAGAGTTTATACAATGGGGGAGGGTTGACTAATTAAAACATAACTATCACTCCCCAATACAATATACAATATAACACTAACATATTATCCCCCATAACACAATATACAGATGGTGGCGATTGGTATATAACAGTCCAGTCCCAATATAGGCCACTGCTGCCAGTCTCAAGATGGCCCCAGCATAGTTCACGCCAAATCCAATATGGCCCCTGGGTGATTCATGACACTCCCTTTTTCTCCTGATCTTTAAATCTCTTTCAAAATAGCTATTCTATTTGAATAAAGTCAGAACATCCTGCTAACCAAAAAAATCATGTACATCCTCTACTGACTGTGGGCCTCATTCTATTATCGTCCGTAAACCGGCCGTAAGGCTACGATTCCTTGCGGGGGTCCCGTTACCTCGCAATTCAATTAAATGGCCCCGCAAGGATCTCCCCTTACGGCCGGCCGTAAATCTTGCTACCGGCCGTAAGCTCTGAAAACTTAAAACTCAAAAATAAATTCAAGACGGCACTGTACAGCTCTGTAAATGCTAGGGATCATATTGGGGGACATGAGGATTAAAAGTAACCCACTCTCAAGCTTGCACATCAGCCCAAACCCGAGTTCAAATTAACTGTTTATTTTCCGGCTGCGGTGTGGGCGGGTCTGAGGTGCTCCAAGCCCTATGGACTTTTTACATGGATATTTGACGTATATTAAAAAATAAATATTTTACGGATTTGAGTATAGGGGAATTTTGTGCTATTTTTGCTAACACCGAAAATCACTTTATAGTCTTCTCAAAGTGCAGGATGGCTTTATTTGGGCTATATTTTGTGCATAATTGGTGCTAGCGGGACCTCTTTCCTGCAAGTAAGCTGCGGCTCGCTTTTAGCCTTGCAGACAGGGTTCCTGGAGCAATTGAATTGCAAATAGGATTTTCTTACGGCCGATTTCCTTGCGGCCGTTTTAGATCAAAGGATTTCCTCCGGCGCGAGAGGCTGCAAGAGATAGCAAGGCACCGGCCGCAAGCCTGCCGGAATCCCCGGCCGGAGGGGAATAGAATAGCAGAATAGCTTGCGGCTGCGGCCGCTAATAGAATGAGGCCCTGTATCTGGCTGTAACTGACAGAGCTTAACAATTCAGAAGGAGGTTCTGGTTTTGTTAAAAACATTTTTAACCTTTGCAGCACTTAGTCTCCCTGCAAAGAAAGTGTCATTGTAATATAATGGATGGGACAAAGCAGAACTGTGAGAGGGAGAACAGACGCCAAACCCAAATTAACTATGGAGTCAAATTTGCAGATCAATATGTGACGTTTCCAAATGTGTCTTTATGAATTCAGTAGGGAATATAAATCATCAATAGATTTTAATTTCTCATTGATTATTAAAAGGCAAAATTAGCAAGATCAATCTAAGTTTGACTATAAATTAGCATACTATTTCATGTAAGATTGTCTAACTTATGCATATATATATCCGGCTATATTTTTGCTCTCTTGCTTTAAATATTTCACATGCTCTGGAAACAAGTAAAATATATGTTTGATTTTAAGCTCAAAGACATTCTCCTACATTGTGTTAATCTTGTATTTGCCATGCACATAAACCCTGTATAGTACTATGGAATATTCTGGGGCGTTAAAACTAAAGGATAATAATAATTTCATGTGCATTGGTTCGTTAATTATTACATGTTGCAGACATTTGCCAGAGATGAGCTTATGTTTTTGGTTTGGGCCCCTCTTCTCATCCACTTTGTGCCATTCCCTGCCTTAATCATCCCAAATCACAAACTAAATCCCGGTTCTCCTTAAACTCTTCTTTTTGCTGCCCCTCTTTCATGTCCCTCCCTCTACACATTACTATTAGCAGTTCAGAGATTGGCTCATTCAGGAATAATTCCGGACAGGGGTAGGCAAGTTCAGGCCTGGGTTTGAGAATCTCCTCTCTGAGAACAGATGAGTCAATCAGGATGATTAAAGAAGAAATAGGGCCTCATTCAATTGCGAATTGGCCAATTGAATAAGGCTCTATATGAGCACATAACATATTTTTTTCACAGAAGTTTTTAGTTAGTAAACTTATATCCAAAAGCAAGGTCTTCACTAACTAAAAACTTCTGTAAAAAAAATGCTATTTCTTATATAGAGCCCTATTCAATTGGCCAAATCGCATTTGAATGAGGCCCATAGTCTTAAATGTACATAACAAATCCTGACCTGTGTGTGGCTCTCCAGGACCAAACTTGTCTACCCCCGCTCTCTGAGATGCCCCCCCTGTTTGCTCACTCCTGACTTAGAGGATATATTTACTAATTTCTTTTTCTCAGTAAAACTGGATAAAACATGTTATTAAAAGTATATAATTTAGAAACATTTATGAACTCTCATATAACTGTGGAGTCCGGTTGTGGTGAGTGTTAGTTGCTGCTTTGAACTACCTTTTCTTCTGATCTGTCACAACACCAGTCCAATTTAATTGGGCACATTGGACAAAATGGTACAGAAAGACAACTTTACCTTCTCAAATACGATTAGAAAAAAAATGTTACAGGGGATTTTATCATGTTCTGCTCAATATTTCGCAGTCAGCATCTCTCCCAGCAGATTTCAGTGCTTTGATTTTTTGAAAGACTTTACCCTTTACAGATTCAAATAATCAGTCCAGCTCGCTGGTTAGTAGATGTCGCAGTGTGGCCAGTTCATTATCATATACAAGCTGACATAAAGGTAAAAAATATCCTGATTGCTTTAGGCAAAGCAGCAACAATTAATTACTAACTAAACGGAAATTTTAATATAATAATTTAAATAAAATAATTTAGCAAACCATTTTTGCTACAATTAAGTATGTATTGAACAATATCTAATAATCATTGTAATTATATAATTTAAATCATTTATTATATACTATTCAATAGTTAACATATTTATTAATGACGTAGAAGTAGTACTTGAAAGTAGTGTCTCCATTTTTGCTGATGACACTAAGTTGTGCAAGGTAATTAAATCAGATAATGATGTACTTTCCCTACAAAGGGATTTGCATAAATTAGAGAAATGGGCGGCTAAATAACAGATGAGATTTAATAATACAAATAAATGTAAGGTTATGCATTTCGGAAGGAAAAAAAGCCATGCAATTTATAATCTTAATGGAGCAAATCTAGGGGTATCTGATATTGAAAGGGATTTGGGAGTACTAGTGGACAACCACCTAGGTAACAGTGCTCAAAGCCAAGCAGCAGCTGCAAAGGCAAATAAAATATTAGCATGTATTAAGAAGGGTATAGAAGCAAGGGAAGCAAATATAATTCTGCCACTATACAAATCCCTAGTACGCCCTCATTTGGAATATGGAGTACAATTTTGGGCACCACTTCATAAAAAGGACATTTTAGAGCTGGAAAAAGTACAGAGAAGGACAACAAAACTAATAAGGGGAATAAAGGGCGAAGTTATAAAGAAAGACTAACTGAATTAAACTTATTTTCGCTAGAAAAAAGGCATCTACGAGGGGATATGATTACCTTATATAAATACATCCAGGGTCAATATAAGGCTTTGTCAAGTGAACTTTTTGTAGTAAGAGATTTCCAACTGACAAGAGGACATCCCTTGAGGTTCGAGGAAAAAAGATTTCAACTTAAACAAAGAAAAGGGTTCTTCACAGTTAGGGTGGTTAAACTGTGGAATTCTCTACCAAAGGAGGTGGTGACAGCGAATTCAATAGATAACTTCAAAAAGGGGTTAGATATATTTTTGAATAAAGAGGGCATTCAAGGTTATCCTAGCTAACTAGCGAAGGAATATTGATCCAGGGAGAAATTTGATTGCCAGTTTCTGGGGTCAGAAAGGAATTTTGCTTTTTTTCCCCTTATGAGACAATTGGCAAAGTTTCAATGTTTTTTTTTTTTCTGTTTGCCTTCCTCTGGATTAATTAACAATTAATAACGAATAGTCCACATATTAAAAAGATCAATAGAGATCTAAAAAGGTTGAACTTGATGGACTAACTCTTTATTCATCCTCCAATACTATACTATTAATAATTAATTAACAAGTAATTAATGAATAACTATTTTGCACATTGCAGATCAGAGGAGATCTTAAAATGTTGAACTTGATGGACTGAAAGTATTTTTTCAACCTCAATTACTATGTAACTATTTAACTAATATTTATATTTATAACAGCAAACTTTATATTTACTTATAGTATCTGTACCCAGCAAAGAATCCCTAAGTGTAAATTGCTTTAGGTTTAAGAATTCTTAATTGAAAATATTTTGGCATTAGGGATATATTTAATAAACAAAGAGAAAGATCTGAGAATATCCTGTCTCAATAATCTAATTAATTGCTTTAAATTGCATGTGTTAGTAAGAGCAGGAAGTAAATAGAGTTTTAGATTATGAATATTTATGGTTTCACAGACTATATTTCATGAAGATTAGCAAAAAGTTTAAAAATGCCATTGGGAAACATTTATATGGATTTAAATATCTCATTAGTTAATGGATATTTAATATAAATAGAGCATTCAGTTACGCAAAAATAATTGAAACACACTGTGGGTGTTAGATCACGTTTTAAGTTTATTCTGTATTTCTTGCAGCAATTGTATCCCTCAGACCCCTATAGGAAATAAACCACTTTCCTGCCATGAGATTGTGGGGAAAATGTTAGGGCTTGTGTCTTTTATGGTCCCATTGTTTAGAGAGTGATGTTGGTGTGGAAGAATACTGCGTTTTGACTAGAGACTTCAAAATGGTAGCCACTTATGTGTGTACTTTAGGCATGTAGCAAGTGTGCAACAAAATAATCATTACACAGGACCCGTATATATGTGGACATAAAATAACTGGCCTCAAAAAGCACTCACTAAGCAAACGTTGCCTATTAATAGCATATTGCTACTATATCTACTGCATATTTCTGAAAGACCTGGATGAGCATTGATGTAGATATTGATGTAGATATTGTTGTTTTAGTTCAGCCCTTGAAGTCGCCTCACTAAAATCCTTATAAATAATAAGGCTGGAGTCTGTAACTGTTACACATTGTATTATAGATTTACACTACAGTTGAGAGGTTGAGAGCAGGGTGTGGTGGTACAGTGGTAAGTAATTTGTTTTAAAAATTCAGTGGTAAGTCATGGGTTCGATTACCCTGCTTCCACTTGTTTTTTGTTTAACTGGTGTACTTATTTATTTACATACATGAATCATATATGTGCTAAATAATACATATATCTAGTAGCAATGAATTGCTAATTATTTGAACTTTATATATATATATATATATATATATATACATATATATGCTAGTAACTTGCCCCCTGTCCTCTCTCTCTCTCTCTCTGTCCTGTCTCTCTATCTGTGTCCTGTCTCTCTTTCTCTCTGTGTCCTCTCTCTCTGTCCTGTCTCTCTCACTCGCTCTGTGTCCTCTCTCTCTCTCTGTCCTTTCTCTCTCTCTCTATCCTCTCTCTCTCTCTGTGTGTGTTCTGACAGTGCAATGCTAAGGAAAAAAATAACAGTACTGTCATGCGCAGCTGTTCTGTGATGCCCCGACTCTACCAAGAATCATGCGCCTGCGCACAAAACACCCTGCAGACAAACCGACTATTATAAATATACTAGCGACTTGCCCGTCAAAAAATGACGGCAATGAAATGTGTATGTTTGGAAAGTTGTTTAGTTATTAATATACGTATTTGACACTTGTAAGATTTTAGTTATGATGAAATAAGTACTATTGTGATATTAAACATGTTTATTTTTGTAAAATGATCTTTTGGTCAACAGTAACTGTTAAAGCATTTTGTATTAAAAGTATTAACATATGAATGTAAGAACAGTTGAACTTCAAATTAATCAGTATTGTAAACGAGGTAATGGATTTTAAACATGCAAGTACTATCAGAAAAATTGTTAACTTAAATATACATTGAATCCAGAGGAAGGCAAACAGTAAAAACCCTCCTTGAAACGTAGCCAATTGTATCAGAAAGAGAAAAAAATTAATTCCTTCCTGACCCCATTAACTGGCGATCAGATGACTCCCTGGATTAATGTTTAACATAAAAGACAACATTTACATTGTGACTTAAAACGTGGTTGAGCTCTTAACATGAAGTTTGTAATATGTCTAAGTAAGTAACTTGAAAGTATATTTTTTGAAACTTGAACTTTCTTATCTGTCTAAGTAAGGAACTTGAAAATATTTTTTTCAAATTTGTAACATTAGAAACAGTAACATAGTTAATTAACATTTTAACATACTTTGTAAAAATAATGCAAGGCAAGTGTTTTGTGAGGGTAATCATCCATAAACAGTACTTCCATTAATTATGACTGAATTGTTTATTGATTTGTATTTTTCAATGGTTGACCTTTGTTTATTGCTGTGACTTAAAACGTGGTTGACCTCTTAACATGAACTTTATAATATGTCTAAGTAAGAAACTTGAAAGTATATTTTTTGAAACTTGAACTTTCTTATCTCTCTAAGTAAGTGACTTGAAAACATTTTTTTCAAACTTGTAACATTAGAAAGAGTGACATAGTTAATTAACATTTTAACATAATTTGTGAAAATAGTGCAAGGCAAGTGTTTTGTGAGGCTAATGATATATAAACAGTACTTCCATTAATTATGACTGAATTGTTTATTGATTTGTATTTTTCAATGGTTGACCTTTGTTTGTTGCATTAGTAGTTGTTTTAAATCGCACATATAGTTTGGTCTGTGGAAAAGTAGTTCTCTAAAAAGAGAACAGAAGAACTTAAACTTGTTGCACGCTGTGTAAGCACTGTTCTGTATGTGTTTGACAATTTAATGTAGTTTAACAGTAAAATATTGTTTTTGTAAATGTAATTTCTGTTGCGTTATAATGACCATTTCAAGGGAACGGACATCTATGTGTATTTGTTGTAAAAATGTGGTGGTTATATTGTGGTTTTTTATATTTTTGCATTTGCTTTTACATTTGTTTTTCATGGCTTTTGTTTCTTTAATGAAAAGTTAAAGTACTTCATAGTAGACAATGTTTTGAGTAAAAATATGTCCATCTTCTAATAAATCACCTTGACTTTCATTCTTTTCAATGTAAAGTTTAATAGCCTGCGGATTTTTGCACCGTGATAACGCAAAGTACAATTGGCCATGTGCAACTACTGGTTGTTCTAAGAAAATACCCGCAGATTTGAAAGTTTGTCCTTGTGATTTATTAATAGTCATGGACTAACTCTTTATTCATCCTCCAATACTATACTATTAATAGTTATTTAATCAAGAATTTAATTAATAACTAATCCGCATATTGCAGATCAGAGGAGATCTTAACAGGTTGAACTTGATGGACTGAAAGTCTTTTTTCAACCTTAATTACTATGGGTCTCATTCTATTATCGGCCGTAGGAGATGCGGGGCCGCAAGGACCGGCCGCAAGCTATTTGCCTATTCTATTCCCTTCCGGCCGGGGACTCCGGCAGGCTTGCTGCCGGCGCCTTGTTATCCCTTGCGGCCGCACGCGCCGGAGGCAAGCCTTTGATCTTAAATGGCCGCAAGAGTTTCGGCCGCAAGCAAATCCCGGTTGCTATTCAATTGCTCCGGGAACCCTCTCTGCAAGGCTAAAACCGAGCTGCAGCTTACTTGCAGCAAAAAGGTCCAGCAGGCACACAATTAAGCACATAATAAAGCCATCCTGCACTCTGAGGAGACTATAAAGTGATTGTAGGTGTTAGCATTCATAGCACAAAATTCCCCTACACTCAAATCCGTAAATATATATTTTTTTATTTATGTCAAATATCCATGGAAAAAGTCCAGAGGGCTTTGAGCACCTCAGACCCACCCACGCTGCGGCCGGAAAATAAACAGTTAATGAAATCTCGGATTTGGGCTGATGTGCAAGCTTGAGAGGGGGTTGCTATTAATCCTCATGTCCCCCATTATAATCCCTAGCATTTACAGAGCTTTACAGTGCCGTCTTGAATATATATTTGCATTTAAAGATTTCTGAGCTTACGGCCGGTTGCAAGATATACGGCCGGCCGTATGGGGATATCCTTGCGGCGCCGTCTATTTGAATTGCAAGGTAACGGGAGCCGCGCAAGGAATCGCAGCTTTGCGGACGATTTACGGCCGATAATAGAATGAGGCCCTATGTAACTATGTAACTATGTAACTATGATGGGAAATTGTATTCTTTGAAGTGTAAAAGGGAGACTACTTTCACTTGGTGCTAATTCTATTCTTGGTATGAAAACTTTATCTCCTTTATGGGTACCAGTTAAAATTTCAGCATGAAATGGTCCTTTAATTGTTGAACAATTAATCTTGTCCCATTGCATAGGCCTTTTTTGGGGTTCATATTTCGCAGTAACAGGACATTTGCACCTTTCTTTAGCTGCAAAATTTGTGTTGGCATTCCAGAAGGAGTTAGTGAGTTTATGAATTCAGTGGAAAAGTTTGCCTGACTTTCATTGTCATCAGCAAGTACAGAATCAGCACTGTGATCATTTCTTTGTGATGCATTAATTTTTTTTTAAGATTTCATTATTGAGGATTAATGCATCCTTATTTTTACACGTTAGTATGACTTGGCTGGCAAGCTCTGAATATTCCTGATTGTTTATGCTACCTTCAAATATAGCCGATATAATATCTTGGTGACAAATTATAGGAGGTGGGATCTGCACAGTGTTGTCAGGTAAATTTGGTATTTTTTCTGTTCTGCCTTCTCCAATTTTAATAAGCCAATCATTGAAATCAGTTTGGCCTTCTGATCTCATGTTTTGTTGCAGTTGAAGATGGGTAATATGTTTCCATAGTGTGCTCTTGACTTTATACAGGTTTTGATAATGTCAGTTCGATTTCCATGTACAACGACAGGTAATGTTTTTTAAAATCGCCACCTAACAACATTACCTTTCCACCAAATGGAAAAGTATTATCGATGACTTCACAAAGCAAACGGTCAATACATTTGAGGGCATAGCATGACATCATTGTGGCCTCATCTATTATAATTAATTTACTTTTTTTCAATTGTTTTGCTTGTAATGATGTCCTGCGAATATCTGACACAGAGGTTTCTAAAATAGGCACTGGCAGTTTAAAGCCACTATGTACAGTTCTTCCACCTTCTAACAAAAGTGCAGCAATTCCAGTAGTGGCAAACGGCAATGCTATTTGACCTTGTGCTCATACAAAACTCATTAATAAATTATATAGATACGTTTTTCATGATCTGCCAGGTCCATCAAGATAGAAATAATGCTCTGTGACCATGTCATCATCTATTGCATTTTTAATGGCATTAAATGCTTGCAATTGTAACGTATTTAAAGTTGCAAGTCTTTCTTCTGTTCTTTGTACTTGTAGTTGAATGTCATAGTCTTCAAAGTTTATGTCATCTATGAGCCCTGGATCAGGCACATTAAAACGTGCACAACTTAATCCATGAGTTAAAAATACTTCTTGGATTTCCATTAACGCTTTTAAGTGTGCAATCGGTTCATTGTATCGTTGCATAAAGTCTTCAGGAATATTACTTTTAAATGTGTCCCACAAAGCTAATGCATTTGGAGCATTTGAGAAGATACAAATAAATGCAAGTTGTTCTCTCATCTGCCGTGGCATTTGACAAAGTGCTGCTTCTTCTAAACATCTTTCCCATTCTGTATCATCAGCTAGTAAGTTTCTATGTTTTGCAGCTAAATGGAAGGATTCATATACTATGTCATTAACAGTTCTTAAGTGTTCAAAACTTGCTCCCGGAACATTTAAAAGTAATATCCGTAAGCAAAAACGTTCAAGATCTCTTGGGCTGACTGTGTAAATTCTTGGGATTATTTTATTTCCTCTGCTTTTTCTAGGTCTCCATAATCAATTCACAAAAACATAGTGATATGGAATTTCAATATATAAGAATTGTGTTGCTTCTGAATCTGTGGAATTTAATTCAAACCATGCAGTTAGTGTAGTGGGACAATGTTCACTTTGGGCCAATGCATTACTTTCATTTCCAGCATCCAAATACACTAAATGTCTTTGTGGCAAATGTACTGCTAATCTATATACTGCATGTGATCTATCATGCATTTCAAAATTTAAAAGGCGCCACATAGCTTTTGGTGCACTTACATAGCGAGCATCTACATGAGATGCAAGTTCATCATGTACTAACTGAGTGTTTTCAGGGTTGTCTGCACTTTTGACGACTATAGTAGCTGCATCATAGTCTTTGTAAATATATTTGTACACATATTTAATGGATTTGATGGAAGTGTGTGTTATACTTCATGAGTAAATGTGGATTGTAGGGTACTACATATCTTTTGTCCACTTTTTCCCCACAAATAATGGCACTATCTCCTTCTCTTCTTTTATAAAGTGGATAGCCATCACAATTGGCATAGGTTTTGTCTCTATAATCTTCTTGAAAATCTTTGGAACATTTATTATTTTCCATACATGGTGATTGTGGATTAAGCTCACCACAGGGTCCATGAATCATGCGATGAGTAACAATCTCATATAGTCTACCATATAGTTCTGGATCTGATAGTTCAGCAACAATGACTGCATCCACTTTGTCAGCAGTATGTAATTTATCTTTTTCTTGAAGTATTATGAGAAGATGTGCATGTGGAAGGCCTCTTTTTTTAAATTCAATGGTATATACATAAGCAAGACATTTGCCAAATAAGTGACTTATAGTGATGTCACGTATTAATTCATTTAATTTAATCTTAAAAACTCTGGCTACTAAATCTGGTCTATCGGAAGGAATTTGGCCAAGAAGTAAATTTTGTGTAATTTCTGGCCATTGGGGATTACATGTAAATGTCAGAAATAAATCGGGTTTGCCAAATTTGGTGACAATAGCCATAGCATCATTGTAATTTCTCTCATATTTCGAGGAGATCCTTAAAACGAAGATGGTAAAATTATGGCTTTGCCAGCTGTCATGTCTCTGCTTGTAGCCACCTCAGCAACATAGTTTATCTTGTTGATATTTTATGAAGTTTAAATTATTGGCCTCAACTTGCAAATAGGAATCAATAATCCATTGCTGTGTTAATTTTCCACCACATAACATTGGATTAAATGTATTTCGAATGGCAATTTGAGCTACTTTAAATTCAAGCATAGAAACATTATTTTGGATTCTGGCTTTAGAATTTGGGTAACTGTGAAGTCTTAATTTTGGTTGCCAACCTGCTTCTCCGTGTGGGAAAAAAATGGGATATGTCATTGGATCTAAATTTGTACTTAAGATACTCATATTAATGAATGGTCGCTCCTCATTTCTGGGATATATTCTAATGTCTCTTTGAAATGGTGGTTCTCCTTCATCATTTTGAAACACCATTGCAACCTCATTTGATGTTGGCAAGTTATAACGACGTTTATCAGTATGTCTGTCTCTTTTAACACCACATTGACCTTTGAGATTGGTAATTGATGTCTTTGTGCATGAAGTTGTTGTTCATTTTCTACTTCTGCCAATTTTTATAAGCTTTAGTGTAGGGGTTATTGGCCATAATGTTATCTAGCTCTATAAAAACACTGGGTAAGCATTTTTTATTTTCTTCCAGCTGCATATGTTGGTCAACAGCTTCCATTGTATCTAGGACATATAGTTGAGCAAATTTTCTTTGCTCTCCTTCCTCTGGATGTAAATGGGAAGTACGATGGTAAATTTGGCCTTGGACTTTAAAACAGTAAGGACCATGTCCTGGTACATTAGCAGCTAATGTTGCCCCCATAGATGCAAAGGATATGGCACTATTGTAGGATCTTATGTTTGTCTTAAAAATCTTGTAGTTTGGAAAAGTAGGTTCAGTCATAATGTTTTGTAAATAGATTGGAAATTCTTTTTTTTCTGGAAGTTTGAACTTGCCTTTTTGACAGCAACTAATAAATTGGTCATCTCTGGGTCTCTCCTGTTTAAAATGATAAGCCTCACAAAACTGACATTGAGTATTCATGTCCCCACAATTATGAACCTCTACTGCTAAAGGCTTGAGTAAAGGACAATTTGCAAAGCATATATCAGTTTCATTTTCAAATTCATAAGGTGAAATGTCATGTGATGTATCAGGAACAGGTTCTAAAAGCTTTGTTTTTTTGGTGGCTTTTTTGGTATATCTTTTATTGGTTTAGGTAAAATGTCATGTGATGTTTCAGGAACAGTTTCTAAATGCTATGTTTTTTGGTGGCTTTTTTTGGTATATCTTTTATTGGTTTAGGTAAAATGTCATGTGATGTATCAGGAACAGGTTCTAAATGCTTTGTTTTTTTGGTGGCTTTTTTTGTATATCTTTGAATTTTTCAGATAAAATGTCATCTGATGTTTCAGGAACAGGTTCTAAAGGCTTTGTTTGGTTAGTAGCTTTTTTTGGTGTATCTTTAATTTTAGAAGGTAATAGTCTTTTGCTTGCAATTCTTTTGCGTTCTTTTTCTCGTCAAATTTCCTTTTGCTCCGGTGTCTGCTGGCTGGACAATTTCTGTTGTCGTTCTCTAGCTTGCCGTCTTATATTTTCTTGTCTGCTCTCGTTATCAGCCATGTTAATCTGTAAAAAAAAATATGTATCATTAGTATATTTTGAGCTGTTAAGTTCGTTTTAGAAATTTTTTATTATCAACAGTTTGTTTCTATGTGATTCTAGTTCATTGTAGCGGTACTTTCTTTGTATTGTTAAATAAGTGTTTTTTATTTTTTTGCTTTTACTTTCTGTCGTAGGTTGTAATTTTTGCCTTACATGCATAGCATACTCAAGGTAATTACACTATAGCTTCTTCTAGATGTAGTAAGTGTATTTTTTTGGTTTGTTAATTTATTTTTTTGTTGTACTTTTGGCTTATAGGGATAGTAGAGGTCAGAAATTAATCTTTGTAATTTATCGTACAGGGGATTGTTATAATAGTATTTTTATATTTTATTTAAAGGCTTATATGTGTGGGCTCTGAAAATGTTTCTATTGTTGTTTTTTGGGTGTTAGTACTATTTTTTGTACTATTGTATTTTATGTGTGTGGTTAGGTTTTATGCTTAATATTGTACATTAGGACTGGTAATTTAGAATGACAAATTTTATTTAGTCTGTGTTTTGAGACTTTTGTGGACTATGCTGTTTTCTTTTTTTTTTGGCTAGATTGAAGTTTGGATTTACTGTTAAACATTATTGTCCATAAAAGACAAATAAGAGGTAAATGAGAAATGTGTCAGTTATATTTTGGTAAAAGTTATAGTTAGTGGTTGTTATTCTTTTTTTTTTAGTTTTCTCTTTTTTTACTTGTTATACTGTACCTTGGTTGAAGTGTGATTTCAAGCAGAATCTTTGTTGGTCCGCTGTCGAAAGTCTTCGTCCGATGCTCGTCACGCAGTGTCTGTTGTAAAATAAAAAGTAAAATGTTATTTTATTTTAATGTATTTGTACTGAATAGCAAATTTTTGTTTGTTTTTGTTTTGTTCTATTGTATCTGTTATGGTGAATTTTACTGCTATGCTGTTTTTTGTGCAACCTTTTAAAATACTTTAATTGTATTTGTATATTACAGTTATCATTTTTTTCCCCTGTGATTATTAATGTTTTTACTATTTTGGATCTTATCACAATGTTTTTAGCATTATCCTGTTGTGTGTCCACCACTTTTGGTATGCTTATTTAGGCTTCTTTGTAATGCCTATAGGTTCTTAAACAATGAAGAAGAATATTAATTAACTTTTCTATCTGTTTGTGTGATTTTTGGTACAATCCTGTTTTGTGTCCACCACATTTTGCATACTTTATTTGCTTAATTAGTGTTCTATTTTGGATATGATCACAATGTTTTTAGCATTATCCTCTTTTGTGTCCACCACTTTTAGTCTACTTATTTAGGCTTCTTTGTAAGACTTATAGGTTCTTAAACAGTAAAGAAGAATATTATTTAACTTTGCTATCTGTTTGTGTGATTTTTGGTACAATCCTGTTTTGTGTCCACCATATTTTGCATACTTTATTTGCTTAATTAGTCTTCTTTATAAATATTAAATGATGTTGGACAGTAAAAATGAATGTTAATTGCCTTTTCTATATCATGGTAGGCTTTTTTGTTTTACCCTGTTTTGTGTTCACCACTTTTTGGTTGCTGCATTTGGCTTGTGGGTGATGGTTGGAGTTTATTTTACAGTAAAGAGGAAGAATATTTTTGTTTTATGTATGTTGCTAATGTTTCGGATGCTATCCTGTTTTGTGACCACCTCTTTTCTTTTCTTTTTTTTTTCTCTGAAACTGTCTTTCTTTGTAAATTGTATAGGTGTTTGTGAAGTTTGTTGAACTGTGTTGTTTTAGTCTTTATTACATTTTTTTTTTTTTTTTGTACTTTTAATTTTTATATTGGCGGCCATTAAACATATATATGTCCTTTTTTTTCTACGTGTTATACTATACCTTGATTGAAGTGTTCTTGTCCGAATGACAGAGGGTTCCCTCCCGTCAATCTTAATCCGCCAGTCTTCTTGTAGTGTCTGTTTGAAAAAGAAAGTTAAATGGTTAATTGTATATTTCTTCTTTTTGATTTAGCAAAGCATGGTCTTTTTCAACATGTAATGTATTTTTCTATCTTACCTCTTCTTCTTTGTTTGTGTTCTTTAAAAGTAATTCTCTTTCACAGTCCACGGTGCAAATTCTTGAGTGACGTCTGTTTGAATAGTGAAAAAAAGGGCAAAGATTCAGCTTCAGGTTCCATATGTATTAATGTCATATTATGTTTTGCTATGAGTTGCAGTAAATTAATGTCATTTAAATATGCTTATTTAATTAGTTTCGGTTAACATTAGTTTGTTGTAGGGCCTATACACATAAATGTGCGTGTCACATGTCACTATACATAAAGCACATTTTAATACTCCGTTGTTTTTTTTTTTTTTTTTGCTGTCTTGGTTATAAAAGGTAATATATTATAGCTTATCTCTCAGTTGTAATTTGCACAGTGTAAAGTAGGAAATTAGGAAATAATTCTCTTCTCAAGTAACAGCAGCAGTTAACTATCCAGTCACTCCGTTCATCACCTGAGTTGAAATGTAGAATTTTCTGGAAAGTAGGCAGTATTTATAAACTTTGAGGTGCCTCGGACCGTTAGAACACAATACGCATGCGCTATTTGCGTTCCAGCTTACAATTTGAGTTCCATCCGCCATTTTATGCATAGTAGTTTTCAAAATGGTGATTAATATGAGTGTGGTACGTGCCGCATAGTATGTGTTAAGTACCTTGTAAAAGTTTACTGTAGCGTTGTTTCAGTTTTGCGAGTCACTGTAGTATTGTTGCCTCTGTAGCCTCGTTTTTGTTTTGTTCGGCGGCCATTTTTTCTCTTGCTTAGGTGATTTTCGGCAGTTTCAACTCGTTTCTTTGGACTTAAATGGACGTGTAAATTCACTTTTTGAGGTGCTGGATGCCCCCCCCCTTGCTGTAAGTAAGCTTTTTATGTGTTCATTGTGTTTATTTATTGTGTTTCTGATGTTTTCATGTGCGCCGTTTTCGGAGGTTTTTTGCGTGTTCAGAATGGGTCGTAGCAGGTCCCGTATTTTTTTGCAAGGACGCAGTTCCTTTTTTTTTCTAAGTCGTGCGTGTGTGTGTTAATTTGCGGACAAACAACACAGCCGACGTTGGAGCCTCCACCTCTGCAAATGCGTCCCCTCGCTTCGCGAGGGTCCGCATTTGCGGACAAACACAGCCGATGTTGGAGCCTCCACCTTCCGCAAATGCGGCCCCTCGCTTCGAAGCAAGGGACGCAGTTCTTGCGGGCTTGCTGCACGAGCCTGCAAGCGTGAGCAATGGCTCGTATGCTCTCAACTATATATTTGATATATATATATATATATATATATATATATATATATATAAAATATTTATGTGAACTAGTTATTTCAAATGTTTATACTGTATATATGTATACATAAATGTATATATTTTTTTAAATAACTTTTTTACTAAATTATTAAAATAATTGTTTTTAAAATAAAAAATCCAAACAGTTACCTCATATTGACATATGTTTTATTACATAACCTAAAGGACATAGTTCTGATTTTTAAACAGTAAAGAAAATAAGTATCTTGGGATTTCAACCCAGGACCTTCTCCCCCCCATCCAGCAACCTTTGCTCTGTGACACCTGCTCTGCTGTTGCTTAAGCAGCTAGAGTAGTGACAAGTAATTACAAATCACTTACCCTCGCCTTATTCAAAGCTTCTACAACTGTTTCTAATTAATATTCATGATGCTACATGAATATTAATTAGTGCTCATTCAGGCAGAGGCAACACACTGAAATAGCCTGACTTCTATTGATCATAACTCCATTAATTCAGCATCAAATAAAAAAATGTAAGCACTTTTTCCATATGCTTTTTCACCTTCTAAATAATAATGCAAATATTGGGGGGGGTTTGTGCTCCATTAATGGGGCAAATATGAATTCCCTTTATAAAAACTACTAGGATTTCTATTTATAATGTCTTTAAACCATGTATTAAAAATTGGTGCCTAACAGAGCTTTATAAGGCAGTAAAAATACTGTTGAGCTAATATTTAATTCGAAAAAAATATTTTGGAATCTCTATTGATTGCTGGACAATTGCAGTTTCCTTTGGTGAGGGATGGGCATATGAGAAGGGTGTTTACAATGGAGAACAGGGCTTGCATTCATTTTGGTCAATAAATGTTGTTATGCTCTTGGCTTACACAGCTGCTAATGTTAGTTTTCCCACACTTCATGGTGACTCTCTTATTAAAATAATGAAGTAGGGTGCATAGTGTCTGGAGTTAACCTGGATAAGGGTAGTATAGGACTGGGCTTATGCGGTGTAGAGATCGCTTGGTCTTGTATACTGTGACACTCTTAGCTTCAGTCATAAGTTATGAATGGGGCTCCGTAGTAGTAAGTAGGCTAGACGCTGGTATTAAACGGCATGCCAATTAGCGACAAACCACAAAGAGATATCAGTTGCAAGTACTTGACACCACTTGTCAATAAAACCATTTAACTTGAATAGAAATATGCTAGTCTCGTTTAACTGTGTAGATGTCTCAATTAACGTACTTACACAGCACACACACAGTCTATGCAGCCTGATCTAGCTCAGTTAGCGTTTAAGTATACCTAGAGAAGGTGGACAGGAGCCGGCTAATGGTGACTATGGAGGCTGGTAGAGTATCCCGGCAAAAACACATTGTGTCCCCAAGCTTTATTACCCCCTTTCTTGTCCCATAAGTGTAACATCTATATTCAAGTCTAATACACATTGGCCCCTATTAAATTGATACGATTTTAGAAATTTTAGCCTGTTAGGGAGCCCGCAAGAGTTATGTCTTTTAAATTGGCCTCCTTCAGTAACCCACAAATGATCTGCGGGTTAGAGGTGGAAAAACAGTATGGGCGATCAAAATTTTAACTCCGTCCCAGCTAAGCCTTTGATCTGTCAAGCCCGTAAATTTTACGCTCGCAAATCGCTGTTAAATTGCTATGAAATCCCCAAGGACGCACGGATGTTTCAACCTGTAAACGGCATATGGAGTAAAAAATCTTACCGGTACTAGAGAGGGGTTAAAGTCCTGTTGGTAGCACTGTAAATGCAAATAACAATACACTACTGTATTTTAAATTAAAGGACAAGTGATGTAAGGTATTAAAATTAATAGCACAACATTCTCAAGCTCGCAAATCTGCAATAAAAAATATTGTATTTTATGCTTAATTATCATGGTATATTGATCCCAGCAATCAATGTGTTAATACATGTAGAACTCGCATGGACTAGAATATCATATTTATTGATTATTTAATATTGCATTATTTCTGGAATGCGGGTCGGATAACAACTTGAACTTCAAACCTGTAAATTAAATCTAACCTCCATCTTTTTAGTGACGCAATTTATCTGTCTGTCTAACGGAGTAGTAATTTATTGTCAGTGCAAAAATCAACAGAGATATTTGCCTTGCTTTTCAGCTGTGTCGTGAAGTTCACGTGTAGCAGTGACCCATAGCAGTTCTCTCACAATGTTTTAGTGATGGGGATTAACATAGCTAGGTAGGATTTACTATGATGCTACGGCACCCATAATTGATTTTGTAGAGATTTACATAGGGCCCATAGTCTTTTATGTTTCAATAATTTTTATTAACTCACAAGTAAATATATAAAACAGAAGGGAATAAAAAAACAATATTAAAAACAAGCTGTGGTATGTACATTGTTGATATAAAGGATAAAAAAAGTATAAACATGGCTTGATCATATACATTAATGATTTACATGTGAGCATCACTACAACCATTTTCCGTTTTCAACAATTAAAATATATAACAGAACAAGGGTAATTAGGAGGGGAAAGGGAGGGAGAGGAAGGAAAGACGTTTTTCCCGCTTTTTTTTTATCTTAGCTCTATGCTATGGGTCGAGGAAATCCAAGTTTCCCAGATAGACAAGAAGGTAGAATATGTGTCAGAAACTATGTGTGTGAGTCTTTCATTGATCATTATGAAATTAATCTTCGTGATTATTTCTTTTAGGCAAAGGGTGGAGATTTTCCATCTCTTGGCTATATGGTTTTTAACAGCTAAAATAATATATTGGAGTAATTTATTCTGAGATTTAGTTAGGAGGGGTGATTGATGTCCCAATAAACACACTTCAATAGAAGGCGTTATCTGGGTTCATAAAAGGTTCAAGACTAATTGAGTTATTTCAGACCATCTATTTTGAGCTATTGGGCAGGTACACCAGGTCTGAATAAATGCAAGTCATCCAATTATCCATGGGGAAGCCCAGTGTCCTTTTCAGGGTCATTATGAAGCGACTGAATTTAAAGAAGTTAAAATGTTTCTCCAGATTAACCATATACCTATTCTGTCTAGGCCATGTGCATTCCACAAACCTTTGAATCTGTGGAAAGATTATTAGATAAGGGGGAAGAAGTAGTAATGGAGAGAAGGGGAGATAAATTAGGTGTTAATTGACGGTTGGTATTGGCCCAGGACCAGCATGCTAGAGACAATCTAATCATGGGGTTAGGACTTCTAATTGGTGGAAGTTGCGACTTTGGGAGCAAAACTATCTTATCCCAACCTAGGGGCTGTATCTGGTGATTTTCTATTGATACCCAAATAGGTTGGTGCTCAATGGAATGCACTAGAGGTAAAAATCAGATTTGTGCTCTATAGTAAAGCTTAAGGTGCGGCTATGAGAGTCCACCTTTTTTTTTTTTTTTTTGACTAAACATTACAGATTTGGTAATTCTTGGAAGTTTATTTCGCCAAATAACTCACATAATTTGTTTTTGAAAATTATCTAGGTTTGCAATGGGAACCTTGATAGGTAAGGAGCTGAAAAAGTACTAGATTCTGGGAAGAATATTCATTTTGACCGTGCTTATTCGTCCGGACCATTATAATTGGGTCAAGAAAAGTTAAATGAGTTCTTTAAAAATTCCCGTTCTGAATTTGGAAGCTGGGATCCTAAAGCCTCTGTCTTATATACATTTACTTGTAAGCCTGACATTGATTTGAAGGTGCTTAAAACTTCCATAAGAGCTGTGACAGAGGGGGTGAGATTTGTTAAAGTGCATAAAAGATTGTCCGCAAACAGACAGCATTTGTAACTTTGGTTACCCAATGTCAAACCCGATATCTCTGGGAAAATTCTAAGGTCTTTGCCAGTGGTTCCATAGCCAGGGCAAAAAATAAAGAGGACAGGGAGCACCCTTGCCTTGTACCTCTTTGGATGCTTAAGAGAGTGTTCTTAGGTAAAGGTAATTTTAGATTTGCCTTAGGAGAATGATAGTAGGTCTTGAGGAGATTTAAGAAGTTGCCTCTGAAGCTAAATTTTGCTAAAACAGCAAAAATATATATTTTCCAGAGAATCAAAAGCTTTTTCTATATCTAATGCTAGAGTACAGAGTGGAGTTTTTGAGTGTTGGGCTAAATGAAATATATTAATTACTCTCCTAATGTTATCTCCAGCCTGTCTGTGTGGGATGAAGTCAACTTGATTTTTATGAATAAGTTTAGGCAGATAGTTAGAGATTATATTCGCCATTATTTTAGCTAGTATTTTGATGTTCTCATCGGGTAAGGAAATCAGGAGGTCATTTTTTACCTCTATTGGGTCTCTCCCCGCCTTGGCAAAAAAGACCAGGTTTGCTCTGGGGGCATCTGATCCCCTTGTAAGATAGCATTACTTAACGCTACCATGTGAGGTGCAAGGACATCTACAATTTTTTCATAATATAAATTAGAGAAACCATCCGGCCCTGGAGATTTACCCAATTTTAGAGATTTAATCGTGTCTTTAACTTCTTCTAAAGTTTTTTCAGAATTAAGCATCTCTAAGTCCGAATTTTCCTAAGTGCCGAGGTTCAGTTTAAAAAGTTAGCTAGGAGGTCTTCATCCATTTGTGTGTGTGAGGCGTAAATGTCCTGATAAAAATTAAGGAAGGTTTCCTGGATCTGTGCCTGATTCGTCGTAACTGAGCTAGAAGTTGTTCTTATCTGTGTGACTTTAGACTGATATTTAGCGTTCAACTTATTGGCTAAGAGGGGGCGAGGTTTGTTTGCTTAGGCAAAATATTTATTTTGGGTTTTACATAGGGCTTTCTCTGTTTGATCAGAGATTATACTATCAAGTTCCAATCTAATAGTATCAATCCGCTGACAGATGGGATCTGATTGCTGTTGTTGGTTTTGTTTCTCTAGTTCTTTTGACAGGGAGTTCTCGCGTTTTCTTACATTTTTCTTGTAAGAGGAGGCCAGGCGCCCCTAATAAATTCTTTACAGTGCCCTGGAAAAGTATTCACGCCCCTTGACTTTTTACCTATTTTGTTACATTACAGCCTTAAGTTCGATGTTTTGTTAATCTAAATTTTATGTGACAGATCAGAACACAATAGTCTAAGTTGGTGAAGTGAAATGAGAAAAATATATACATAAAACTATTTTTTAGAAATAGAAAACAGAAAATTGGCATGTGCATATTTATTCACCCCTTTGTTATGAAGCCCGTAAAAAGCTCTGGTGCAGCCAATTACCTTCAGAAGTCACATAATTAGTGAAATGGTATCCGCCTGTATGCAATCTAAGTGTCACATGATCTGTCATTAGATATACACACCTTTTTTGAAAGGCCCCAGAGGCTGCAACACCTAAGCAAGAGGCACCACTAACCAAACACTGCCTTGAAGACCAAGGAACTCTCGAAACAAGTAATGGACAATGTTGTTTAGAAGAACAAGTCAGGGTTAGGTTATAAAACAAATATTCAAATCTTTGATGATCCCCAGGAACACCAATAAATCTATCATAAACAAATGGAAAGAACATGGCAAAACAGCAAACCTACCAAGAGACGCTGCCAACCAAAATTCACGGACCAGGTGAGGAGGGCATTAATCAGAGAGGCAGCTCAGAGACCTAATGTAATGCTGGAGGAGCTGCAGAGTTCCACAGCAGAGACTTGAGTATCTGTACATAGAACGACAATAAGCCATACGTTCCATAGAGTTTGGCTTTATGGCAGAGTGGCCAGAAGAAAACCATTACTTTCAGTAAAAAACAAAATGACACATTTTGAGTTTGTGAAAAGGCATGTGGGAGACTCCCAAAATGTATGAAGGAAGGTGCTCTGGTCTGATGAGACTAACATTGAACTTTTCGGCCATCAAAGAAAACGCTATGTCTGGTGCAAACCCAACACATCACATCACCCAAAGAACACCATCCCCTCAGTGAAACATGGAGGTGGCAGCATCATGCTGTGGGGATGTTTTTCAGCAGCCGGGACTGGGAAACTGGTCAGAGTTGAGGGACAGATGGATGGTGCTAAATACAGGGATATTCTTGAGCAAAACCTGTAGGTGGCTCTACAAAGTATTGACTTTAGGGGGGTGAATAGTTATACACATTGACTTTTTCTGTTATTTTGTCCTATTTGTTGTTTGATTAACAATGGAAAAAAAAACATCTTCCAAGTTGTAGGCATGTTCTATAAATTAAATGATGCAAATCCTCAAACAATCCATGTTAATTCCAGGTTGTGAGGCAACAAAACACGAAAAATGCCAAGTAAAGTGAATACTTTTGCAAGGCACTGTATGTGTTACCCACAGCCAGCCTATGCTGTTGTGGGAGTTAGTGTTTATTTGAAAGTATTCTTTAAGTTCTTTTGTAATTTGGTCCTGACAGTAACATATATTTATACGCCATGCCTTTGGCATATCTAGGTTAGGGTTTACATTCAGAACCAGAGACACTAGACTATGGTCCACCCAGGGGCAAGGGATAATATCCGAAGATTTAGTTTTTTCTAGTAATGTAGCATCTATAATGATGGTGTCAATCCTGGAAAAGTATTTATGAGTAGGTGAGTAAAACATGTAGTCCCTCTCCAATGGGTGGAGCCCCATCCAGGCATCAACCAAGCCTAATTTTAACATGAGATTCTTAATTTGTTTAGCTTTTTCAGGAAATCGATTAACGCTTATCCCTTTAGACCTATCAAGATCTTGATTTAAAACCAAATTAAAATCTCCCCCTATGATTATCTTACATGTTTCTTGAGAGTCTAATGTTTCTAGTAAATGTATGAGAGCTTTATGTGGGGCTGTGGTGCGTAATATAGTTCCGGGGAGGATGATGAAATTGCCCTCCTCATCTATTTTTTTGTGAGAGTTGAAGCCCTAAAATTATGTGTAATAAAAGTATAGTGTGAACTAGCCATTAGGAATTGTAGAGGCCCGCAAGGACTGCACCTGTGTTCGTACCATAGTAAATCTGGAGACGGACTGAATGTTGAGTAGTCGCAGAATCTCTGGCACCGCTCCCTGGAGAATCAGAGGATTCAGACTGGTACATTTAAGGATGCCTTTAGGGAAAGGGTAGGTAAAAAAGGTAATTAGTATATTGAAATGTTAACTATTAAACCTTTAAAAATAAACAATGTGAGAACAGCTGTAAAACAACAATTTAGTGTTGTACATTCTTGCTAGTTGAAAAATAGAAGTAGAACCCTGCAAAGGGCTCCAGCGGGCACTAAATCAGTTACCCCAAACTATAAAAGCAAATCATAAGAGAGAAAGGTATCAACAAGTAAATCATTGACTGCAAAATAGAGTTTAGATTCCTTGACATTAAGCAGTACTATTTTGTCTGAATCCCCTTAGTTGCTTTGTTATTGTGTAGTATCTCTGATACTGTTAACTAACTTACAGTAATATAACTGAGTTTTGTAAGGTAAACAGCTAGAAATTTAGAAAATCATCCTTCAGCCGTTGCTTGAGCAGGGTCCAGCCTGCTGGAAGATGCTGTTAAAGGACTGTAGCATGAGTTAGTTGAAGATCCGGAGCAGGTTCGAGCGGTTTGAATTCCTGGAGGTCGACCATATTTTAGAAGGTCTTGGGATTAGTGGTAGATCCTGGGTAGAGCCAACCTCATCCGGAGTTGCTAGTTGAAGGTTATGCAGAAGATTGACACATTCCTCAAGTGAATGAATCAAGTGAGAAGTCCCCTTGTATTGGAAAGAAAGGGAGAAAGGGAATCCCCATCTGTAGGGTATCCTGTGTTTAAGAGGATAGCTAGAGCTGGTTTCATGGCTCTACGCTTTTCCAATGTCAATGTGGATAAATCCATATAAATTTGAAGAGGAGAGCCATCGGGTCCTCTGATGGCAGACAGTTTCCTAGATGCCTTAAGCATCAGGTCTCTGGTTCTTTGCCTCAAAAAGGGTACAATAATGTCCTTGGGGAGCTCTTGGTTTTTGGAGGCTCCCAGTGCTCTATAAGCATGTTCGATCTCCCAGGAACCACCCAACAAATCTGGTAAGATATTAGCGATGACAGCTGTGAGGTATTGTACCAGATCTGGAACTGCTTTCAGTACTCCACGCACTCTACTATTGTGTCGCCTCAACCTGTTTTCCAGGTCATCTAATTTTTCTTCTTGGGCTAGAACTTTAGAAGCCAAGGATGAAATCTCAGCTCTATCATGTTCTTGAGTTGCAAGATTTGGTCTGTTGTTTTCTCTAATAGATTAGTTCTTTGGCCTAGCTCATATTAAATATCTTTCACCAGTTGCTCCGATTGAGCTTGTAGCATTTGCCCTATTATAACAATTGATTTGGCAGAAAGATTCATGTTGAGTGTAATATTTGGTTTGTCCCCCTCAATCTCTGAGGATTCAGATTGCCTGTAGGTTGAGCTTTGTGGTAGAGAAGGAGGAGCTTCTGGCTTGTTAAAGTGCTCCGATAAAGTAGGTTCTTCTTTAATTTGCCCATTGTAAGTGGATGAGATGATTTTCTAAATATTTGCTAGTTAGAGGTAGTTAGTATGTGGAGTAAGATGTTCATGAGGGATACCCTTAGAGTTTGTCATTTATTGTGAGGAAAGTGTATTGATTCCATGGAGAATCCTGTTGATTCTTGTGGTTGTGTCCCTTCAGAGCCCCCTGCCACTGAACACCTTACCCCATGCTGATTGTGAGGCTATTATGACGTATCAAGGTTTGGTCAGCCGTGGAGAAGGGGAGAAGAAAAGAAGAGATTAAGTCCAAGATAAGGTCCAACCAGGACTCTTTAGGTGTTATTGAGGAATATCTGGTATAACATGCAATGTATACGGATTCAGAGATCTTGTAAATGGAACTCCAGTGCCTTTATTAATATATAATATAAAGCCGGTAGGTGGTGGTAGTGTTCAAGATGTGTGAACTGTTTAGGTTGCCAAGTAAAGTTGTTTTTCTTGACCTTGGGTGGGTCACACAGTCAAATACAAGCTTATATGTCCCAACTTATATTCAGTCCAGACAATAGTAGATAATCTCTGTAGAAGAGATTCATAGGGCACTCAGAGGGGTTTGAAATAAAGGCTTTGTGTAGCTGAGTGCAATAACAGTCTGTATTAAAACTTCAGTTTAGATCACTTTTATAAGATCCCTGCCGGTCTAACCAAGGTTAAAGGTGCATAGGCTAGGGGATTTACTGTATGGGGAGTTTCCCACCCTGTTTTCAGTCCCAGATGTTGTATGAAGCACCTATTGGCATGGTGGAGCCTCACCCACATGGATAGATCAAACTGGCAACTTGGGTGTTCCAGGGCCTCCTTCCCACACTCTGTCTGTCTCTCCTTGGTTGGGGGGAATATCTGAGGGCGGTGGGATGTTGTGTGAGGGTCTTTTTTCCAGGCACCTCTATGGGCGAGCCGGGTGTATGGGTGTAGTTAGTATAGGATCTGGCGCCTCCTAGTCTGCTGCCTGCACCCCTTAAATCCTGGTTTTGTCGCAGGTTTTAATTGACTTGCAGCTCTGTTAAGAAATTCCCCCAGGGCCCACGCTGGCGTGCTGCGCTGCAGTCCCACGTTCTGTGCAGTGGGTTGGAGGCTTGGATACCTGATCCCTGTGTTCCTGCTGGTTTTCCCTGTGTTTCCTCCGAATGGGCTTTGCCTGATGCTGCAAAGAGCTTGAAGATAGGGCTTTTTGCCCTGCTTGTCTCGGAGCTCAACTAAGGTGCGTCCGCCATCTTTGGATGCTAGCTCCGCCCCTCCGCCCATAGTCTTTTAAATCTTTTACATAGCTATGATAAGAGCTGTGCTCCATTGATTCTCCACGGTCTGCCGCCTGACATCCCTGTCGGTAGTCGGGCAGCAGTTGGGTTGTGACATTATTTCAGTGTGCCATCATTATTTTTGTCAATACATTTTTTTTGAAGAAAAGAAAATGTCATGATGACCTTGTTTAGTGACTGTATTATTACCAGTAATTATAGATATGGCCAAGGGCCAATGGCATTGTTGAAATGTAATTGGGAGACAGTGAGCTCAGCGCAGCCTCAAGGAGTGGAGACCCCAGACATGGCTATCAGGAGGAGTACAGACTCGGAGATGCGGCAGGTACAATCCTTAGTTGAACTATTGTTTTATGGGATGTCCCAGAAGAAAATCTTCCCCAGAGGTGGGGAAAGGAAGGGCTCTTGACCCTGGCTTTTGGGAGGTGTGGTAGTGATAAACACTGATGAACAGACACTTGAGCTGGCTATTCCCCTGGAACCACTGGAATTTGGTAAGCCAGAATGCACAATAGATCACCCAGGACTCAGGGAAAGGAACAGACAGGGTAAGGGAAAGAATGGTGGCCCCTGGTCCCCTAGGCCCAATGATTGTCAGGGTGCACAGGATTGCTTCATATTGGTTCATCACTGGCTTGGCCAGTGGCCTGGATTGCCACAGAGGGTACTTCAGGGTGTGGCTTGTCACCTGGCCTTCCTACATTGACTACCCTGCAGCTGCCCAAAGACACTGTTTGTGTGCCTTTAACACTGGAAAGGAGGGGCCACTGGCCAGGCTTGTTAGGAGGGGGGTTGGCTACTGAACCACAACTGCTTATGGCCGATTTGCCCATTAATCCTGCATGGATGACACCAGAGAATGCCACTAGCCCATGTTGCAACTCCAGCATCTCAGTTCATTCAGGAGAAAGCTCCTCCTCAATTTTACCCATGGGACTGAGTAATGCTCCAGAATCAGCAGAACAGGAGGTCTCCCTAGCATAGAAAGAGAGGGTTTTGCTGGGGAGGGAACCTCCCAAGTTTTTGCTGGGTCTACTAGCCTGGGTGTACTGTTTGCCCTGGACTACTTTGTAGGGTCCTCCAGGGCAGTGGTCTTATAAGTCTCCCCAGGGGCTTGGTAAGATCACTAAACCACTGGGAAGGAGGGAGTATTTTCCCTAGGCAGGGGGAGGCAGGGTGCCCAAAGAGCCACTAAGAGTATCACTTGGATGGACTGTCACGTCAAGAGGACTGGTAACCACCTGTATAGATGGAAAGATATGTGAGAGGATAACGTTCCCATGCTATACCAGAAAGGAAATGGGAAGAAATTGTCATGATTACATTGTTTAGTGACTGTAATATTACCAGTAATTATGGATATGGCCAAGGGCGCATGATATTGTTGAAATGGAATTATGTGTTACCTGTACATTGTTATCTTGTATCCTAGTTATAATTTGTTATAGAGGGAAATGTGATATAGAACATAATATATGTGGAAATGGTGAAGCTTAACTGAAGAACATTGCATCTGCACACAAGGCCTTGATTTAAGGTAGATGACTGCTATAGACACCTGTCATGTAGTTTAGACATCCATTTTTTTCTCAAGTGCTCTATAGCATCCAGGGTCACAAGGCAGATGTGCTGACATCACACACATACACAAAGGTACACAAGGGTGTGGTATGGGAGATGTATAAATATTTTTGATTCTATGATTCAATAAATGTTCATTTATATCCTTAATTGGGGAGCGGTCTTGCCGTAGGCCACTAGTAACCTGTATCCAGTATTCTCTACCTGTACCTTTTGGCGTTGTCCTCTTCATAAGCCATCCTTTGTGCCACAGAGAACTAGGTTCATATCAAGCCCCCTTGGAGAAGCAGACTGTGACAGAAAAAACCCATATAATTTAAACAGAGCAGTTGCTTTGAATAAATCTGAATTGTAACAATACATGTGTTACTTAAGCAAAATATGTACCTGTATTATAGTTCTTAATACATTTATGTAGCTGAATTATTTCATTTATTAAAATATTCAAATAATACTAATGTAGTTAGATGCCTCACCATACACCCTTTTATACCACTTATAATAAGCATAGTTAATTTATAATGTTCCCTGCTTGTTAACTTTAGTCTTTTTTTTTTTTGTTATTTCCAGAATACAAAAACAACATAAATATAGCATTTATGGTGTTTTGCATATTAAAAATGGTATTACTTATGGCCAGGGAAAAACAACTGGCTGATGGATATTCTAAGTACATTTAAATTTGAGCTTATTATGCACACATTATAGCCACATCTTTCCAAATCTGCCTCTATGGACAGTTTAATTGTTTCTCTGTGCCCTAAATAGACAAGGCTTTAAAAGAGATTTAGACAAGCCTCAGGGTTAAGTGAAAAATCTAAAAGAAGCCCGACTAACACTCTTATCTACACCACATGGGACTGAGGATGATTGTATCTAGTGTTCTATTAATCTCTTGAAAAAAGATAAGTGAATTTTTATACAGTCAAGTAGAAAAGCAATGCCGATTCTCTAGTCACTTCTGACAAATATTCCAGAGTGAACTCTTTAACCATTAATAATAATAAAAGAAGCCATGAACACATTTTCTCAGAATGATCTGGTTGTATTCAATTCTTTGTTTTTTTTTGTGGATGGTTAAAAGGCACCAAAATAATGTCTTCATAAGGTTTGATAGATTTAATTAAAGGGATTTAGGAAAATAAAAAGTAATTATTATTATATTGTTATTTGTGTAGCACCAACATTCCGCAGCATACAATAATATGTATTATTGCAGAAGAAATTGTGAGCTCGACTCAAATAGTTTACAATCCAAAGATTTTGTAGGAAAAAATGGAGGCAATTACATGATGGTGGTCTTGTCAGGAAGGAGGATCCATGCATATGAGCTATCTATTGTGTCCTATTGGAGAGTTTGCTTAGTGCATCTGACAGAATTGTGAAAATAATTCCAGTGGTAGGGGACAACATGGAAGAAGTAATGGGGGGTGAAGAGAGGCCTACCTAAGTTATGTAGACAACAGATTTGGTGGTTGAGACTTTTTTTTGCCTATTTCGGTGGTGTATTTCAGCCTAGGTCTACAAGGCCCAGGCGTAGGGTAGCACCTTTTCAGGGGGTAACCAGCGTCAAATTGCTTATACATTGTTATGGAACAGTGTGTTAAAATGCACATAAATACTTTATACAATGACTGTTAATTGTGTAGCTGACACTCTGTGACATACTATATACATCCAGAAACATAAAGATAAATGTGTTTTTTATATGTTTAAAAAGGACAGTCATAGCAATGAAAAAGTAGTAGCAGTAAATGGAGAGCTAGAGGGCGAACAAATCAGAATGGGCCTAGGTCAGCATGAAATCTAAATACACCCCTGGCCTATATGGATTGTACCACTTGTCGCAAGTAACTTATCGGCTCTAACTGAATGGAAACGGGGACATATCCTGAAGCCAATTCCGCACTCTGCAAAGCTGTGCGGTATTGAGGCAGCCGCAATTACTTTTAACTCACTGTAATTGCTCTTCATGGTGTTAAAGAGCACCAGATTGTAGGTTAAAATGATCTATTCTTTTTTAATGACACAATAAACAGATAACAAATCAAACGTTTCTAAGTCTGTTTACATACAAAGACCCCTATTTAATTATCCAAATCGCAATTACATGAGCTCTTAATGAAACCCGTAAATGTTACTGATATTTAATTGGCTACTTTTAGCTACTCAAAAGCACTGTGGTTATCAAAAGCGTAACTCCGAATTATCTCCTCCTTTGATGTTTCAAGCCCGTAAATGTTACCAGTGCTAAAGACACAAAATCCATATTTAATTACAACAATTCTACAATCCTGTTCGTAACATTGCAAAAGCAAATAAACACACACTACTGTACTTCAAAATACTGGGAAAGCAATGAAAGGCATTAGAATGAATTGCACAACAGTCTCAAGCTCGCAAATCTGCAATCAAAAAAAATTACGTTTTATTTCTGTGTTATATTGATCCTGGGAATCAAGGAGTTAATACATATCATGGAACCCACATTGACTAGAAAAGATTAGTTATTGTTTTCTTGATTCCTACATTTCTGGATTGCGATTCCGATTGCAAATTGCACTTCTAAACACTGATTGTAATTTAAACTCCATGTTTTACTGATGTCATGATGACGGTCTCATTTACTATTGGCTCTGTCTAAAGTGTAACTTACAGGCTTGCTTAATTGATCATGATCATCCCATGAAATGCTACTTACGGGTTCATGGTTTGCGTTTTGGGGCTGTTAGCATGTAATTGCAGGCTTGAGTCAATTAAAAACATCTATATAAGTAAACAATTTGGAACCCACAGCCAAAAATTCAGTTTGAAGGTAATTACGGGCTTGCAATAAATGAGGCCAACGTGTCTCCTGCCTACTTCCTGTTGCTTGAGGAATAATAGCTGAAGAGCTCTCAGTGATGGTGATTGAATATAACTGACCTTTTTAGGTGATTCGAGCATCCCATGCCTGCACAGATAGATTTGTTAAGGGTTATTTATTTATTTTTCTCATTACATAGAGCTGAGTGGAGTGAAGTAATCATTCTTTCTCAGCTGCTCAATATTGCTCAATGGCAAGAAACTTGCATTTTCTGCAATAAAACAATTACCCCTTAACCCAGGGTCTGTTCCCTTCATCCTAGAGTTACAAGTAGTCTTACCACTGACTTAAATAGATTGACTGTGGTAATGCAAAAGCAAGTGGGCAGCCTGTTAAACATGTAAACACTGATTTGATTTGATTTCTCAGTGAAAAATGCAAGTATATGAAAAATTCAAAAAAGTATTTCTACATGCTTTTAGGATATCTTTACTGTGATATTGTCCAAATTGTACGGAATTAAGTGACCCTTTAACAGTTATGCAAGTTACACAGTTCTTTAAGGCCACAAGAATGACTCTTATTGTATAATTTGCATTATTCTATTCTATTATGGAGTCACTCTAATTTGAATCTTCATGTGTATCAATTTACTTTTAAGTCTTTATCCTATATATGCACATTGCAGTAATGATAATCATTTGCTCCCTTCATAAAACTTGTAATTATAAGTAAAAATATATATAAAATCAAATAGATCCTTCCTACATTGCCCAGGTTACTTGGTATTCCCCATCGGTGCGTTTTACCATGGAGCCATGGGGTCCGGGCCTAAGGCCACACATTTTTAGGGGGCAGCAGGCTGCCTGAATTTTCAAGTGCAATGTCATGCAATATGTAACAATATTTCTATGTGCAGATAATACAAACCTAGACACATAGGGCCAATCAGTGTATACCATTTTGATTGTCTCTTTTGTGCCTTTTTTATTTTTAGTAATTTTTTTTTTTTTTATTTAATCTAGGTTTTTTATTTTTGTAATTAGTCTTTTTTATTTTTCTGCAATTAGTGGGATGCTAGGGATTTTATTAGTGGGTTAGATAGGTAGTGTAGGGTTAATAGGGTAGGGTACAGTGGGGTAATTAGTCAGAGGAGGGTTTATTTTGATTTATTGGTTTATTGGGTTGGATAATAGAGTAGAGTAGGGTAGTGCTTGGACTTAGTGTCATGAGGGTCTTAGAGGACCCTCATGGCACTTATAGGGTTCTCGTGAGGGTTAATTATTGTCCCATAAGGGTCTGTATAAACCCCCATGAGTGATGGGGTTAATTACAGGCTCATGGCACTCTGTATAGATCCCTATGAGTGATAGGGATAATTTTAATTGTAGCGCAGGTCCTTTAAGAACCTTTAAGGTCCTTTAAGGACACGTGGCAGGAACCCCCCTGCAGCATGGGGGTTAATGTTAGGTACCTCAGGGGTTTATCATTTTTATGCCGTGGGAACTTTAAGGACCCCCGACAGGGAATTTGAAATAATTAGATGCTGCAGGGGTCCCAATCGGGACCCTCGCATCACTGGGTTGATGTGGGGACCTGTGGGGGTCCCGATCAGGACCATTGCATTATGGAGTTAATGTGGGGATCCTGCAGGATCCCGATTGGGCCCCTTCGCATCATGGGTGTTTGATTTAGGAGCAGTGGGGAGGATACTTAAGGGCTTTGCAAGCCCTTGCGACACCTCCTTGCTCCAAGTAAGCTGGAGTTGGCTTTTAGCCATTTACAGAGTGTTTAGGGAGGGGTAATCAGGGCAATTTGCGATTTGAGACTTGCGGCCTTGAAAGATCGAAGGCTTTGAGGGAAGTAACTAGCTATTTGACAAATCGCAATGGTTTGGCAGGGATCGCAGGTCAGAGCAAGTAACTTGATTGGAGACCACAAACGGGAGGCATTTGAATAGCAAAGTAACCTGCGACCTGCACTTGCGACCACGGATCTAAAAAAAGTAGCAATTGAATGAGGCCCATAGAGCCTCATTCAATTGAGCTTTCGGGAGATCCGGGCTTCAGAAATGTAGCCTGCAAGTTATTTTGCTATTCAATTGGTGTCTTTTTGTGGGTTCCGATCGGGTTACGGGCTCCAGCCTCCAAATCACATCGGAAGTTAATGCCCCTCCAATCCTTTGATCTTTCACGGACGCAAGAGTTGCAAACGCTAAAATCGCAAATGGCTATTCAATTGCTCAGATTCCCCATCATAAAGTAAGCTGTCAAGCTCACAAATGGCAAAAGTCGAGTCACGGGTACCAAGAAGGACTCACAACGGGCTTAATGACATGTCCGGAGCACCTTAAATGCACATATACACACACTACTGTACTTTCATTTAAAGGGAAAGTGATGTTGGGGCTTAGAATTTATAGCACATTTTCAAGCTCGCAAATCGGTAAAGAAAAATACTTTTTTTCCTGTTTAATTTCTGTGTTATATCGATCCCGGCAATCAATGTGTTAATACATATAATGAAACTTTCATGTAATAGAATATCATATTTACTGCTTTATCAATATTGCATTATATCTGGAATGTGGGTCCGATCGTAACTCATAATTGAAGCCCGTAGGACTTTGAAATCCAACCTCCAATTTTCATTGAAGTAATGATGACGATCTCTGTTTTCATTGGCTGTTTCTAATGGGGAGCTATAGCCTTGTTTAATTGATCATGTTGAAGCTCGCAAATGGTACATACAATAGCATGGTTTACAATGTGCGCTATCGGGCCGGGACTTGCAGTCTCAGCCAATTGAACAGCATCAAGTTGCGCGACTTGTGGGTTTGCAATTGAATGAGGCTCATAGGCACCTATTCAATTGAGCAAGTTACTGGAGACTGTAATGGAACTAATTTGCTATTCAATTGGCGTCTATTAGCGAGTTGCAAACAATCTATGGGTTCTAGGCTAAAAATGACTGCGGTTGTCAAAACCCTAACTTACAGTCCATCGAAGCCTTTGATATTTCAAGCCTGCAAAAGTTGCAATCCCTAAAATGTGCAAATCCCTATTCAATTGCTAAAATTCCTCAAGCCCACAAATGTTTTCACACCCGTAAACAGCAAATGTAGAAGAAAATCCTACGAGTACCAGATAGGACTCACAAGAGGGTTAAACACCTGTTCGTAGCTCTGTAAAAGCAAAAAAAATAATCAGTGCTGCACTTTTAAAGACGGGGAAAGCGATGTAAGACATTAGAATTAATTGCACAACAGTCTCAAGCTCACAAATCTGCAATCAAAAATTATTATTTTTTATGTTTCATTTCGGTTTCATATCAATCTTGAAAATCAATGAGTTAATACATATTAGGCCACCCACATGGACTAGAACAGTATCATTCATTTTTTTGTATTTTGTACATTGCCGAATTGGGAGTCTGATCGCATATCGGACCCCTAAACGCTAATTGATTGATGTGTAACCTCCATGATGATTGCCTCATTTACTACTTGCTGTTTCTAAATCGGTAGTTACGACCTTTGCTTAATTGATCATGATCACGCTCTGAAATGCTACTTACGATTGCATGGTTTACGGTTTTGGCTTTCTTGCTTGATCAATTGAGTCACTCTGTAATTGTAGCAAATCTTAAGCCTGCAGACATACGGCCTGTATAAAATAAATGGCAGGCTTGCTATTGAATAGGGACCATAGACACTTATGCTTTTCTTTATATGTGTCTGGTAAACTTATGATTGGGATATAGCACGAGAAAAGAAGGAGTAAATGGGTCGTTTGGAGGTGCACAAATCTAAGTTGACCTAGGGCAGCATAAAACCATAATACGCCCCTGCGTTGAATATATAATCTGACTTTTTTTTTATGATTCAATACTGTTTCATATTTCAATATTATATTACTGCTAGTACAGTTTTACTTATTTTTACATTAAATGCTATAAATACATGTTAGGTGAACAGTTGCCTTCAGAAATCTCAGAAAGGAAACATCTATATGGTTGCATGAACAGATTCTAATAATATAAGTATATGCATTGTTAACCATTTGTTATTTTGACAAAAAATAATATTACATTGTTTATGAAAATATTGAGTAGATGCACTAAGCTATTATAAGGGTTGCTAAGTGCCATGCATTTTTTGACACTTAAGGCATGCCCTCCCACACTCATCCTCTGGATACAGAACTGCGGTTTGGGACAGCAACCAGTAGCAAGTAAACAGAGCATGTGCTTATCCTCACTGATGCCACAGTGGTCCTTTTCAGCAATAAACAAGCTGTCCAATAAAGGTAAATGTATGGGTGAGTTTGAAAACTCGCACCCATGCACACTCAATGTGCAGGTACGGTGTGAATCAGATTTTTTTTTATTTTTTACTTTTATTAAGACAAATTGCAAAATTTGTAACATTAGGTCATAGTTCCATTAGTAAAATCAAAAAGTACATATTAAGTGAAAGCATTTAAAGCAAATGTGAGATATATTCACAATAAGATTTATACATGTTATTATGTACTTTGTATTAATTACTTTGTTTTACAAAGATCATGAGGTCCGTCTTTTATCTTTTTTTATTATTTTTCTAGTATTTACCTCTCAGCTTAAAAAAAAAAATCCAAGTTGGAATTTATAGCAGGGTATAAGAAAATAGTATACAGTATACTAGTTACTGATCTAACAAAAAAAGTTCTATTTTCTCACTTTAATGAGAGGTAGTAAACATAATTAAACATAATTAAATAAAATCAAACAATTATAAACGTATGGTCCTAAACGTATAGTCTTTATTTTTACTTAACTTACCAGGTTCAGTTTGTCTTCTTTGTGTGTTTTCCCCCCCAGTGGTCCCGGGTTCCACTCCCAAGCCCCTAAGTATCTACCACAAGTAGTAAAGAAAACTGCTAGATAATCGAAGGACGTAGGATGTGTATTCAAACCAGGGACCCCAAATATCCAGAAATATTTGCATTGTATCTGCTAGAGAATGAGCTATCCTATCATTAACTGGTATAAAATGAATTTTGTCTTTGATACTAATGAAATCTAGCTTATCAGATCTCCAGTTCTTGGCAATGTGGCTTTTTGTAACAAGGGTTAAGTAGTTAATAAGTTTATTTTCAGGGGTAGAAAGGGTAATAACAGGTATCCCCAAAAGACACATTTCTGCTGTTAAGTAAGTAGATGAGTGAAACAAATCAGATGATAGTTGACTAATATCGTTCCATATTTGTTTCACTTTTGGGCAGTGCCATCAAATATGGGCAAAAGAGCCTATTGTAGGGCATCCTCTAAAACAGTTTATGTTTTCTGATTTCCTCCATTTAGCTAGTCTCACAAGGGTGTAGTAGGCAGGGTGGAGAACTTTAATGGAGTTCTCTAGAATGGAATAATTGAGGGAACCCCTTAACGTGATAGACCAACATTTCTCCCAATCAGATAAATCCCAATGTAGATTGAGGTCTGTTTCCCAATCTATCATATACTTATCTTTTATCTCTGTAGTAGTGGAGTTAAATATATCATAAATGCCTCCTATTATACCCTTCATGAGGGGAAGGTCCTTGCAAATTCTAGATATCCAGTTATGTTTGGGTATGCCTTTAGTACGGATCAGTGTGTTGACAAAATGTCTAAGTTTAATAATTATAGTGTTCCTGGAGGGGAAGGTAGTATTCATCTCTGAGTTCCTCAAATGTAATGAGGCGGCCATCTCTTAGCCAGGATCCTAACCTGTTTATGTTGTTTGCATTCTACCAATGTGGAGATGTACCTGACATATTGTGACAATCCAAGAGTAGGGGCTACACAAGCCCAGAGCCACCTGCTATAGACTACAGGTTATCTACCCACAAGGACTGTTGGGTTTTTTGAAATGTCTGCACCAGCACCCTGCTATCTGGCTTCTGTATCAGTCAGAGTCTCTCCATCAGGAATCAGTACTTCCAGGAGTCTCAGTAACCTTCCTGTGGTAGTGACCAGGACAGGTTACTTGTAGGGTGTAGATAGGTTCAGTGTCGCAGCCACCAGGAACATAATCAGATATACACGATATATATATATATACTATATATCTCCAAGTAAACTGATTTATTTTTTAAAATGACAGCTGTATTTAAAGGGGATAGATACAAAAGGAGGTGTACACAGCACAACAATGAGAGGGTGTGGCAGACAAACACAAGAGATAAACTCCACATGGGGTCTAACAGTAGCTTCCTGAGATCAATAGTATTAACACATCCTGCCATGTCTAGCACATATCAGACGTGATTAACTTAATATGGCAAACATTGAAACAAAGCAGTTTTACAAATACAATAAAGGTGTCCATGCAGATAATCCAGTGGTTGGAGCCAATCTGTCTGCCCCCTAATGAGCTCAATGGGCCAACATCCAGGCTGAGAAAAAGGGGTCTGTGACACATATCATTTGGGTTTAGAGGGTGGGTGAGTAAGGGGGTTAGTTGAGATGAGATAGGACATAGTGTGGTGTAACAGAGAGCCAATTTCCAACAAGTTATCATATTTATAATTATGGAATTTGACACATTTTGTAATGGAAGGGGGAATTTGTCTAGCCAATTAAGTATATCCCACTTATATGGAATAGATAGAATGATTTTCAATAAAGATCCAGGTGGGTTGATGTTGCTTAGACTGGGCTATTGGAAGGAAGGGGGGTTGGGCTGCTTCATAATATAGTTTTAAGTCTGGAGAAGAGAGGCCCCCTTTAGATTTATGTCTAAACATTATGTATCTGGAGATTCAAGAGGGGCTATTTTTCGAGATGAACCAAAATATTGATCTTTGAAAGTGAGTCAGTTCTTTCATATTGATTGTGATAGGTAGAGCCCTGAACAGATACATTAGTCTAGGGAGGATATTAATTTTTTCCTGAGTTAATTCTCCCCAACCAAGATAGGGTAAACCTAGAACATTTATTTAAGTCGGTGCATAGGGTAGTGTATAGTGGTGAGTAATTGGCTTTCTATAGCTCAATTAAATTGTAAGTTAAGTTTATCCCTAAGTACTTAATGTATTTGGGGGACGACTTGAGTTTGAACTTGTTGCTAAGAGTTTCTTTCTCAGTCTGAGGCATTTCTTTCGCCAAGGCCTCAGTTTTCTCTAAGTTTATTTTTAAGCCTGATATTTGGCTAAAGTCATTTAGAATTTGTAATAATGCCGGTATGGAGAGAGAGGGTTCTTTGAGAGTACAAATTAGATCGTCAGCAAATAGTGATAATTTAAAGTGTTGTAGTCCTATTTGCACACCTCGAACTTCTGTATTTGATCGTATTGCTTGCGCTATAGGTTCCATAGCTATAGCAAATAAAAGGGGTAAAAAAAGGGAAGATAGAAAAAAATGAACTAATGCACAAAGAAGGATCATAAAAACACAAACACATATTTAATTGGGAGGGAGTCACAAAGTTTGAAGGTGATCATTTGCTAACAAATCGGCATAGAGCTAAAACTTTATTAATTTTGAACAGAGGGCAGATTCATATAAATCGCATTGTACACTTTCAACTGTAGCCTACATACAGCATCTTGGTCCATTATGCTACCACTGATGGAGGCAAGGGGACATACTTCCATACGTGGTGGAACAGCCCGGTGCCTAAGAACTATTGGATCAACATTTATAATATAAGAATTAAGATTGCAGGCATAATAACTGAACTGTTATGTTATAGAATTACCTCTAGAGAAAAACTGTAAAACAGGAACATTTATAAATTACAGTAATTTAAATTTTCTGGATTAGTTCATGGCAGCATTTACTTTTAACTTTGTCCCTCCTCCTGCAGTTAGGACATGGACTAGCATTCCCCTCCCATAAGGTTCTCTTCTTACTGTAAGGCAATTTTGTCCCCTAAATACCAATTGAGAGAGTAATGTGCCATGAACTAATCCAGGAGATAAAATGTTGTGTATCAATTGTATCTTCTCCTGAATGTTCATGGCGGCATTTACTGTTGAGTAATATTCAAGATTAATATAAATCGGGAAAGAACAATAGAAACCATTATTTCCCCCCAACAAATGGGGAAAAAACTTACAGATAGTAATGTCTCATGAAGGTGTTGACTGATCACCATGTTGTGGAACTACAAACATCTTCTGGTGAGGCATAGTGAGAAATTGTCCAAAAGTAGACGCTGCTCAATGTGAATAAGCTTTCAAGCTTCTAGATACTGTCTTACGTATAACTGTATAACTGTATAACTTTATCAATTGTATTACAATCTATTTACTAATTGTTACCGAGGGTGCTACTTGTAATGTAAGACAACAATGTAAGAGAACAATTAAATGGTTTGACTTGTCATACCATTTATGTATCTAACTACATTCAGCAAATGTAAATCTAAGTGGGTTTCCACTGGAAAAATAGACAGATAATACATATTTCCTGTTTAAATTAAATGTGTGATGTTCTCAAACTCTGACAGAAGCAATGATCACAAGAAAAACAGTTTTGTTTATGATAAGCCACATTAATGATATACAGTATGATCCAGGTATTCACACAAGTAATTTGCTAACACCTTTAGAGGAAATTCCAAGGAGAAATGAGGTTTCTTCAATGGATCTCACATCCTATTACAGTTTCCAAGAACCTGGAGATTATCATTTAGAGATTTCAGTTAGTCCCTGTCTACCGTGATATAGCTGAGCTGAGGCATGACATTTCAAGGCACTGCTATGTGTAGGCCCTCTTAAAGAAATTAGACCCGAAAAAGAGAAGGATTTAAAGCATATGTCTTCCTCTGGAGTTCTATTAATCCAGACTAGTGCCAGTAGAGGTCTCTCTGGCTTTAAAATTCTTCCAATTGCTGGACTGTAAAGCAAAGCTTCAAGGGTTTCTGCTGCTTAGTGTCCAAGCCATAACATTTAGATTCTTGGGATGAGAACCAAAATGAAATGGAAATGAATCCCAAGATCATCTCAAAGATGACAATGGATTGGAGTATGTACAAACAGAACATTTAGGAGAGTGTGCCATGATCTTTTTTGTTGTGGTAAATATGTTCATTGAGGTTCATCTTGTGAGTTACAATTCTGAAATTCCCTGTATATGGAGAAGGCATCAGAAATGAAGATCGATGAATCTTTCCATATGACGAAAAAACTGAATTGATTATCTCTATGGAGTATTTGTCTGTCTGGATTAAGAATCCACCTAGGCCACCTATATGACTATGAAGCTTTGTGAAATTCCCTTTTCAATAGCCATAGCTTTGGAGTCAGAAATCTCTCTCTTTGTTAAAAGCATCTTAATACAGTCCCTACATAACTTTCTCCCTTCCGTAGTGGGTTATTATTTGACTGACTGATAGAAAATATTTTTTCACCACGCCTGTGAGGATATTACCATACCTCATACATAATAAAGGAAGTTATCAAAGCTAACAGAATAACAATTGAAACTGTAGTTTTATCATTTTTTTATTAAAAGTAAGCAGTGCTGGTATTTGAAAAACAAAATGCCTAGGTGGCTTCCCTTGGCAACCATTCAAATATTTTCTGAATGCCTAAGGATTCTGGATGTTGACATGCAAATGAGGCTCAAGACGTACCACCTTTTTGTCGCAGACCCACTAACATGGGTATTCATTTAGGACTCTGAGCTCTTCTCTCAGGCATGTTTAAGAACATAGAACCCACTCACAACAGTTTCATACTTATATGGAGCTCATCGGTTAGCTTTTTGCTCATCTCTACCAACGGTGCTCCCCTTCTTGTCGTGGTGAAGTGACTTGTTTCACCTTTTATGGACTCCCCGACCAAGTCATCTTTGCAAATGTTTAATACAGTGAGTAGAACAAGAATGCTCGTCCTACCTCTGGAAATTGTTTTGAGATTGTTGATATTTTTCCCAGCAATATTAGATTCATCCAGCCCAGTCTTACTAAGATGATAATATACAACCTTGTCCAACCTGTTTTCTGATCTTCAGCCATTCAGTTGTTCCATGTTCAGTTTTAACCATGGCTTCTTGGTCCACATTCAAATTCCTCAGAAGATGGATGGGATGATCTGGTACTCCCATCTCCCAACTTGCCATATTTTGTTGTGAACCACACAGTCAAATGCTTTAGAATAGTCCATGAACCAGAAATAAATGAATTTCTAGGACTCTCTTGCTTTCTCTGCCAATAAGTACATACTATTAATTGGAAATAAATAATTTCCATGGTCATTTAAAATACCGTATATACTCGAGTATAAGCTAATCCGAGTATAAGCCGAGGCACCCATTTTACCACAAAATACTGGGTAAAATGAGTGACTCGAGTATAAGCCGAGGGTGGGAAATGTGCTGCCCCCTGTGTTCCTCTTGTGCCCTCTATGTCCCGCTCTCTCTCAGTGTCTCTTCTCCCCTCTCCCTTCCCTGTGTCTCTTCTCCCCTCTCCCTTCCCTGTGTCTCTTCCAACCTCTCCCTTCCCTGTGTCTCTTCCCCACTCCTCAACCTCCCTCCTCATCCTTAACCTCCCTCCTCATCCTCAACCTCCCTCCTCATCCTCATCCTCCCTCCTCAACCTACCTCCTCAACCTCAACCTCCCTCCTCATCCTCAACCTGCCTCCTCATCCTCAACCTCCCTCCTCATCCTCAACCCCCTCCTCAACCTCCCTCCTCATCCTCAACCTCCCTCCTCATCCTCAACCCCCTCCTCAACCTCCCTCCTCATCCTCAATCCCCTCCTCAACCTCCCTCATCATCCTCCCTCCTCAACCCCCCTCCTCAACCCCCCCATCCTCATCCTCTCTCCTCAACCCCCCATCCTCAACCCCCCATCCTCATCCTCCCTCCTCATCCTCAACCTCCCTCCTCAACCCCCCCATCCTCAACCCCTTCCCCAACCCCCCCATCCTCAACCCCTTCCTCAACCCCCCCATCCTCAACCCCTTCCTCAACCAACATCCTCAACCCCCTCCTCAAGCCCCTATCCTCATCCTCCCTCCTCAACCACCCCATCCTCATCCTCAACCCACCCATCCTCATCCTCTCTCCTCAACCTCCCTCCTCAACCCCTCCTCCTCCTCATCCTCCCTCCTACTCTTCAACCTCCCTCCTCAACCCCCTCATACTCAACCCCCTCCTCAACCTTCCTCCTCAACCCCCCCATCCTCAACCCCCTCCTCAACCTTCTTCCTCAACCCCCCATACTCAACCCCCTCCTCAACCCCCCATCCTCAACCCCCTCCTCAACCTTCCTCCTCAACCCCCCATACTCAACCCCCTCCTCAACCCCCCATCCTCAACCTCCCTCCTCCCTTCCCCTCTCTCTCAGTGTCTCTTCTCCCCTCTCCCTTCCCTGTGTCTCTTCTCCCCTCTCCCTTCCCTGTGTCTCTTCCAACCTCTCCCTTCCCTGTGTCTCTTCCCCACTCCTCAACCTCCCTCCTCATCCTTAACCTCCCTCCTCATCCTCAACCTCCCTCCTCATCCTCAACCTCCCTCCTCAACCTCCCTCCTCAACCTCAACCTACCTCCTCATCCTCAACCTCCCTCCTCATCCTCAACCCCCTCCTCAACCTCCCTCCTCATCCTCAACCTCCCTCCTCATCCTCAACCCCCTCCTCAACCACCCTCCTCATCCTCAACCCCCTCCTCAACCTCCCTCCTCATCCTCCCTCCTCAACCCCCCTCCTCAACCCCCCATCCTCATCCTCTCTCCTCAACCCCCCATCCTCGACCCCCATCCTCATCCTCCCTCCTCATCCTCAACCTCCCTCCTCAACCCCCCCATCCTCAACCCCTTCCCCAACCCCCCATCCTCAACCCCTTCCTCAACCCCCCATCCTCAACCCCTTACTCAACCTCCATCCTCAACCCCCTCCTCAAACCCCTATCCTCATCCTCCCTCCTCAACCACCCCATCCTCATCCTCAAGCCCCTCCTCAACCCCCCCATCCTCCTCCTCTCTCCTCAACCCCCTCCTCAACCCCTCCTCCTCCTCCTCCTCCCTCCTCCTCCTCAACCTCCCTCTTAAACCCCCCCATCCTCAACCCCCTCCTCAATCTTCCTCCTCAACCCCTCATCTTCAACCCCCTCCTCAACCTTCCTCCTCAACCCCCCATCCTCAACCCCCTCCTCAACCCCTCATCCTCAACCCCCCATCCTCAACCTCCCTCCTTAACCTCAACCCCCTCAACCCCAACCCACCTCCTCAACCTCAACCCCCCTCAACCCCCCTCAACCCCAACCCCCCTCCTCAACCCCCCTACTCAACCTAAACCCCCCTCAACCCCGCTCCTCCACCTAAACCCCCCTAAATACCTCCCTCCTCTCCCCTCACTTACCTGGTCTTGCTCTGGCCTCCGCTCCTTGACCCGGCGCCGCCGCACATGTGATGTCACATGCGCGCCGCGTCATTAGCATATACCGGGTGCATATACCGGGGGGTTGAGGGGGGTTTAGGTTGAGGAGGGGGAGGGAAAGAGACACGGCGGGGGTAGAGAGACCCACGGGGGGGATAGAGACACACGGGGGGATAGAGACACACGGGGGGGTTAGAGAGTCACGGGGGGAGAGTGACTCGAGTATAAGCCAAGGGGGCTCTTTTTTGCCTTAAAAAAAGGGCTGAAAAACTTGGCTTATACTCGAGTATATGCGGTACATATTTTTTATCTTATTTGATAAATGAACACATAAAAACTTTACACATTGAATTACTGTTTCCATGTAAAATTATATAGAGATAAATACATATACAAAAACAAAAATTAATATATATATATATATATATATATATATATATATATATATAGCAATTGTTTCACATATGGTGGGCTAAGAGTGATAGAAGCCCTCCACTTACATTGGTACTAATATTTAAATGAAAAACATAAAAATAAAACCACTTTATGTTAATGATCACGCTATCATCTAGAGTTTCCATAACTAGGTCTGAAATGCCACTTGTGGTTTAATACAATATTGATTCTCAAAAAGTTAGAATGTCCTGCAGCAAATCTCATTAAATATTCACTAAAGAATTTAAGCTGAAAACAAGTTGGAGGAAATGAATGCAAATTTCAAAGGAAAGAAGAAAGCATAATGTTATAATGGTCTGTACACAAAATAAACATTCAAAAGCAATGAAGTTAAATAAATAAATTGTATGAATAATGTATGATGAATAGTCTTCATGCAGGCAGAATATAAATAGAATAAAAAGATTTTATTAATTTCAGCAGGTAACAGGCTGTTTCATTTCTGATGTTTACTATGTTCCTTGTCCATTTAGATCTATAACCAGCTTAATGGACCAGGAGAACAGATGCACAAAGGCTATGGTTATATGCACTAATAGTATATGTAACAGACTTTTTAGAAAATTAAATAGACATTTTTTAATCTCTGTATCTATTCCTTTTGTTGCTGACTATGCCACTTGGTACAAAGAAGTGCATCATTGTTAATAATATCTATGTGTAAGGTTACAAAATGTTCTGCAGTGCCGTGATAAGCCTTTGTCAGGAGGAATGCTTTTGGCAGTGAGTGGATATATCCAGCTTTGGTTTGCATTGTTAGTAACTCTAATTTCCCATATTACAGTAGTAATAATAATAATACCTTTATACAATGATTTTCTCCCAGAAGCAACTCAAAGAACTTAGGAGAGTGAAGAAAAGCGAGAGAGAAAATTGTAATCTATTGGAAGGCATGGGTGAAGTGCATGGTCTTCAGTCTGCTTTTGAAAATGTCCAAATAAGCCACTTATACCATAGTACATGGTAGAGATAACCAAAATGTTGGTGCTTCACTCTTTAAAGCTTGGGATACAGAGGTTTCTGAAAATATTCTGAGAATGATTAATAGATCTCAGAGTGTGAGTTCGAACATAAGGTGTGAGGTGCACCTTCATAGCTGGGGCCTTCATCATGTAGAGCTTTGTATGCCAGCAAACCAAGCTTAACATATATACTGTCTTTCAAAGGCAACCAGTGTAGGACATTGAGGACAGTGTTTATGTGGCAGGATCGAGGTTGGTACAGTATGTTAACAACCTTACATGCATGCGTTCTGTAAGCGGTGTAGCTCTGTTTTTGGCAGTCCTTCATAAATGGAGTCGCAGCAGTCCAGTGATGATATTAAGATGGGAACCAAAGCAGAGATTTCTTTTGAGGGTATGAAGTGCTTGACTGACTATCTTCTTTAAATGGAAAAATGAAGATCACAGCTGACACTTGATGTTTTACTGTTAGACCACAACCTAGAACAACCCTACGTTTGTGTAGTTCAGATTTTAACAGGAGTCCCCAAGCTGAAGGCCAACTCCTGTTTGGCTCAAGGAAGCTGCTGTCTTCCGACAGGGACCAACCAATATTACTTTTATCTGTTTTGGGGTTCAGCCTTAGCCAATTATCAAATCTTGGAACACTTATAGGCAACTATTAGTAGTGAAGGTTCGATTTTGCATCTGGGTCAAAGGACACATAAAGCTGTGTGTCATCAGCATAGCAGTAGTATACATGTTTTCTGATGATCTCTACAAGTAGTAGCATATATACCATGAACAGCATTGGAGATAAAATAGAACCTTGTGGAACACCACATGACAGGGGCCTAAGTTTAGAGTATGCACCTGAAGAACCCTGCCAGTGAGAAAGGATTTAAACGAACTGAGGACAGTACCAGGCCCATTTGTCTACTATTTGTATTCTATTGTCTATGTACTTCTATTTTTACTTACCTTAAAATGTGTCTATACCTTTGTAATTTACTATTTAAACCTGTTGTATTTTATTTTAATTTCTAAATAGTTAATGCTGGTGCTTTATAAATAAGGAGTAATAAAATTAATGATAACAATATGATAATTATAATAATAATATGCCTTACTGAAACCAACCACATACTACCTACCATACTAAATAGGTAAAGAGGGACATATATTTTTGAAAAAATATGCACTATTTGCTAGTACAGTGTTTCTCCTAATTACACTGGATTTGGTTGCGCCGGTCTTGATGTAGCCAAATGATCATGCTGAGGAACTTAGAATGGGATGGAGCCCCGAGACTACAACTATGTGGTTGGTGCAGGATTTTGAAAGTGGTTAGACCACCAGTTCAGGATTGATGCCTTTGGACCAGGTGCAAAGGGCTGTACACCACCTTCAGGGCTTCATAGAAGCATCTGTAGTCGACAATATTTTTGCAACGCTGAGTTCTTTCTTCAAGGTTGGTCCACTGCTGGTTCTGAATTTTTCAAAGCTTTTGTTGGAATTTGCTGCACACAAGATGGAAGGCTGCTCTCTTGGTGCAGGATGTCTGAGCGAGATGCACTTGGTGAGCGGATCTCTTTTTTAACTGTAATTTATGGATCTCCTGATTGTTCTTCATTATGGAGAACCCTAGGACCTCTTCAGAGGTCTACAGGATGCTGGTTTTGAGGTGTTGCCATAGGGCATCTGGAGAGGGCTCCGTGAAGCACCTGGGATCCTTTAGTCTCGGAAGCTTGGAAGTCAGCCTTCACTTCAGCTGACTGGAGGTTACCGATCTGTAACTTCTTCTTTTGGACTACTTACCTCTTTGGTTTATGAGTGAAGTGGCAGCTCACCAGGTGGTGGTTCATATTGCATTCTGCACTGGGCATCACTCAGGTGAATAGGATGTCTCAAAGGTCTCGCTGATTCACCAAAATGTAGTCTAGAAGATGCCAGCGCTTGGAACGAGGATGTATCCAGGTTGTCTTCAGCTTATTTTTTCTGCTGGAAAACAGTGTTGGTCATGGTGAGTTTCTGCTCTGCGCAAAACTCTAGAAAAAGGCTTTCATTGTTGTTCTAGCTTCCGAACTCGTGGTTGCCAAGTACCCCTTTACAAGCTTTTGAATCTTTGCCTACTCACTGAGGATAATGAACTTGTCACCTGCAGGGATGTTCTGTGCAATATTGAGCAGGTCAGTGACAAACTTGTCCTTTTCCACAGGATCCACTTGAATAGCTGGGGCGTAGATACTGGAAATTGTAGCATGCTGTTTGGTCTGAAGTGGGAGATGTCTGAAAATTATGCGGTCAGGGTTCCGGACCATGAAGCTAACACCAGAGAGGTGTTTTTCGCTTCCTGGCTTGCCATGTTCCTGAAAGCTGCCTTACTCTGGGAAACAGACTTCACTGAGGGAAGAAATGTTGATGGCCAGCCTTGACAGTTTGTGGGCTACTAGAGCAGAGCACCATTCTGGGCAATTCCTGTCTGCTGTGCCCAACATGCAAGTTTCAGTTCAAGTACACCTGGTAAGGCAGGTGTGAGCCTTTTCTTCTTTGCTAAGTTTCGGCCGCATTCAGAGATGACCGTTGACCGCAGCTAGCTAACTGGGTGAAGTGGAGCATTTTTTAGGCCACCTATTGTAGGCCCCTCTCTGTGTCGAACAAGCAGCGCTGTACTAAAGAAGGCAGCTTGTTCGATTTTAGTGTGTAAATACGCAGCACCCTCTGTAGACAGGCACCACTAGACACTTTTCTCCCCTAGACACATGGTACATCCCGGCCTGGCCATAAGTCATTTAAATAAAGATTGCTTTTCTAAAATGCTTTTATATTTCTGTCTTGTATACCATCTATTTTATTTTTCACATACTTTTGCCAAACTACATTTTTTACCAAACTACAGTGGTCCTTAATAGTTCTGAACCAGGCACTCTCCTAAAATACTGTACACCTTGGCCTCCATTTAATTCAATTACAGTTGCCTTCATACCGGCCGTAAGTCTGCGGCTTGAAATGTCCAATAGTTACAGTGAGATTCAATTGAACAAGCCCGCAGCTACCTGGCCAAAAGCCTAAACAGTAAACCATGCACCTGTAAGTCGCATTTCAGAGCATGATCATGATCAATCAAGCAGGGCCCTAACTACCGATTTAGAAACAGCCAATAGTAAATGAGACCGTCATCATGACGTCAGTAAAACATGGAGTTAAACATCAATTAATTAGCGTTTAGAAGTCTGATATGTGATAGGACTCGCAATCCGCCAATGTACAAAATAATAAAAAGAATGACGATACTGTTCTAGTCCATGTGGGTGGCCTGATATGTATTAACTCCTTTATTACAGAGATTGGTATAACATGGAAATTAAACGTAAAATAAATCATTTTTTATTGCAGATTTGCGAGCTTGAGACTGTAGCTAAAATACGTCAATTGAATAGCAAATTAGTTTACGGGCTCCACTAACTAGAATTTCCTCAACTGACCCAGGTGCTCTACCTGACTGTACTGCACTCTCTTTTACTTCCTGTCTTTCACACACATTTGCTGTCTTTCTTGCATAATTATCCTGCATTAGACACCTTAAATAACCTCAATAAAGCTCTATGTGCACTATAGCCTATATACCCCTTTCATATATTTATATTTTTGTTGTAGTTTTATTTAGTACTATGAAATATGCTGTTGCTTTATAAATAGAGGATAATACAAACTTTCATACAATTTGTATTCTGTTATAAAATGTCTCTGTTGTAAAGACCAAATCCAACAGCCCTATTAAATTTGAAGCCCGTAGCAGTATAGGCAAGCCTGCAGAGGCTTTGGGCTTGAAATTCGTTACAGAGCTATTAAATTCCACCAAGTTACTGGCCAGAGACACAAGCCTGTGAACCATTTTTTGCACGTGGAATGTGCGGCCGTGAACATAATAAATTAGTCAAACCCATAGTTATGGGCAGAGCCAATGGCAAATGAGATCATCATCATTACGTCACTGAAAAAAGGAGGTTAGATTTCAAAGCCTTACTGGTTTCAATTACGAGTTTCGATCGGACCCGCATTCCAGAAATAATGCAATATTAATAAATCAGTAAATATGATATTCTAGTCCATGCGAGTTCCATTATATGTATTAACACATTGAGTGCCGGGATCGATATAACACAGAAATTAAACATTAAAAAGGTCATTTTTATTGCAGAATTGCGAGCTTGAGAATGTTGTGTTATTCATTTTAATACTTAACATCACACAGTGTGTTTATACTGTATTTGCATTTACAGTGCCCGTTGGCTTTTTTGCTCCATTTGCGGTTTATGGGCTTGAACATCATAGAGATGGCCTTGCTGTCGATTCAGCACCATCGAGTTGCACCACATTGGAGGGGGGATAATTTTTTGCCTGCACTGCAATATTCAGACTCTGTGCGGCTACATAATAGACAAGATCCAATAGGGCTGCAAGTCTCTTAAGATACCATTTATCTGGCCAAGCATGTCTCCAGACCTAAAACTATTGAGCATCTGTGGGGCATCCTCAAATGGAAGGTGGGGGAGTGCAAGGTCTCTAACATCCACCAGCTCCGTGATGTCATCATGGAGGACTGGAAGAGGACTCCAGTGGCAACCAGTGAAGCTCTGGTGATCTCCATGCCATGACGGTTAAGGCAGTGCTGGAAAATAATGGTTGGCCACACAAAATATTGACACTTTGGGCCCAATTTGGACGTTTGCACTTAGTGGTGTACTCACTTTTTTATCCAACGGTTTAGACATTAATGGCTGTGAGTTATTTTGAGGGGACAGCAAATTAACACCGTTATACAGGCTGTACACTTACTTTACATTGTAGCAGAGGGTCATTTCTGCAGTATTGTCACATGAAAAGATATAATAAAATATTTACAACAATGTGAGGGGTGTACTCACTTTTGTGAGCTACTATAATTAGTTAATTATACAAGCTCTCTTACCAGCGTGATACTAAAACCCTACAGGTAAAATATTTTTGTTTTACGATGAGTACATATCTAAATAACAATTTACTCTTTATATACTGGATTCCCTACATTTTAGGTGATTTTGATGAATCTGGAGAGGGAAAATGTCAAATTACACACATAAAATCATTCTTTTTTTAATTTTTACTTTTTGTGATGGGATACACAGCAAAAAGATCGAACTCACTGTGTCCTGTAGAAGCGTTAGAGATAAATGGATTATCCGGGTATTTCTGCATCCTGGCAGTTTCCAAGGTAATCTCTTAATCAGCTCAAATGCAATTTAAGTCAATTGACTTTGTCAAATATATTATGTGTAGATGGAAAATCCTACAAGTGTCTAAGAGAGCAGATCTAGGATTGCTTTGCAACAAAATTAATTATATTGGAAAATAAGATTGTGCATTGGGATTTTTGTTCGGGATTAGGTTCTAAATATTTTCATATTGTATTTCCTTTTCATTTTTAATGTAGTCACATGTCAATGAGATACTATATTATGCCATGCACAGAGTTAAATTATAGTTTGTACAATCCTTATTATGTTAATTAAATGTGTTAATATATCATGGTTCTTAATTTTCTTCCTTTTTAAGATTTTTCTAGTCAAGAAAATATATGCTTTGCTTATGGATTATTCTGTAATGCAATTTTTCTTAAAAAGAGGCAGGTTTCTAAAAGTTGTACATCTTCCTATTTAATTCAAGACTTGTAATGGTCTGTACACAAAATAAACATTCAAAAGAAAGTTAAATAAATAAGTTGCATGAATAATGCATGGTAAACAATCGTTATACCTGCAGAATCTAAATTGAATAAAACAATTAATTTAATTCAGCAGGCAACAGCCTGTTCCATTTCTGATGTATACTGTTTCTTGTCAGTTCAGATACAACCTGCTTAAGAAACAGCAAGATGGTGCCAAATTATTATTGGCCCAGGAGCACAAATGCACAAGAGTTTGGTTATATGGACTAATAATTTATATACCAGTCTTTGTAGAAAATTTAAATCATTTTGGCCTCCATTACATGGCTACCGTAAGGAAAGAAAATGGAAAAGTTAACTTGTAAATCGCTACCAAGATATAACATCACATGCTTGAATCTAACATCTGAGAAATGCCCCAAGTTCTGAGAGAGGTTGGTGCTGTGTGGTTGTTGGGTGCTGTATAAGGATGGATGCTGAGAGGACTGGATGCGATTTAGGGATAGATACTAAGAGGGGATGGGTGTTATGTGGAGGTGGATGTTGAGAAATGCTGGATGTGTTATAGATGGGAGCTGTTGGGAAGAGGTCTTGGGGAGGGGCACTGAGTGAGTTGGTACCGGAGGTGGGGGCAGCACCATTCCATTATTCAGCTCCACCACTGCCCCATGCCACCCTTCTTACCAACTTAGTGGTCCATATTGGACCCCATGGACTGTACATATTCCCTGGGGGTCCCTAAGGACCCCCATAGTTGCTAACATGCATGTAGGGAGAAAAAAATACATTACCTATCCCATGGTTATACTTTATATTACAATGTGAGTCCTCATAAGCCCCAATGATAAGCGAGTTAATATTTGGACCTCCATGGTTATGTTTTGGATGCATAAAAGCCAGAGGATACCCAGCTCATAACAGAGAGTGGTCATAGGTGGAGGAGTTATTATTATGTAAACCCTTCTCTGCCATGGGAAGTTTGTTTTTTATAGATAGATATGGATAAGGGAGAGTGTTAGTGCTAGTTTAGTATGCTCATGTTAGTTCTATAGCCTTGCTATAGAGACTACTGAGATTGAGACTTGAAGTCCAAGAGACTTTAAGCAGTTTTCACCAACCACACAATTCAAATGTGTTGATTCTACGGAGCTCAGTCTTCTTAAAGGTCCAGATCACATTTATATGTTACGACAGAGAATACCATAGTTATAACTATAGTTTGTTGATAGAGTAATATCTTTACTTTTTACTAACTTGCCATATCTCTCCTCTCTAGAAGCAAATGTCTTTTAATATCATGGCTACAGTCACAATCTGAAGAGATTTTGGATACCAGGAAAATAAAATCTGTCACTACCTCCACTTTTTCCCCAGCTATTTGTCAGGAAATGAGATTGCTGTTTGCCATAATCTTCATCTTTTTAACATTGAGCAACAGATCAGCTTTTGCATTCTCTTCTTTTGCCCTCACCAATAGGTATTTTAGTTCCTTCTCACTTTCAGCCATCAGAGTAGTATAATCGGCGTATCTGAGGTTGTTCATATTCCTTCCAGCATTATTGATTCCGGCTTTGGATTCATCCAGTCCAGCCTTACGCATGATGTACTCTGCATATACGCGAAATAAATAAGGTGACAATATACAAACCTGTTGCACACCTTTTCCAATATTGAACCATTCTGTTGTCCTATGGTCGGTTCTGACCGTGGCTTCCTGGTTCACATACAGAGTCCTCAGGAGGCGGATATAATGATCTGGTACTCCTATCTCTTTAAGAACTTGCCACAATTTGTTGTGATCCACACATTCAAAGGCTTTAGAATAGCGTGTGAAGCAGAAGTAAATGTTTTTTTCTGGAACTCACTTGCAGCAGACATTAGCAATTTGATCTCTTGCGCCTCTTCCTCTGCGGATCCCGGCTTGTACACCTGGTAGTTCCTGGTCCATATATTGTTGGACCTGGTACATTACATGGCTAACATATGAAATACGTGCAATTTTTCGATAATTGGAGTGCTATTTGTCATTGCCTTTTTGTGGGATTTGGGTGTAGACCGACTTTTTTCAGTTTTTTGGCCACTGTTGAGTTTTTCAATTTTGTTGGCATGAGGCAGGCACCACTTTCACAGCATCTTCTTGTAGAATTTTGAATAGTTCCATTGGGATTCCATCACCTCCTGCATCTCACTAAACTTTCCAAGATGTCTGGCTACAATTTATTGGACAAACTATTGAGTTCATCACAAATGTTAAGATACTTCCTGTATAGATATTCAGTGTATTCTTGACACCTCTTCTTTATCTGATCTTCTTCTATTAACTCTCTTTTATCATGCTCACTTTGGTATGAAAGGTTCCTTTGAGGTCCCCAATTTCCTTAACTTTCCCATCATTTTATCTTCTTCAATATCTCTAGATCGCTCATTGTAAAATGTCTCTTTGTCTCTTCTTGCTAACCTCTAGAAATCTGCATTCAGCAGGACAAATCTTTTCCAGTCTCCACTACCTTTCACTTTCCTTCTTTCCTGGGCTACTTTCAAGGCCTCAGCCAGCTTGTCTTCTAAGTTTTCTTTCTTTTGGGGATATTCTTTGTTGCGGTTTCCTGGATAATGTTGTAAACTTCAGGCATTCTTTAAAGTCCCACTGCATTTTCAAAAAGATAATATTTATTTTGTATCTGCTTAGTCCAACTGTTTTCCCTTTTTTCTTCAGTTTAATTCTGAACATTGCAATAACAAGCTCATGGTCTCAGCGGCAGTCATCTCCAGCAGCCCTATTAAATTCCTCTAACATGTAAAACCGCAGCCCGTCACGTAGCCCGTAAGACTTGCGGCTATTAGATTGGCCCCATAAAGCAAACCGACCACGACTTGCAGCTTAGATCGAAAAAAAACTACAGGACGTGGAACTTCGCAGCCACAAATCCTTTGTTCTCTCAAGCCCATAACAAAGACGCCATGGCGTTCAAGCCCATTATCCTCACATGGAGGCAAAAACATATAGAACTTGCTCTAACCCATCAGGAGGGGCCACAAAAACACATGGAGGCTGCGCAGAGGCACGTGGATCAACAGCCAACTCACCTCCATCTCCATTTGGTGACCTCCCATTATGTTTTGCTATTCAACAATTTACATTAGTGTGGTGTAGGTTCCCCTGGTCACTTTGTGAATTGCTAAGTGGTGGTGGTGAAGGTGCTTGTGTACCTGAATGAAGCTGTGAGCTATACCATGTAGGGCCACTGTAGGTGGGTTGGTCATAGCAGAGAGGTCAGAGAAATCACTGTCCACAAGAGAAGGAACTGGCAACCCACTCCAGTATCACAGGCAGAGACCTATCGTTTTATTTCATGTGCTGCAGTCCATAGGGTAACCGCAGAGTCAAACACAACTAAAGGACTGAACAACAAATATTAAAATGTTCCCCAGGTACTTGATATATGTGATGTGGGGGTGAAATATGGCCACTATTTGTTTTACCAAATGTAGATGTGATAAGCGAGATGTATATGCAATTATATTTATATTTCAGGGTCCACATTAGAGCCTCTGAGTGAGAAAGGGTTAATATGGCTTGGATTTCATGTTTTTTGTTTCACAATTTAATCAGGTAATGTGTCTTTAATTGCTTTCTGCATGTTGCAGCATGGCTTTTCATATTGGCATATGCATGACCATTCCAACATATGCTAAGTGGTGATGGTGAAGGGGCTTGTGTACCAGAATGAAGCTGTGAGCTATACAAGGTAGGGTCACTCTAGGTGGGTATGTCATAGCAGAGAGGTTTGACAAATGACAGTCCACTAGAGGAGGAACTGGCAAACCACTCCAGTATCACCTGTCATGTTCATATTCACCTGTGAGACTACACAATATTATTAACTGGACATTAGCATGTGTATCAACCCTTTATGTTGATCATATATGATATATTATTACATGATATCTAATGCTACTATTACTAATCTTATTATTATAGGTATTGATCTATTGCATTGTAACTAGGGCTTGTTAGTTTACATATATTGGAATGGGACCCAAATGTGATTTATGTGTACAGTATGTCCCATAACCCCAACCACTGACAACACACTGACACGGTTAGAACTGTATAACATCGTTTTATTTCATACACAGAGCACAATCAGAAATGGACAATACTGTGCATTAATATCATGGATGTGATGGGGGTGGATCCTGGGAGAGCAAGAGGCTGTGGCAGATCAGAGGACATCTAAAGAGTAAACAGACAACATCATAAGGATAATGCATAGCATCTACTAGGGTCACATATGGTCAGGACACCACAGTAACCATAATCGGATGCAACATAGGAACATCAAATAACACTCCATTACATAGAAATAACCATTAATGCGATACAGCAACCATAGGGTCTCCATCTGTCATATTTAACAGATGCTAGAAATCATGTATCATGTGATACTAATCAATTCCACACACAGTGTGTCTTCATACGTTACTGCTGATTCACAAATAGATGATAGGAATCTGGAAAACATAAAGAGGAGCTGTTAGAACAATCATGAGCTGTTATTATAGTACATTGTTTTTGCACTGCACACTACAATAAACCACTTAACATGAACTTCATCTACGAGCAGTAATAACCATATTAATTCTGTCCTGTTCAATCAGCCTTCTCGGAATATGTTGGGGATGTGTAATACAAGGCATGCTTCACTTTGAACACAATTTTTCAGCAAAAAGTACAGTATCTTCATGGAATAGTTGTGCCATGCTGATATCACATCTCACAGGTATATGGGTGGTACCAAGGCCAGACAGATTACACTGTTTACATTACCCCTAAACACACACACATTGATCCTGATGTCAAACAACGGGAATTAGCCATTTTGTTTGGATGACATGAAATACATTAAAGCGCTTTCATACTATTAACACTATTACTATTTTTTTACAAGTGGATTTACCTTACAAGTAAAGGCTGAAAAACTGCAGAGTGCACTAATTGTGCCCAGGTGAGAGGGGTGTGGCTTGACTGTTAAACTTGTATAAAAGGTTTGTGAGCTGGTTTGGGGTCTGTTTACAAGTGGATTTACCTTACAAGTAAAGGCTGATAAATTGCAGAGTGCACTAATTGTGCCCAGGTGAGAGGGATGTGGCTTGACTGTTAAACTTGTATAAAAGGTTTGTGAGCTCGTTTGGGGTCTGTTTACAACTGGATTTACCTTAAAAAGTAAAGGCTGATAAACTGCAGAGTGCACTAATTGTGCCCAGGTGAGAGGGGTGTGGCTTGACTGTTAAACTTGTATAAAAGGTTTGTGAGCTGGTTTGGGGTCTGTTTACAAGTGGATTTACCTTAAAAAGTAAAGGCTGATAAATTGCAGAGTGCACTAATTGTGCCCAGGCGAGAAGGCAGAAGTTAATATAAACCGGAGAAGGGGAACTTGTGAGCTTGCGAACATTTTCAGTATCAAGTGCAATTCTAGTAAAAGCCTAGGAGTTTAAATAAAAGGATGGCCTTCAAAGAAAAGGGAGGGCAGATTTATAGTGCAAAGGAGGAAAACTTTATATAAATAGATTATTTTATATTCTTTATTTTTCCCACTGAAATTTCATAGACAATAATAATAATTATGAGTCAGTCCAGTGGCAACCTTATTCAGTGTACATCCTGTCATAGGTATGCAATACTGGAACAGATGATCCAGGGTCCATACCTCTGTGAGAGGTGTGAGCATGTTGCCTCTCTGGAAGCTCAAATTGGAGATCTGGATAGGAGAATTGCAGCACTTAGTGATATTGCTCCACTGGAAAGGGGGTTGGTGCTCACTGAGCACAGTTTAGCTGGGCCTAGCATGGAGGGTGGAGCTGGGGCTAGTGAGGATGTCCAGGGAGGCAGCTGGGTTACAGTTACAAGGGGAAGCAGGGGGAACAGGAGGAGGCAGGCCAGTTCTGAGTTGGCAAACAACAACAGATTTGCCAGATTGAGTGAAACTGTTGGGGATGTCCATTCAGGAATGGCAATGCCAGATAGAGCTGTTCTCTCTAACAGCCGGGCGAACAGCTCTACTGGAGGAGAGGGAGGGCAGAATAGGCAGAACAACAGACAGGTTTTGGTTGTAGGGGACTCTATTATTAGGAAGGTAGACAGGGTTATTTGTCACCCAGATCCCAGCAATCGAACAGTTTGCTGTCTCCCGGGTGCTCGGGTTCGTCATGTTGTGGATCGGGTAGACAAATTATTGGGAGGGGCTGGAAATGAACCGGCGGTCTTGGTACATATTGGTACCAATGACAAAGTTAGTGGAAGATGGAGTGTCCTAAAGAATGATTTTAGAGAACTAGGTAATAAGCTGAAGGCAAGGACCTCCAAGGTAGTATTTTCTGAGACACTACCAGTGCCACGTGCTAGCCCAGGGAGACAGAAGGAAATTAGAGAGGTTAATGCGTGGCTAAAGATGTGGTGCACTAAGGAGGGGTTTGGCTTTTTAGAGCACTGGGCTGACTTCTCACTTCGGTACAATCTCTACAGTAGGGATGGATTGCACCTTAATGATGAGGGAGCTTTTGTACTAGGGGATAGGATGGTAGAAAGGCTGGAGGAGTTTTTAAACTAGTAGGTGGGGGGGAGGGACTAGATTTAAGTAATGGGGTAGAAAGTGTAGAGGGTATAAGGGATGAATTAACAACTCATAGGGGAGGAGATGGGGAGAGGGGTAGTATAGTCAATAGGGAGGTAGTACTAAGTAATTCAAGTTCAGTGGCAGGCACTTGAGAACTACAGACTCATAACATAAGGTGTATGCTTGCTAATGCCAGAAGCTTGCCAGGAAAAATGGGAGAATTAGAATTATAAGCAATTAATGAAAAATGGGATTTAATGGGCATTACTGAAACGTGGTGGGATGAATCTCATGACTGGACTGTTAATCTGGATGGTTATAACCTATTTACGAAAGATAGAGGCAATGGTAAACGAGGAGGAGGGATTTGTATGTATGTTAAGCATGAATTTAAGGCTATAGTCACAGAAGATATTTATGGTGGACCTAGTGATAAAGTTGAATGTTTGTGGGTATAGTTAAATAGCGGAGCAGCAAATTCCAAAAGAATATTAGTAGGAGTATGCTATAAACCCCCAAATATAGATGAAAGTGAGGAAATACAATTATTGTTACAGATTGGAAATGCAGCTAAGCACGGGCAAGTTCTAATAATGGGAGATTTTAATTACCCTGAAATAAACTGGATAAATGAGACCAGCAGTTCAGCTAAGGGGAGCAGGTTCTTGAGTACACTCAGGGATCATTATCTGGCCCAGGTTATACAGGAGCCTACTAGAAATGAAGCTATCTTAGATTTACTCATTACAAATAATATTGATATTGTATCAAATGTTGAAATAGGGCAACCTTTGGGAAACAGTGTTCACAACACAGTCTCATTTGAGATTGAATTATAAAAACAACAATTTAAGGGGTCAACAAAAACTCTTAATTTTAAAAGGGCAGATTTTAACGGTCTAAGGGCAGCAATACAAAGTATAGAATGGGACAGAGAACTGATAGGTAAAAACACTGAACATAAATGGACAACATTTAAATCCTTACTAAATATACATACACATCGGCATATACCGTGTGGGAATAAAAGTAAAAGGAGTAAATCACAACCCATGTGGCTTAACAATGATTTAAAGATCAAGATACGGAGTAAAGAACAGGCATTTAAATTATACAAACAAGAGGGGACAGAGACTGCTTTACGGGAATACAAGGAAATCAACAAGGCTTGCAAAAGCACGATTAGACTGGCTAAAATAGAAAATGAAAAATTAATTGCAAAAGAGAGTAAGACTAACCCTAAAATATTTTTTAAGTATATTAATTGGAAGAAGGCGAGGAAGGAAGCTATAGGAACATTAGAATGTGAAACAGGCTGTCTGAAAATTAAGGACCAGGAAAAGGCAGATGAGCTAAATAGGTTCTTTTCTTCGGTATATACAAGGGAGGTACCAGTGGTTGGGACACTGCAACATAATGGGGCTGCACTACCTTTGCCAAATAATTGGTTAACACAGGAAGTAATCCAAAAGAGGTTGGAAAAAATAAATGTTAATAAAACCCCGGGTCCTGATGGAATACATCCAAAGGTACTAAGGGAACTGGGTTCTGTAATAGCCAAACCATTATATTTAATTTTTTAAGATTCACTCAACACAGGGTCTCTACCAGATGACTGGAGAAAAGCTGATGTGATACCTATATTTAAAAAGGGAGCAAGAGCAAATCCGGGGAATTATAGACCAGTGAGCCTCACTTCTGTAGTGGGGAAGCTTTTAGAAGGGTTAATAAGGGATAATATAGTTACATAGTTACATAGGGCCTCATTCTATTATCGGCCGTAAAACGGCCGCAAAGCTGCGATTCCTTGCGGCTGTCTTACGGCCCCGTGTAGAGCTACCTTTACCTTTCAATTCAATTATACGGCGCCGCAAGGATATCCCCTTCCCGCCGGCCGCATATCATGCAAACGGCTGGAAGCTTTTTCCCAGCGCCCGTAAATCTTGTTTTCCGGCCGCAAAGTCCGAAAACTGTAAATGCAAATATAAAATCGAGAATGCACTGTAAAGCTCCGTAAATGCTAGGCATCATAATGGGGGACATGAGAATTAATAGCAACACCCTCTCAAGCTTGCACATCAGCCCAAATCCGATATATTATTTACGGATTACTTTACGTCCCGTAGTTCCGCGGGCTGGTCCTTGTTAAAACCTGTACTGGTTCGGAGATGGAGGGCCGCAAACCAAGCATTGTACAAGACAATATATATTCAATCCAGCACTGCAAAGCACTGTAAATGATGGGGAACATAATGGGGGGGGCATGAGGATTAATAGCCAAACATTCTCAAGCTTGCACATCGCCAAATTGTACTTTGATTTTAAAATCCATACAAGTCCCACGGACTTCAATGATCAAGCCCGTAGCTCCGTATTCAAGCCCGTGCGGGCTGTCCTCCAAGCCCGCAGCTCGTTTTTAAAGGCCGTACGTGCTTGGAGGTTGAATGTATCCATTTTGTTACGGTTTTTGCAGTCTGCATGGTTTAAGCCTGTAACCCTAAAATGGAGGCCCAAGCATTGCAGCCTCAAAATGAACAATAGTTCGAATTAGTTTAATATTCCTCATATGTTTGATTGGTCAACACACATACAGGTTCCATTGTAGCCTCTAAAACAGCCCTATAATAGAATATGTCACCCCAAAATTGGCGCGCACAGCAAATGTGTTTTGACAACATGTAGCTGACATGAGCGGTCCCACATCATTGCGCAGTTGTAATATTTTTGACTAGTGCGCGTCGATGAAAGGGCGCAAGTGATATGACCTAATGCCATAAACCCTTCTATCCCTTGTAGCCGCAGCCTAATCCTAACCCTTACACCCCACAGCCGAATCCTAATCATTAGATCTGCTAGCCTCCTGTCGGGCCTGCTGTTGTTGATGTGCGCATGTGTCGGTGCGCAGATGACAGCGCACATTGGATGCACGCTATATGGTTGATCAATGATAGAATACACATCTCGCTCATCACATCTACATTAGAGAATACAAATAGTGGCCAAATCAGACCGCCACTTGGCATATATCAAGTACCAGGGAAATATTTCATTATATGTGGTTAAGTTCTTCAGTTGTGTCCGACTCTCCATGACCTTATGAACTGCAGCACATTCAGCTAGGTCTCTGCCTGTGCTGTTCTCCAAAGTTTGAAGGCCAAAGAGATTGGAGTGGGTTGTCAGTTCCTCCTCTAGTGGATTGGGATTTGTCTGATCTTTCTGCTATGACCTGCCCACCTACAGTAGCTCACAGCTTCATTCAGGTACACAAGCTGCTTCACCACCACCACCACTTAGCAACCCTCACCCATGTAAATTGATAAATAGCAGAACAGTTTGGAAGTTCACCAAATGGGAATAACTAGACACCTGGCACATGGCTCCCACCAGGATGGGCGTAGCAGAGATTATGCCTGATGGCGGTGAGTTTGCTGTCGATCCCGGAGCTTGCGGCCTTTCCTGATGGGTCAGAGTAGATATGTGTGATGTATGTTACCCTGGTCCCCTTCAGCATTGCTAAGTGGTGTGAAGGGGCTTGTGTACCTGAATGAAGCTGTGAGCTATAACATGTAGGACCACTGTAGGTGGGCACATCATAGCAGAGAGTTCAGACAAGGTCCAATCCACTTGAGAAGAAACTGACAAACCACACCAGTATATTTAGCATGCAAACCGTGGATAACAGCACAGGCAGAGACCTAGCTGAATGTGCTGCAGTCCATAGGGTCACGGAGAGTCGGACACAACTGAAGAACTGAACAACATACATTACAATGTTTCCCTGCTACTTGATATATGCCATGTGGCGGTGTAATTTGAAAAATAATTGTGTTACCAAATGTAGATGTGATGAGCGAGATGTATATGCAATTAGATAGAGATTTAAGGGATCACAATAGAGCTTATGTGAGTGGCAAAGGGTTCATATGACCTGACTCATGTTTTACTCTTGCTATTGAATTGGGTAGTGTGGCTTCAATCATATTATGCATGTTGCAGCATGGTTTGTCATATTGGCATGTGCATGGCCATTACAACATATGATAACCAAAGGATATTTAGCCAATGCATGTTCATTATTGGGCAACTAACTGTATTCACACATATGCTAAGTGATGTGGGTGAAGGAGTTTGTGTACTTCAATGAAGCTGTGAACTATCCTACATAGGGCCAGTGTAGGGGGGTACGTCTTATCAGAGAGGTCAGACTAATCCCAATCAACTAGAGAAGGAACTGGAAAAGCACTCCAGTGTCACCTGTCCTATTCATTGTAGGCCCTCAGGGGAATGTTCCTACTCCACAGTATCGCTAATCAGACTTGTCATGGGTATTAACCCTATATTAGTAGTAGATATGATATTTGGGATCATATGATATCTAAAGCTATTCTGACTCCTCAACAGTTTTAGATATATTGATCTATTGCATGTTAACTATGGCTCATCAGTTTACATTTATAGGAATGTGACACTAATGTAATGCATGTGGATTTCACAGAACAAAACATATTCATAACTCATGGACGCAGTCAGAAAGGTCCAACAAAGCTTTATTTTTTACACAGACCACAATCAGCAGTGGTCAAGATTGTGCATTCACATAACAGTATAACACAGCTTTATTTGATAGACAGACCACAATCAGCAGTGGTCAAGATGGTGCATTCACATAACAGTATAACAAAGCTTTATTTGATAGACAGACCACAATCAGCAGTGGTCAAAACTGCATTAATATCATGAGTGTGGTGTGGGCGGGTCTTTGAAGAGCAAGAGGCTGGAAAAAAGGGGAAACCTACAGGGGTCAATCTAATAGTCTAGAATAAGCATGATGCATAGCACCTACCAGGGTCACATGCTGCAACCGGAACCAGAAATCTCTCCATTTAACTGAAGAAACCATTTATGTGCATAGCACTTACAACTTGTAACTAGATCTGCTCAATGAAACAGATGATTCAACCTTTGGACTGTGTAATCCAATCCAGTTTCACACATACAGTGTGTTGACCAAACAAAAATCTGAAATAAGTGTTCAAATCAAAAAATGCGGAGTAGGATCCAAAACAATTTAGAATCACGATGTATGTACAGTACAGTTCTAAATACTGTACCAATATACCAACTCACCTGATTCCCATCTGCAAGCATTACTAACTATTAGCTAGGTCTGTGGATAATCAGAAATATGGGCAAATAGACATTATTATGGAGAGGACACAAAGGTCAGCAGCCAGATTCACTGTTTCTTACATCAGACCCAAAGATCTGTTCTCAGATCGATATTGAGGTCAGGATCACATGCTTCACTAGTGCATATATTATTGCTGGCTGTTATTAACATGCCATTGTGAGACTTTGCAAATCCACCGCCATAGCGGTATTAGTCTACATTTAAGCTACCAACAATCATGTCGGAGATATCTGGCTATATGATAGCTGTAAGATTGTGGGAGCTACATGTTAAGGGGGCTGCCATTGAAGGCATGTCTACCTGAGAGGCACTGGGAAAACCCTACACCTCATAATTCCTCCACAATGCTTGCAGATGCAGGAGATGCCTTCATGGACCTAAAAAAAAAAAGAAAGAAGCAAAAAAAGACAAAACCTAAAAAATAAGGCCTGAAAACATCATAGGGCCTGCAGCATCTCTTCTCAACAGCACTCCTTAGTGACAATGTATTGGTCACACTACTAATTAACAGCCTCATTAAATTGCTATGTAACAAATTGAATAGGGCTCTATATAAGCACACAGCATATTTTTGAGTTTTTAGTTAGGGAACCTCTTTGCAAAAGCCAGGTCTTCACTAACTAAAAACTTATGTAAAAAATATATCCTATGTGCTTATATAGAACCCTATTCAATTGACCAAATCACATTTTAATGAGGCCCTTTGTGTTCTGTTTAACCTGTGACCAATTGATGGTCACTGAGGAGTGCTGTTGAGAAGGCTAAAACATGTCTGCAGACCCTATGGGCGTCATTCAATTGTGATTTGGCCGATTGAAAAGGGCTCTATATAAGCACAGAGCATATATTTAGTTACAGACGTTTGTAGTTAGTGAAGACCTTGCTTTTGGATAGAAGTTCACTAACTACAAACATCTGTAGAAAATATGCTCTGTGCTAAAATTGAGCCCTTAGCAATCGGCCACATTGCAATTAAATGAGGCCCTATGTCCTCCTCCGCTTGGGCCCAGGACGCACATCACCTGTGCCCATCCTCCGTCTCCCCTCTGGTGGTAGGGGGGGCGGGCGGTGCCAGGCAGCGGTGGTCTTGGTGGTGGCGGACACATGGGAGGAGAGGAGGGGCCAGGCTGCTCTTGACTAGGGGATTGGGAGATCCCCGTTGATGTTGGGGAGGGGACCATCGCCTGTCTGAGCAGCCTGACCTGAAGGTGTTCGGTGGTCATGTGGTTTCCCTTCTCACCTCCCTGGACAGCCTGGCCAGGCTGTGGGTCATATGTGACCGGAGGGCAGAGATGGTGGCATCAATCCTCTGCATGGTGGCCTCGATCCGCTGGGAGCTTTCCAGCTGCTGCTTCATAACTGCCAGCATCTCCACCTGCACAGCCTGGCTCTGCGGCGACGACAACGCTGGGTGGGCCTGGTGAGATGTAGTTGGGAGGTCCACAGCTGGAGGCTGGGGTGACAATGCGCCTGGTGGTGACCAGGCCAGCACACTGTGTGGGGAAGGAGGTGCTGTCCCTTGTGCGTGGGAGGGCCCCAGAGCAAGTCTTTCGAGGATGGGCATAGTCCCAGGGCTTGTGGCAGTTGAGCTGGCGAGCTCAATGACCAGCCCATCCTCTGACCCAGGGCCCTCCGATCTTCCTTCCTCCTCCCCCTGTGCTGGAAGATCCTGGTATGGGGCCGATGGCCCCGCCTCCTCTGCCTAGTCCCAGGACCCAGAGCTCCTCCTGGATGCTGAGAGATAGAGAAGAAAGGTACATGTGATTAGTATGTTGATTAGCGCATTGATATGTGTTCATTTTTAATTATCTGACATCTAGCCTTGAATATGGATGATTCTCCTCTTTGCAACTCTGATTAGCTATCTTATACTAGCTGTTATCTATTCTTAGGTTTCTGTTCTTGATGGTTCTTGGCTCACAACGCTATCTGTATTACGGCTGCTGTCTGTAACTGCATAGGCTGAACGGGCACACCAATACATGGACTCTCTATTACAGGGGTGTCCAAACTCTTTCCTGGATTGGAAGATATCCTTTCTGTGCACTGGTGAGTCAATCAGGATGACTGAAGAAGCGATTGACTCACCTGTGCGCAGCAGGGTAATCAAATCCAGCCATGTGTGTAGCCCACCAGGACCTAGTTTGGACACACCTGCTCTATTGCTTGATTACTGTTGTGTTGACCAGGAATGACAGTGATTTGTCAGCTTCATGAATTTAATGATGCATCCATCTATCCCTTGTTATTTCATGGAGCTGACATGTCAGTGTCATGTCCATGTGTAGTGTGTGTGATGCACATGTGGTGGCATGTTACTGTATGTCATATTCACCTGCCATGGAGGCTGGGTCCTGCTGCTCCACCGGGCCTGATGCTCCAGCTGCGTCGGAGGGTGCAAGCATGGCCCTTGCAATCCCCTCATGTGCAAGGTACTTGACCCTCCGCCCCTCGGCCTCCTGCGCCATCTTCTTTCTCACCACGGCCCTGATGTCATCAAACCCGTCCACGGCCCGCCACACCATTGACCAGATCGACCACCTGCTGCCAAGCATTAGCCCTGGGCCCAGCCTTGACTTCCCTACCCCCCGAGGTGATGACGGGGCGGGCACGGATGGCCTCCAGGAGGACCATGTTCTCCTCCCGGCTATAATTGTGGGCCCTGGACCTGCCGCCAGCCTCTTGCTCTCCAGACTGGGGATGAGGACCCTCTCCACTCTCCTCCTCCCTCCTCTCCTCCCTCCTCCTCCTCCTCCTTCCTCCTCCTACTCTCCTCTCCCTCCTCCCTCCTCTCCTTACCTCCCTCCTTCCTCTACTCTCCTCCCTCCTTCCTCTACTCTCCTCCCTCCTCCCTCCTCCTCTCCTCTCCTCCCTCCTTCCTCTCCTCTCCTCTATCCTTACTCTCCTCTCCTCCCTCCTTCCTCCTTCCCTCCTTTCCTCCCTCCTTCTCCTCCTCTCCTCCCTCCTTCTCCTCCTCTCCTCCCTCCTCCTCTCCTCCTTCCTTCCTCCTCCTCTCCCTTCCTCCTCCTCCTCTCCTCCCTCCTCCTCCTCCTCTCCTCTCTCCTCCTCCTCTCCTCCCTCCTCCTCCTCTCCTCCCTCCTCTCCTCCCTCCTCCTCTACTACCTCCCCCTCCTCAACTAGTACCTCCTCCTCACTCCTCCCCTCCTCTTCCCCACCTCCACGCCCTGGGACTCTCTGCCACTCCTCTCCCCTCTGCTCCTCTCCCTCCATCACCACCTGAAAAGAAAAGAAAGAGAAATAAAGAAATGTTTTAGTGGGTTTGCCTGCTCCACTCTCGTCCCCCATTCTGATCGCCTCTAACACTATTTCTGCTTGGATATCAATGTTGGAACTAACTGCAGTAATCAACCTTAAGTGGACAGAGCCTGTGACAGCAGTGGGAGGGGTGTACAGCACCTCTCACTCTGGACCTGAGTGGCGCTGATGAAACACGCTAGATCAATACTTTCCTAAACAATGTGGAAGGGTCAGTTACAGTTTGCATATATACAAGGCATGCGGCTATGTCTGAGGCCAATAATATCCTATATGCATTATACTCTGCACATATTCCTGGGAGTGGTACCTATCCTGAAGCCATCTTCTGTACCAGAGGTAGTAGGAACTACATGGTCCTGCCGGGCTAGGCTGAAAATAAGTTCTTGTCAAGCCCCATTGAAGAAGCCGTTTGGAACACCTAAGTGTATTGCAAATATGTGTAGAGATCTCAATCAAACTCAAACTCAATCAAACTCAAACTCAATCAAACTCAAACTCAATCAAACTCAAACTCAATCAAACTCAAACTCAATCAATCTCTCTCTCTCAATCTCTCTCTCTCAATCTCTCAATCTCTCTCTTTCTCTCTCAATCTCTCTCTCTCTCAATCTCTCTCTCTCTCAATCTCTCTCTCTCAATCTCTCTCTCTCAATCTCTCTCTCTCAATCTCTCTCTCTCTCTCTCTCTCTCTCTCTCTATATATATATATATATATATATATATATATATATATATATATATATATATAGAGAGAGAGAGAGAGAGAGAGAGAGATTGAGAGAGAGAGAGAGAGATTGAGAGAGAGAGATTGAGAGAGATTGAGAGAGAGAGATTGAGAGATTGAGAGAGAGAGATTGAGAGAGAGAGATTAAGAGAGAGAGATTGAGAGATTGAGAGAGAGAGATTGAGAGAGAGAGATTGAGAGAGAGAGATAGAGATTGAGAGAGAGAGAGAGAGAGAGAGAGAGAGATATCCAGATATAATACGAAACATAAAACAATAAATAACTTACCTCCCTCCACCAAACTCCTCTCTCCACACCAAAAAACTCTCCAAACCTATAGGCCAACACCAAAAAAAACACAATTGTTCTTCTCGCCAGTGTATTCAGTAAATATAGAAATTGGCAAAACATACAAATAAAAGACAGCTTGATAGGATGAAAAGCATGTACAATGCAACTTACCTCCCTCCAAACTCCTACGGGCCGGATCAAAACTCCAAAACACTCCAAACACCTATAAACAAGCAAAAAACACAATTGTACTTCTCGCCAGTGTATTCAGTAAATATAGAAATTGGCAAAACATACAAATAAAAGACAGCTTGATAGGATGAAAAGCATGTACAATGCAACTTACCTCCCTCCAAACTCCTACGGGCCGGATCAAAACTCCAAAACACTCCAAAACACTCCAAACACCTATAAACAAGCAAAAAACACAATTGTACTTCTTTACATCGGCACCCGTAAATGTAGTAACGGATTCCCGTAAAAAGAACTTAAAACGCGACTTGATAATAAAGCAACTTACCTCCTCTCAACCAACAAGCTCCGGGAACCACGTGCTACTTCGTCCGAAATCGCAACACAGTCGAGGCTTGGGCGCGTGTCATTCCTATTTATTCACTCCCACTGTCAATCAAATGGTCTATCCCGTAAGTGATTGGCTGTGCGACCTGTGGCGTGATTCCGCTATTGGATGGTTCGTGCCGGGCGCGGCTAGTCCGCCCCCCTTCCAGCTTGCGTGCGCGCCTAAACGTCACGGCCTTCCTACATTCTAAAGGCCGCGATTCGCGCCTGGCTAGATTTAATTTACAGCCGCATCCGTTTAAGTCCACACGATGCACTTACGGCATTGTAATGAAACCGGGCTGAAAGGGCCCTAAAAGTATAAAGGAAGCAATAAAAGGCATTCAAATTACTGTAAAAACAATCCCCAATGATCAAATATGTTAATAAAAGATATCTTTTTATTGTCATGTACATCCTCAATATGGCGGCCATATTAACCCTTTAGCACTCAGAAAGGCTAGAATGTGTCCCCTAAACATATCAACATTATCTGATTTACATCTCTTTTATCACATCTACTTTTTTGAACACAAATATTGGCTATATTTCAACGCCACATTACATAGATCATGTAGCATGGGCCCAAATTCAAATGTGGGCCAGAATATTAGGGGTTACTAATTAAAATGGCTAAACCAATCCATAATCAGGGAACTTCATAACATGATGAAGCTTAGATACACCAGTGAGCTTTTCCATTTGTGAAATCCACCTGGATAATCCCATCTGGGGTAATTAGCAAGCTATATAACCACATCATCATCCATGAATTAGCAAGTCTGAACCATCATGGATAGCAGCAACCTGAGTGCGGCGTATATGTATGTGAGTAGAGCGCAGCGTCGTAGGAATGGATATTTGTTTTGAATATTGCAGAGTGGAAACCGGGCTGTCAGGCGTGCGACTGAGGAGTGGCTGAGGCGTGTCAGAGAGGGGCGGCTGGGAGTGAATGTGGGTGAGCGTGCTGATGCAATCCATGGTGGTCCGGAACCAAGCCAGGCAAGTGGCTCATCACAGGATATGCCTAGGGTCATGGTGGGGGGTCAGTTAGGGGAGAGAGCTCCAGTGGCACAGGGACAGGGGGATATGAGGGCACCTGCAGACAGGGAGGAGGACCTTGATGTGGGTGATCAGTTGATGGGGGGGCCAGATGAGAGACCCCTAGAGGGTGTGGCACATGAAGTGGGGGCTCCTGCACAGCCAGACCCACAGGGGGGTGAGCAGGCCAAGGAGCCTGCCAGGAGGATTCGTGCACCCAGGGTGTACAGGGAGAGAGTCACATTAGAGGGGTTAACTGATGTGGAAGTGTATGAGCGTTTTAGGCTAACCCGTGCCAGCCTATGCGGAGCTCTATGCGGTCCTGAGGGAGGACATGGAGCCTTCCTCACGGACCAATAGAGCCATCCCAGGCATGACACGGATGTTAGCCGCCATACACATCCTATCATCTGGTAGTTCTCAGAACACTGCTAGCATAGTAGGAGGAATGTCTCAGGCAAGCCTTTCAAGGTGCCTGAGCACATTCCTCCATGCTATCGTTCCGAAAGCTGCCAGATACATCAATTTTCCCCACACTGGGGAAGAGATCTTGAAGGTGAAAGCAGATTTCTTTTGAATGGGAGGTATCCCCAATGTGCTCGGTGCTATAGATTGTACACATGTAGCATTGATACCTCCAAGAAGCGCTGTTCCAAAATCGCAAACACTATCATTCCATCAATGTCCAGGTTGTTTGTGATGCAGACATGTGCATACAAAATGTGGTTGCAGGCTTCCCGGGAAGTACTCATGATGCCCATATCCTGCGTCAGTCATCCACCCATCTTTATTTTGAGTCTGGACAAGCTCCACCTGGGTGGCTACTGGGTGAGTACCCATAAAGGATCCCCTAACATATACATCATGTTCCACTGTAATGCTATTCCATTGTTGCGTTAAAAATGCGCAACGACGCATGCGCCAACAGACAAAATAGAGTCCCTCAATAGCGCGCACAACATCTGCGCGCAGGAGTTGAGATAAGGATTTAAGGATGGACTTAGGGGTTTTAGGGTTAGGGGTCTTTGGGCTAAGGCTTTGGATTATGAGTGTTAGTGTAAGGCATGGGGTCTCAGTGGTTCGGCTTAGAGGGTTTTGGCCCATTAGTCAATAGATTCTACAACTTGCGCTCTTTGATGGACGCACATTTTGGCACACAATTTCCAACAGTGCGCTACTGTCGCCGGCTTCTGGCAGCACCGTATTGTCCGCGCTCATTTGCCGTGCGCCATAAAGAAGGTGTGCCGACTGAGCCATTGCATCGTAGCTTGTTGCTGTGCCTAACCCGATGTGACCTGGTCATAGGAGTAGGAAGTTCCAACCCAGAGATCCCTCAACTAACGTCACATTAATCATTGTGTATATTTACAGATGCTTTAACGAGCAGCACAAACTCACATTCATATCTACATCTCCCATTTTTGTTTCCTTCAGGTGATGCAGGATTTAGGTGTTTGCCGTGGTTGTTGACCCCTGTGAACAATCCACGCACAGAGGGGGAGGAGAGGTACAATGCGGCCCATGCCAGAACCCGGAATGTAATAGAGCGCACCTTTGGCCTACTGAAGATGCGCTTCAGATGTTTACATTCCACTGGCAGGGCGCTACAGTATACACCAGTGAAGGTTTGTCACATGATCACGGCCTGCTGTTGTCTGCACAATATAGCAGTACAGGCAAACTGTCTGGGTAACATTGATGATGCTCCGCTTGAACCGGTGGAGCGTCCAGTACCTCCCCCTGGTGAGGATAACGTTCAGGGGTCACAAATAAGTGCCCACGTCATTCAGGAGTACTTCCCATGTAAGTCTGAAACTAATAACAACCAACTATAATGTACCTTGATTATGGTTACTAATACATCTCTTTTCTCCTTCCCCATTGTCTTCCAGAATATCCAACAGTCGAGTAGAGGATAGCTTTGTGATGTAACATATGTCTCGTGACGCATTCTTCATACTGGATCAAATACAGCCTGCTCTGATATCCGTTAATGGTAAGTATGCGCACATTCCCATACACATCATATATATTGATATCTGCCAACCTCAAGAAGCTAAGCTAAATGGATGGTCTGATGTATTCCACAATGTCAATGGATATAGTCCTCACAATCGTATTTGAAAACATCTTCACAGAACAGTAATGTTCCCATTGTCTGATCATGCTATTCCACATCCCATGGAGGTCAATGCAATTCCTAGCAATCTGGATATATGAACATACCAGCATATTGTAAACCATAATAAATGTACCTCATGGGATGCAAAGAGGGGATCTCTCCAGTTCTTTCTCAGCGAATGCTGGTAAAAGCATTCTCAGTCATATAACAGGAATAGTCTCAAGGATGTGTTAACTAGGAATCATTGTGCAATATATCATATGGATTGTGTGACTCATATCATCATATTGCCATTACAGAACTGTTGCCGTGTGTCAACACATTGTTTACCCACACAGACATGGGAAACGACCTGTACAGCAACAGAACATCAGCTACATCAATGTCGTCTACATTGTAAGTGAGTATTTGCGGGAAACATGTGCATGTATGCATGAGAGGAAATGACTAATAACTCCATTAATGTAGGCCTAACTTTCTTTTCCCCAAGACATCCCCTATGTATTGCTGAAGCGGTCCGAAATGTTGATCGGACCATGCAGACGTGTCCTGGGGGAACAGATCTCTTCGTTGATTACTCCACTTGATCTATCCAAGGTAGAGAACCACATGTGGATGTCCGAACATGTATCAATGTGTGATAGTTGTGATCTTCCCTTTCTATTACAGGCTGCACTGGTCTCTCTGTCTCTCTCTCTCTCTCTGTCTGTCTCTCTCCTCATCCCACCCACCCCTGTTCACCCTTAATTTATTGAGTCACACAAGTCTTCGACACATGACCAATTAGCAACTTCTGCTAACTATCCCAATTAACCCTTTACACTATGTTTTCTCTTGTCTTCTTCCTCACATCCCCTGCCTTTTCCTCAGACTCTTCTTTACTTCTCCCCTTTTTGTCTCCAACATTTTCATTTCAACTCTCATGCCCACCTCTCTCCTTTTATTCGCCCATCAGCTAATCTTACTCAAGCTGGGGTTAAACTATGTGTCTCCTGACTGTCCCATCTGCAGATTACATTATCTGTCCACATGGGGCAGATACCTTATTACATAATAGTGCATCGCACTTTACATCTGATCCCTTTCTTCTCCGACTAATGCATATCTTTCTACTTGACACAACCTCCTTCCTATGTATCTCTCACTTACTTATTAACCTTGCTATTCCTTATCTACTCTTCCCCATGTCCATTACCTTTAGCTTGGAAGTGGTGATTTTCGATTCTTGTGGGGGCCTTTGGGAACAAATCAGTTATCAACAGACTTTACGCTCAAAACAGGGCCCTCCATTTTCTTGCGTTGGCAATATTACATACTGTATATTTTTGTGTTTGTGAGAATTAGACTAATCCTAATATTCCAACATCAGGACAAATTAGTCTGGGCCATCATTATCATCGGACAGATGGTTAGCTTGTACGAGATCCCAATGCATAACATGTGTGCCGACATACCTACATCTGTTGGTGGCTGCTCATATGGCATATGTAAGGTTTCCACTAATATATTATTTGTGTGTTTGTATTCCAGATCCCGGTCAGAACAAGGCATGACGATAAACATCCTGACATTCCATGGCCATGTCAATGTCCTCATGTATGTGCATGTGTCCGTTTCATTGCTTTGTTGTATCCAGTTTGATATCTGATGACCTTGACTGAATAGCCGATATGTGTCACGAGACAATTTCAATATACAATGCAGATGTGATGTGACTGTCAGCTGATGTTCCTGTGTATGCTCATATAGTCTATCTAGATTCATATGTACCTATTGGTATAGACATTCTATCCTCTCCTCTACTTGGACTGTTGTGAAGACTGCAGCACCAACCCTTCCAGATCTTTTCTTCAGTGCTGATGTGACCCTCCCTGTGCATATGGGGAAGAGTAAATCCAGGCTTGGGACTTAACAGTTAAGGAGGTTACGTTAATCTTCAGTTATGCATATGCAGCAACAGGGAGTATAGATGCTCAATCAGAGAACAACTATCCTTGATATTGCCTGGTTTGTTGTGAGTTCTCTGCAATAAGTAACATCTGACTGATATGGTCCTGGTCAGGTCACCATCTTTTTGACCAAGGTTATCTATGTGCTGCTTATTGTTGCGTGAGAACTGACGTTATGGGCTCATAGCATTCACTGATTGAGCACTTATACTTCTGATGTGGCATCAGAGTGTCCGTTTAACACACAAGCATACATTTTGCTCTCCCCATATGTATATCACCTTATTCTGGATTATTATGGTCTTTCCTTATTGACTGTTATATATATGTAGTAACAATAATGAGATATATTATATTGCCTAATGTTGGTTGATACACTGTACATCCCATGATCATCTATATCAATGTAATTTTCCCTGCCTGCATCCTCCTCTCATATCCTTATTTCCCTGTGTTACTTGGATTTTGTATCCTACCCCCCTCCACCATGATCCTTTGCATACCTGTGTTGATTAGTCAACCTGTGGCTTTGTGGCAAGCTTGCTTTGTTAATTTCTGTAAATAGTAAATATGATTTATCCAAGATGTTGTTTGTGTCTGCCTCGTCAATGTTGATACCATAGCATTTCCGTAACATCAATGAAAGGACCTTCAGACTCCACATCTGTGCTCTGCACCATCAGTTAGGGGTGTCAATAGAATTCTCACAGTGTGTTTGCATTACTGATTTCAACCATGAGGGAAGGTTGGTATTAACAATCTATATGACACAGAAACAGACAAATGAGACAGGTGTCCGTAAGTGGCTCACATCCTAATAGTGAACATACAGGGCCTCATTCAATTGCGATTTGGCCAATTGAATAGTGGTCAAAGGAAGCAGAGAACATATATTGTTTACAAAAGTTTTTAGTTAGTAAACATCTATCCAAAAGCAAGGTTTTCACTAACTAAAACATTTTTCCAAGAATATATGTTATGTGCTTATTTCGAGCCCTATTCAATTGGCCAAATTGGAATTGAATGAGGGCCACAGTATCTAACAGAAGTGAGTACACCTGTCACATTGTTGTTAATATTTTAGTATATCTTTTCATGCGACAACACTGAAGAAATGACACTCTGCTACAATGTAAAGTAAGTTTGTTGACCCATCAATAACTCAATACACAGCCATTAATGTCTAAACCATTGGCAACAAAAGTGAGTACACCCCTAATTTGAAATGTCCAAATTGACACTAAATGTCAATTATGTGTGGCCACCATTATTTGCCAGAATTGCCTTAACCCTCATGGCCAGGGAGTTCACCCGAGCTTCCCAGGTTGCCACTGGAGTCCTCTTCCACTCCTTAATGTTACATCAGAGCTGGTTGATGCTAGAGACCTTGCACTCCCCCACCGTCAGTTTGAGGATGCCCCACAGATGCTCAATATGGTTTTGGTCTGTCGACAAGCTTGGCCAGTCCATCACCTTTACCTTCTTTAGCAAGGCAGTGTCGTCTTGGCGGTGTGTTTAGGGTCGTTATGTTATGTTGCCCTGCGGCCCAGTCTCCCAAGGGAGGGGATCATGTTCTGCTTCAGTATGTCACAGTACATGTTTGCATTCATGGTTCCCTCAATGAACTGTAGCTCCCCAGTGCCGGAGATAAATGGATAAGTCACAACGAACACAAAAACATTGATTTGAGATGAACCCATCATTTTGAACCTAAACAGTGATGCAGAGAGAGGGGAGGCAGCATCTGACATCATTAGGTAAATGCATATAGGAGGAATCCACACAACATATTATCTAAAACATATATAAACATGCATATATGTTTGGTCTGGGCCTGCATGCATGCTGCCAGCACTGAGGAGCTACAGTTCTTTGAGGGAACCCATAATTGCCAACATGTACTGTGACATACTGAGAAAGAGCATGATCCCTCCCTTCGGAGAACGTGCCGCAGGGCATTATTCCAACATGATAACGATGCCAAACACACCTCCAAGCCGACCACTGCCTGGCTAAAGAAGCTGAAGGTAAAAAGTTGATGAACTGGCCAAGTAGGTCACCAGACCTAAACCCTATTAAGCATCTGTGGGGGCATCCTCAAATGGAAGGTAGGGAGTGTAACGGAACCCATCACTGTTTTACCCTGTTTTATGGTTAAAATATGATCATACTGTTATACTGTATGTATGTTGGTTTATGCTCTGCAGAATATTAGCCAAGACTATTGCAGACCTTGGCATAATAGATAATCCTAGTACAGAGACTCCTCATAGGATAAGGAAGTCTATTGTATAAAGTGTTTTCATTATCAGACATAACAAAGAAGGATGATCTAAGCAATGTCTGATTGTATCAAAGTAGCCAGGTAGCCTCCGGGAGGTGTGACCCACCTACTGTCCCTCTATGTGTATTGTGTGGCCAACTATGGGGGATGTGTGTATTGCCTGTGGGAAGAGATGTGAATATATATATTTCTGCACAACAAAATAAAGTCAGTATTCATTTGACTCCCAATTGAGTGTCGTCCAATATGGGAGGTTGGGAATGGTGAGACTGTAGTGCTTCTTGGATATTGTACCGTATACCAGCGGAGATATTGGACTGCGTGTTCCAACTCCGTTACAGGGAGTGCAAGGTCTCTAACATCCACCAGCTCCATGATATCATCATGAAGGAGTGGAAGAGGACTCCAGTGGCAACCTGTGAAACTCTGGGGAACTCCATCCCCATGAGGGTTAAGTCAGTGCAGGAAAATAATGGTGGCCCCACAAAATATCGACAATTTCACTTAGGGGTGGACTTTTGATATTTACCCTGAATTTATCTCTCCATGTGTCAGAAACTCGAATATCATGCATCACCGTTACTGGAATCAAACTCAGGAATATTACCTCCACCCTCAGCTGCACTAGTGGCTGTTACCCCAACCCTACATTAACACAGGGCTGGTATATTGAAGGAAGATGTATGTACTAACCCAATAACGTTGGTGTGTAGCATTCATGTGGTATTTACCAATCATGGTACAGTACAAACAAAAACAAACAATGATAATGTGAGCAATACATAATCTTTAATCTTATGCTTGCAAATGATAGCAAAAAAAAAAGAAAACTGGAGGCATAAATTCCGTAAATTCCATAAATTGGAACCTAAAGAGATAAGAACAAGACATCAATTAGAACAATATACGCATTGACTGCAACACCTCAACGTCAATAGATCTTGGACATCAATTGCTTCTATATGCAACATGAACATGTTCACTCCTATTTCCGCTTTCGCTTGTGTGTTTCCTGGCTCTCCTGGCCTTTGGCAACTGTTGCCCTAGGCCGGCCACGCCCTCGGCGAACGGTTGGCGGCTCTTCCGGCCTGGATGCTGGTGACAAGGTCTGGGAGGTTGAAGGGGTAGCCCGGTCTTGGGGATGGCCTTCTCGGCCCATTTCGGCCCTTCGGGCATACTCCTCCATCACCAGGTTATGCCGCCTCACCTCTTCGACAATCCTGTCATTGTGGCGTCTCATCTCTAGCATGAACTGTCGATTTTGCTCACGCTCATGCTGGAGATGAGCCAGGAAATCATGGCACTGGGCCACTGACAGTGCCGGACTAACTGGCGGCGACCCAGACCACTGTGTCCTCTGGGTGGAGGCACGGCTGGGTGGTGTGTCCTGCCTGACCGGAGTCGCCTGCTGGGCCGGAGTGGCCAGAGTCGCCTGCTGGGCCGGAGTGGCCAGAGTCGCCTGCTGGGCCGGAGTGGCCAGAGTCGCCTGCTGGGCCGGAGTGGCCAGAGTCGCCTGCTGGGCCGGAGTGGCCAGAGTCGCCTGCTGGGCCGGAGTGGCCAGAGTCGCCTGCTGGGCCGGAGTGGCCAGAGTCGCCTGCTGGGCCGGAGTGGCCAGAGTCGCCTGCTGGGCCGGAGTGGCCAGAGTCGCCTGCTGGGCCGGAGTGGCCAGAGTCGCCTGCTGGGCCGGAGTGGCCAGAGTCGCCAGCTGGGCCGGAGTGGCCAGAGTCGCCAGCTGGGCCGGAGTGGCCAGAGTCGCCTGCTGGGCCGGAGTGGCCAGAGTCGCCTGCTGGGCCGGAGTGGCCAGAGTCGCCTGCTGGGCCGGAGTGGCCAGAGTCGCCTGCTGGGCCGGAGTGGCCAGAGTCGCCTGCTGGGCCGGAGTGGCCAGAGTCGCCTGCTGGGCCGGAGTGGCCAGAGTCGCCTGCTGGGCCTGCGGGGCCAGAGTGGCCAGAGTCGCCTGCTGGGCCTGCGGGGCCGGAGTGGCCAGAGTCGCCTGCTGGGCCTGCGGGGCCGGAGTGGCCAGAGTCGCCTGCTGGGCCTGCGGGGCCGGAGTGGCCAGAGTCGCCTGCTGGGCCTGCGGGGCCGGAGTGGCCAGAGTCGCCTGCTGGGCCGGAGTGGCCAGAGTCGCATGCTGGGCCTGCGGGGGCCACATGCCCTGCCGGGGGCCCATGCTCCAGGGCACCATTCCTTGGGGATCCATACTGTGGGCCCAACTGGGATGGGACCACATTGGGTGGCCCCACATTTGTCCAGCCCACATTGGCTGGGAGCCAGGCGGTGCCATTATCCTGGCTGGAGGGGCCATTGCTGGAGGCAATTGGTGGCATCTTGTGGATGGCCCAGGTGGACTTTCGTATGACGGTCCTGCTGCAGGTGGTGTTGCTGCAGGTGGTCCTGCATCTTCACATGGTGCAGGAACCTGCGGAGGCAGGGGACGCCTGGCTGGTACTGAAATGAGACAAGATTTGGATTTGAGTATTGTTGTTTCCATATCTCTGAGATCAGAGTGACTTGTAATTGGCTGTGAATGTTAGACGAAAATCAAAATTGATCTGCATTATTAGTATTGTGGATCCTGGCTGGGATCTTTCCTGTTATGTGACAGCGACTGCTGGCAGCAGCAGTTGGACCAAGGGGCTGATAGATGGCGCTGCCGCTGTTATATACATCATTTTCACCTTACACAGAAGCCCAAAACCACTAGCCCTCACACTAATCCGAACCCCTTACCTTAACACCACCATAACCCACTAAATATGCATGATTATATAATCTCCAGGAAAATGCTGTGACATGTAGAGGCTGCTCACTGCTGCTACCAGCAGTCACGGTCAGATAACAGGAAAGGGCCCATGGCTCATATGACTATATGTAATGCTGGTGCGGTGTGCCAACTGCAGTTAATTAGGACACATGCTCATCTGAATCTGTTGGCCAGTGTGTGAGACAGACCAATCTGTGACCAATCCTCAGCAATGTGAGTTAACATGTTAATGTAACATGGTCCAGATTATGCTGTTACACAACACAAACTTGCAGTCCATCAGAGTCTGTATCCGCATATGCTGCAGTGTGCACATCCATACATGTAGTCTCATGGGGATGTACCAGCTAGACCGGACCTATCCTGTTGTAAGTGACATGCAAAAAACGTCTTAGAGCACAAAACTTATTTGGAGATTTAGCTGCTCTTGGGGACATTCTTTCTGCCAGGCAAATGAGACATACAGACTAAAGTATGCTCTCTGCTTTTTCTGTTGTTCTATAAAGTGTAAACATTAATTTTTTTCATGCAAAAAACAATTTTGTAATGTTTAAAACATGCTATTTTAAATGCATGAAAAAAAAATGTGTTCCATGGTACTTTAATAAATACTGGAAGTTAATTAATTCAATAGATGCAAGAACTGCTCTCAACAAATGGCAACTCCTTTCTCACATACAAGTTGGGCCAGTTTAACATGGAGTAGAGTGTGACAGGGGAACTCATGACAATAAACAAACAATTGCAATGGAGTTGGCATGTATGCTTTATATGCACTGGGAACCAACAGCAAACATAACAGTAACATCAATAGATTTGCAAAACGGTATCATAATCAGTTGTGGGAGGAGGTATTGGACATATATTTCATTGCTAACAATTCTGACGAGTATATTTCTTTACACTGGATTTACATGATTTTCGCAGCCTCATATATCTGTAGTCACAACCAGATATCTTACAGTGCAATTCAACGTCAGTTATCTATCTGTGTGGGGTACATGTGCGTACATATGAGGGTGTTAAGGTGCACATGGTACTCACATTGCAGGGTTTCAGACTGACCGGAGTCCACCAGGCCAGGGAGGCCCACAACTGACGCTGGCCGGATCATGTCGCGCACTGTGGCCTCCCAACCGGGGTATGTGAACGTTTCTGGCGGCCCACCACCGGTTCCACGTGCCGCATTGGCCTCATTCGCCATCTTCTTTTTGATATCAATGCGGCAGTCTTGGTACCGTTGCTGGACAGACTGCCAGGTACGATTCGCATACCCCAGCGAGGAGACCTCAGCCGCGATCGCCTTCCAGGCATCTGTCCTTTGCCTGGGCCTCACTTCGCTCCCACCGGTTAGGATGGAGTGGTGGGCTTGTACTCCTCTAACCAGTGTTTCGATTTCCTGGATGGTGAAATTTGCTGCCCTTTTGCGTGCAGCAGCTGGCTGGCCAGCCTGTGGCTGGGGGGCCTGCTCTCCATGACCTTCACTGCCTTCTCCCTCCATCTCTCCTCCTCTCACAGCATACAACACACAGTCACAGATTTACGAATTTCCCTCCCTTTTAAACTATTTGTGCCCTTGATTGTCATCTTCCTATTGGTTAATTGATTTCAGGTTTGATTTCAGGATTACGGGCTTGAGACTTTTGGCCGTAGGTTCTTAGTGAAGCACATACGGGTTTGGCGGATTATTGCCCTCCAAGCCCGTAGCTCGTTATTCAAACCTGTGCGGGCTTGCATGATAGATGAAGTTAAATATCTTTATTTGCGGGATTGAGAGTAGGGGAATGTTGAGCTATTAATTCTAAAACCAAACATCACTTTCACTTTTAATAAAAGTACAGGATGGCTTTTCTATGCTACGACTTGTAAGTTAGCCCTTTACGACCCGTAGGTCTATTTTACCCATTTACGGACTTGACGGAGGCTAATCCTGCAGCCTTTGCGGGTCTGAGGTGCTCCAAGCCCTCGGGACTTTGTCCACGGATATTTGACAAGAATTTAAAAATAGCAAAAATAGCACAACATTCCCCTACACTCAAATCCGTAATTTTTGTTACACCTACAATCATTTTATAGTCTCCTCAGAGTGCAGGATGGCTTTATTATGTGCTTATTTGTGTGCCTGCGGGACCTTTTTGGTGCAAGTTAGCTGCGGCTCGGTTTTAGCCTTGCAGAGAGGTTTCCCGTAGCAATTGAATAGCAACCGGGGCTTTCTTGCGGCCGAAACTCTTGCGGCCGTTTAAGATCAAAGGCTTTCCTCCGGCGCGAGCGGCCGCAAAGGATAGCAAGGCGCCGGCCGCAAGCCTGCCGGAATCCCCGGCCGGAAGGGAATAGAATAGCCGAATAGCTTGCGGCCGGTCCATGCGGCCCCGCATTTCCTACGGCCGTTAATAGAATGAGGTCCATAGTATTTAAGGTTGAAAAAAGACTTTCAGTCCATCAAGTTCAACCTTTTAAGATCTCCTCTGATCTGCCATATGCGGATTAACTATTAATTCATTAGTTATTAATTAATTATTAATCAATTATTTAATGTTTTTTTTTTTTTTATTATTATTAATTAGTCCAGAGGAAGGCAAATTGAAAAAAAAAAAAAAACAAGCGAGACTTGTCTCAAGGGGAAATGTAAAAAATTTGGATCATTACTGTCTCTCTAATTATCCATGATAACCCTGAATACCCTTTTTAAATTAGAAATAAATCTAGTCCCCTTTTAAAGTTATCTATCGAATCCGCTGTCACCACCTCCTCTGGTACAGAATTCCACAGTTTAACCACCCTTACTGTGAAGAACCCTTTTCTTTCTTTGAGGTGGAATCTTTTTACTTCTAACCTCAAGGGATGTCCTCTTGTCAGTTGAAAACCTCTTGGCACAAAAAGCTCCCCCAACAAATCTTTATACTGACCCTGGATGTATTTATATAAGGTAATCATATCTCCTCGTAGACGCCTTTTTTTCTAGAGAAAATAAGTTTAATTTGGTTAGTCTTTCTTCATAACTTAGCCCCTCCATTCCCCTTATTAGTTTTGTTGTCCTTCTCTGTACCTTTTCCAGCTCTAAAATATCCTTTTTATGAAGTGGTGCCCAAAATTGTACTCCATATTCCAAATGAGGGCATACTAGAGATTTGTATAGTGGCAGAATTATATTTGCTTCCCTGGCTTCTATACCCTTCTTAATACATGCTAATATTTTATTTGCCTTTGCAGCTGCTGCTTGGCTTTGAGCACTGTTACCTAGGTGGTTGTCCACAAGCACTCCCAAATCCCTTTCAATATCTGATACACCTAGATTTGCTCCATTAAGATTATAAATTGCATGGCTATTTTTCCTTCCCAGATGCATAACCTTACATTTGAAATAAACTGGATAAATGAGACCAGCAGTTCAGCTAAGGGGAGCAGGTTCTTGAGTACACTCTGACATCATTATCTGGCCCAGGTTATACAGGAGCCTTCTAGAAATGAAGCTATCTTAGATTTACTCATTACAAAAAATATTGATATTGTATCAAATGTTGAAATAGGGCAACCTTTGGGAAACAGTGATCACAACACAGTCTCATTTGAGATTGAATTAAAAAAACAACATTTTAAGGGGCCAACAAAAACTCTTAATTTTAAAAGGGCAGATTTTAACGGTCTAAGGGCAGCAATACAAAGTATAGACTGGGACAGAGAACTGATAGGTAAAAACACTGAACATAAATGGACAACATTTAAATCCTAACTAAATATACATACACATCGGCACATACCGTGTGGGAATAAAAGTAAAAGAAGTAAATCACAACCCATGTGGCTTAACAATGATTTAAAGATCAAGATAAGGAGTAAAAAACAGGCATTTAAATTATACAAACAAAAGGGGACAGAGACTGCTTTACGGGAATACAAGGAAATCCACAAGGCTTGCAAAAGCACGATTACACTGGCTAAAATAGAAAATGAAAAATGAATTGCAAAAGAGAGTAAGACTAACCCTAAAATATTTTTTAAGTATATTAATGGGAAGAAGGCGAGGAAGGAAGCTATAGGAACATTAGAATGTGAAACAGGCCGTCTGATAATTAGTGACCAAGAAAAGGCAGATGAGCTAAATAGGTTCTTTTCTTCGGTATACACAAGGGAGGTACCAGTGGTTGGGACACTGCAACATAATGGGGCTACACTACCCGGGTCCTGATTGAATACATCCAAGGGTACTAAGGGAACTGGGTTCTGTAATAGCCAAACCATTATATTTCAAGATTCACTCAACACAGGGTCTCTACCAGATGACTGGAGAAAAACTGATGTGATACCTATATTTAAAAAGGGAGCAAGAGCAAATCCGGGGAATTATAGACCAGTGAGCCTCACTTCTGTAGTGGGGAAGCTTTTATAAGGGTTAAAAAGGGATAATATACAAGAATATGTCTATTTGAACAGGATTATAAGTAGGAGTCAACATGGGTTTATGAGGGATAGGTCATGTCAAACAAATCTAATTAGTTTCTATGAGGAGGTTAGTAGGAACCTGGATCAAGGCAACTCAGTGGATGTAGTCTTTTTGGATTTTGCAAAGGCTTTTGATACAGTGCCACATGGGAGACTATTGGGCAAACTAAGGGATACATGAATTGCAGTAAATATCTGCTCATGGATTGAGAGCTGGCTAAAAGACAGGAAGCAAAGGGTTGTTGTAAATGGAACATACTCCGATTGGACTAATGTGGTAAGTGGGGTTCCTCAGGGTTCATTATTAGGTCCTCTCCTTTTTAGCATATTTATTAATGACTTCGAGGTAGGATTGGAGTGTGGGGTCTACATTTTCGCTGATGACACAAAGTTGTGCAAGGTAATTAAATCAGAAAATGATGTGCTTTCCCTCCAAGGGGATTTACATAAAATTGAGGAATGGGCATCTAAATGGCAGATGAGATTTAATACGAATAAATGTAAGGTTATGCATCTGGGAAGGAAAAATAGCCATGCAGTTTATAATCTTAATGGAGCAAATCTAGGTGTATCAGATATTGAAAGGGATTTGGGAGTGCTTGTGGACAACCACCTGGGTAACAGTGCTTAAAGCCAAGCAGCAGCTGCAAAGGCAAATAAAATATTAGCATGCATTAAGAAGGGTATAGAAGCCAAGGAAGCAAATATTATTCTGCCACTATACAAATCTCTAGTACGCCCTCATTTGGAATATGGAGTACAATTTTGGGCACCACTTCATAAAAATGACATTTTAGAGCTGGAAAAGGTACAGAGAAGGGAAACAAAACTAATAAGGGGAATGGAGGGGCTAAGTTATGAAGAAAGACTAACCAAATTAAACTTATTTTCTCTAGAAAAAAGGCGTCTAAGAGGAGATATGATTACCCTATATAAATAAATCCAGGGTCAGTATAAAGATTTGTCAGGGGAGCTTTTTGTGCCAAGAGGTTTTCAACTGACAAGAGGACATCCCTTGAGGTTAGAAGTAAAAAGATTCCACCTCAAAGAAAGAAAAGGGTTCTTCACAGTAAGTGGTGGTTAATCTGTGTAATTCTCTACCAGAGGAAGTGGTAACAGTGGATTCGATAGATAACTTTAAAAGGGGACTAGATTTATTTCTAATTAAAAAGGGTATTCGGGGTTATCATGGATAATTAGAGAGACAGTAATGATCCAAATTTTTTACATTTCCCCTTGAGACAATTGGCTAAGTCTCGTTTGTTTTTTGTTTTTTTTCTCTCTATTTGCCTTCCTCTGGACTAATTAATAATAATAAAAAAAAAAAAAAACATTAAATAATTGATTAATAATTAATTAACAACTAATGAATTAATAGTTAATCCGCATATTGCAGATCAGAGTAGATCTTAAAAGGTTGAACTTGATGGCCTGAAAGTCTTTTTTCAACCTTAAATACTATGGGCCTCATTCTATTACCGGCCGCAGCCGTTGCGGAGCCGCAAGGACCGGCCGCAAGCTATTCGGCTATTCTATTCCCTTACGGCCGGGGGCTCCGGCAGGCTTGCGGCCGGCGCCTTGCTATCTCTTGCGGCCGCTCGCGCCGGAGGAAAGCCTTTGATCTAAAACGGCCGCAAGAGTTTTGGCCGTAAGAAATTCCTATTTGCAATTCAATTGCTCCGGGAACCCTCTCTGCAAGGCTAAAAACGAGCCGCAGCTTACTTGCAGGAAAGAGGTCCCGCTAGCACCAATTAAGCACATAAAATAGCTCAAATAAAGCCATCCTGCACTTTGAGAAGACTATAAAGGGATTTTAGGTGTTAGAAAAAATAGCACATAATTATCCTATACTCAAATCCGTAAAATATTTTATTTTTACTATCCGTAAAATATCCTTGTAAAAAGTCCAGAGTGCTTGGAGCACCTCAGACCCGCCCACGCCGCAGCCGGAAAATAAACAGTTAATTTGAACTCGGGTTTGGGCTGATGTGCAAGCTTGAGAGGGGGTTCCTTTTAATCCTCATGTCCCCCAATATGATCCCTAGCATTTACAGAGCTGTACAGTGCAGGCTTGAATTTATTTTTGAGTTTTTATATTTCAGAGCTTACGGCCGGTTCCAAGATATGCGGCCGGCCGTAAGAGGAGATCCTTGCGGGGCCGTATAATAGAATCGTGAGTTAACAGAACCCCCGCAAGGAATCGCAGCCTTACGGCCGATTTACGGCCGGTAATAGAATGAGGCCCTATGTAACTATGTAACTATGTAACAGGATGATATGCAACTAAAATGCATGTATAACTATTGCTTTGGATTAGCAGATCCTAATGGGACAGTGCAACTTTACAGCCGGGACACTATCAATTGTAATTGAAACTCACACCAGTCATGTTCATTAGTAAAGAGATATGTAGTCATATATTGTATTTCAGATCCATCTGCAGTGGTGAATGACACTGATCGAATGCCTGTTAAGAACTGGGTCTCGTTTTAACTCACATGATGCTATTGTGCTGCTCGAAGATGAAGAACATGCCTTCATGGTCATGAAATTTGGCTACTAACACCTACAGAGACAAGAACAAAATATCAATCATAACAATATTCTGTTAAACTACAACACTTCATCTCAAGGTCAATCCACATTGAACATCAATTGTTGAATTGTTAAACATAACCAGACATGTACACAGTCTGTAGCCAGCCAATAGTATGTCAACATCTATAACAATCAGTATTCAGTGAGGAGTGATCAGGAGGAGGACTTCCTGTATGGTTCTAAGACCTCCTCTTCCTCAGCACTGGACCCCCACCTTCCGTGCCCGGAAAAACAAGCTTATTTATGCATACATACAACCATCATGATATCTGTGGGGTATTTGTCCACCCCACCCCCACAATTTCATACACCAATGTGTGCAGTGTGATATGATACTCCCTTCCCATAGTTCTTGACACACCCGTGTCCACCTGTTCTGGTAGGCCCACTACTGCTGCTGGCTGAATCCACTCCTTCAGGGTCTGAGGGCTTCCGTTATGTTGTGCTATTCATCAATTTACATTAGTGTTGATTGCTAAGTGATGGTGGTGAAGGGGCTTGTGTACGTGAATGAAGCTGGGAGCTATACTATTAAGGGCCAGTGTAGGTGGGCAGTAATGAGAGAGAGGTTGAAAATATCCCATTTTACTGGAGAATAACTGACAACCCACTCCAGTATCACAAGCATGCAAACCTTGGAGAAAAGCAGTGGCAGAGGCCTAGCTGCATGTGCTGCAGTCCATAGGGTCACAGAGAGGCAGACACGACTAAAAGACTGAACAAGAGATATTCAAATATTCTCTTGGTACTTGGTATATGAAATGTAAATGTGATGAGAGAGATGTACATGCAATTACATAGAGATTTCAGGGTCCACATCAGAGCCCCTGTGAGTGATGAAGGGTTAATATGGCAGCCATTTCGAGGTAGATGTGTTGCAATATAATGATATAGTGTTTCTGTAATGGCTTCCTGCATCTTGCAGCATAATCTATCATATTTGCATATGCATGACCATTTCAAGATATGTTAAGTGGTGTTGGTGAGGGGGCCTTGTGTACTTCAATGATGCTGTGAGCTATACCTTGTAGGGCCAGTGTAGGTGGGCGGGTGAAAGCAGAGAGGTTGGACAAATCTGAAAGCACTGGCAACCAACTACAGTGTCACCTCAGGGGAATATTCCTACTCCACAGTATCACTAATTGGAATTGGCCTTTGTATTAACCCTTTATTATGCTTATATTTTTAGATGTAGTATTATATGATATCTATTGCTATTAGGACGATTATTCCTCTTAATATGCATGGATCTATTGCATGTTAACTAGGGCTCATTAGTTTGCATCTATAGGAATGGGACACTAATGTGATGCATATGGATGTCCCATAACCCTAACCATTGAAAACACACTGAGACAGTTAGAACGGTATAACCAAGCTTTATTTCATACGCAGACCACAATCAGCAGTTGTCAAGACTGTGCAACAATATCATGGGTGTGGTGTGGGTGGATCCTAGGAGAGCAAAGGTCTAGAATTGAAAAAACAGATTACCTACAGGTGCTAATATTATAGTCTAGAATAAGCATAATGCATAGCACCTACCAGGGTCACATGAGGTCAGTAAACCGCTGCAACCGGAATTTGATGAGAAAAAAGCATCATCACGAATCACTCCATTGAATTGAAGAAACCCTTAATGTTCACAGCAATTACAAATTGTCTTCAATGGAACAGATGATTCAACCTCTGGACTGTGTAATCCAATCCAGTTTCACACATACAGTGTTTTTATACAAAAAATAAAAAACTGTTAAAAAAAAAAAAGCGGAAGAGGAGAAAAAAATAATAATCACAATGCATGTACAGTACAGTTCTATATACTGTACCAATATACCAACTCACCTGATTCCCATCTCCAAGCATTACTAACTATTAGCTAGGTTTCTGGATAATCAGTAATATGGGCAAGTAGCCATTAATACGTAGAGGACACAAAGGTCAGCAGTCACTTACATCAGACCCAAGGATCTGTTCTCAGACGGCTATTGAGGTCAGGATCACATGCTTCACTAGTGCTTATATGAATGCTGGCTGTCAATAACATGCCATTGTGAGATTTTGCAAGTCCACTGCCATAGAGGTATTAGTCTACATTGAAGCTAACAACAAGCATGCCTGAGACATTTGACTATATGATAGCTTTAAGATTGGGGAGCTACATTTTAAGGCGGCTGTCATTGAATGAATAGCTACCTGAGAGGCACTGGGAAAAACCCATACCTCGTACATTTCCTCCACAATGCTTGCAGATGCAGAAGATTGACCTAAAACAAATGGAAAGAAAAACAATAAAACAACCTAAAACCTAAGGGCTTAAAAAAAAGGGACTGCAGCATCACTTCTTAACAGAATTCCTCAGTGACAATCATTGGTGACATGTTAAACAGAACCCTACGTGTACAAAGAGAGAAGGATCATGGACCATGTGATGGGAGGTAGCCATCTGCATACAAAATTTCACCATCACATAGGCCAAGATCCAAGACTCATGTCAGTGTCGTCTCTGATCATCATGTACATGCGTAGTGTGTGTGAGGCACATGTGTTGGCATGTTGGTGTATGTCATATTCACCTGACATGGAGGCTGGGTCATGCTGGGCCACCGGGGCTGAAACTCCAGCGGCGACAGGGCTCTAAAGAGATCCCTTGCGACCCTTTCCCACTTCTTCTAGGTCACGCTGTGTCCTTGGGCTCCCTTGGCCATCTTCCTCCTCACCATGGCCCTGATATCCACATAACGGTGCTATACAGATCCCAAGTCCCTAGGCACTGTGGACACCTTCTTCACCACCTACACTAACTCCTTCCAAGCCAAAGCCTTAGGCCCAGGCTTCACTTCCCTCCCCACGAGGATGAAGGTGCTGCACAGATCGCACCCAGGAGGACCATATTCTCCTTGCCACTAGCCCCTTGCTCTCTAAACTGTGTTTGGGGACCCTGTAAGGGGTGTTAGGGATAAGTGTGATGGGTGTTAGGGTAAGGGCTGTTAGGGATAAGTGTACAGGGGTATTAGGGTTAGGGTGAGGGGTTTTAGGGATAAGTGTAAGGGGGTATTAGGGTTAGGGATAAGTGTGAGGGGTGTTAGGGTTGGGTGTTATCCCTAACACCCCTCACCATAAGTGTGAGGGGTGCTAGGGTTAGGTGTTATGGTGAGGGGTGTTAGGGATAAGTGTGAGGGGTGTTAGGGTTAGGTGTTAGGGTGAGGGGTGTTAGGGATAAGTGTGAGAGGTGTTAGGGTTAGGTGTTATGGTGAGGGGTGTTAGGGATAAGTGTGAGGGGTGTTAGGGATAAGTGTGAAGGTGAGGGGTGTTAGGGATAAGTGTGAGAGGTGTTAGGGATAAGTGTGAGGTGGTATTAGGGTTCGGTGTTAGGGTGAGGGGTGTTAGGGATAAGTGTGAGGCGTATTAGGGATAAGTGTGAGGCGTGTTATGGATAAGTGTGAGGCGTGTTATGGATAAGTGTGAGGCGTGTTAGTGTAAGTGGTGCTAGGGATAAGTGTGATGGGTGTTAGGGTAAGGGATGTTAGGGTTAGGTGTTAGGGTGAGGGCTGTTAGGGATAAGTGTAAGGGGTGTTAGGGATAAGTGTGATGGGTGTTAGGGTTAGGGTAAGGGATGTTAGGGTTAGGTGTTAGGGTGAGGGGTGTTAGGGATAAGTGTGAGGGGTGTTAGGGATAAGTGTGAGGGGTGTTATGGATAAGTGTGAGGGTAAGGTCTGTTAGGGATAAGTGTAAGGGGGTATTAGGGTTAGGTGTTAGGGTGAGGGGTGTTAGGGATAAGTGTGAGGCGTGTTAGGGATAAGTGTGAGGCGTGTTAGGGATAAGTGTGAGGTGTGTTAGTGTAAGGGGTGTTAGGGATAAGTGTGATGGGTGTTAGGGTAAGGGATGTTAGGGTTAGGTGTTAGGGTGAGGGCTGTTAGGGATAAGTGTAAGGGGGTATTAGGGTTAGGTGTTAGGGTGAGGGGTGTTAGGGTTAGGTGTTAGGGATAAGTGTGAGGGGTGTTATGGTTAGGGTAATGGGTGTTAGGGATAAGTGTGAGGGGTGTTAGTGTAAGGGGTGTTAGGGATAATTGTGAGGGGTGTTAGGGTTAGGTGTTAGGGTGAGGGGTGTTAGAAATAAGTGTGGGGGGTGTTAGTGTAAGGGGTGTTAGGGTTAGGTCTTAGGGTGAGGGCTGTTAGGGTTAGGTGTTAGGGATAAGTGTGAGGGGTGTTAGGGTTAGGTGTTAGGGTAAGGGGTGTTAGGGATAAGTGTGAGGGGTGTTAGTGTAAGGGGTGTTAGGGATAAGTGTGAGGGGTGTTAGGGATAAGTGTGAGGGGTGTTAGTGTAAGGGGTGTTAGGGATAAGTGTGAGGGGTGTTAGGGATAAGTGTGAGGGGTGTTAGTGTAAGGGGTGTTAGGGTTAGGTGTTAGGGTGAGGGGTGTTAAGGATAAGTGTGAGGGGTGTTAGGGATAAGTGTGAGGGGTGTTAGTGTAAGGGGTGTTAGGGTTAGGTGTTAGGGTGAGGGGTGTTAGGGATAAGTGTGATTTGTGTTAGCGTAAGGGATGTTAGGGTTAGGTGTTAGGGATAAGTGTGGGGGGTGTTAGGATGAGGGTTGTTAGGGATAAGTGATGGGTGTTAGGGTAAGGGGGTATTAGGGTTAGGTGTTAGGGTAAGGGGTGTTAAGGATAAGTGTGGAGGGTGTTAGGGTGAGGGATGTTAGGGTTAGGTGTTAGGGATAAGTGTGAGGGGTGTTAGGGATAAGTGTGAGGGGTGTTAGGGATAAGTGTGAGGGGTGTTAGGGTAAGGGGGTATTAGGGTTAGGTGTTAGGGTAAGGGGTGTTAAGGATAAGTGTGGAGGGTGTTAGGGTGAGGGATGTTAGGGTTAGGTGTTAGGGATAAGTGTGAGGGGTGTTAGGGATAAGTGTGAGGGGTGTTAGGGATAAGTGTGAGGGGTGTTAGGGTAAGGGGTGTTAGGGTTAGGTGTTAGGGTGAGGGGTGTTAGGGATAAGTGTGGAGGGTGTTAGGGTGAGGGATGTTAGGGTTAGGTGTTAGGGATAAGTGTGAGGGGTGTTAGGGTTAGGGTAAGGGGTGTTAGGGATAAGTGTGAGGGGTGTTAGGGTAAGGGGTGTTAGGGATAAGTGTGAGGGGTGTTAGGGATAAGTGTGAGGGGTGTTAGGGATAAGTGTGAGGGGTGTTAGGGATAAGTGTGAGGGGTGTTATGGATAAGTGTGAGGGGTGTTAGGGTAAGGGGTGTTAAGGATAAGTGTACGGGGGTATTAGGGTTAGGTGTTACGGTGAGGGGTGTTAGGGATAGTTATGAGGGGTGTTATGGTGAGGGGTGTTAGGGATAAGTGTGAGGGGTGTTAGGGTAAGGGGTGTTAGGGATTAGTGTAAGGGATGTTAGGGTTAGGTGTTAGTGTAAGGGCTGTTAGGGATAAGTGTAAGGGGGTATTAGGGTTAGGTGTTAGGGTGAGGGGTGTTAGGGATAAGTGTGAGGCGTGTTAGGGATAAGTGTGAGGCGTGTTAGGGATAAGTGTGAGGTGTGTTAGTGTAAGGGGTGTTAGGGATAAGTGTGATGGGTGTTAGGGTAAGGGATGTTAGGGTTAGGTGTTAGGGTGAGGGCTGTTAGGGATAAGTGTAAGGGGGTATTAGGGTTAGGTGTTAGGGTGAGGGGTGTTAGGGATAAGGTGAGGGGTGTTAGGGATAAGGTGAGGGGTGTTAGGGATAAGGTGAGGGGTGTTAGGGATAAGGTGAGGGGTGTTAGGGATAAGTGTGAGGGGTGTTAGGGATAAGTGGGAGGGGTGTTAGGGATAAGTGTGAGGGGTGTTAGGGATAAGTGTGAGGGGTGTTAGGGATAAGTGTGAGGGGTGTTAGGGATAAGTGTGAGGGGTGTTAGGGATAAGTGTGAGGGGTGTTAGGGTTAGGTGTTAGGGATAAGTGTGAGGAGTGTTAGGGATAAGTGTGAGTGGTGTTAGGGATAAGTGTGAGGGTTGTTAGTGTGGGGGGTGTTAGGGTGAGGGGTGTAAGGGATAAGTGTGAGTGGTGTTGAGGTTAGGTGTTAGGGTTGTTAGGGATAACTGTGGGGGGTGTTAGGGTGAGGACTGTTTGGGATAAGTGTGATGTGTGTTAGGGTAAGGGATGTTAGGGTTAGGTGTTAGGGTAAGGGGTGTTAGGAATAAGTGTGAGGGGTGTTAGGGTTAGTTGTTAGATTGATGGGTGTTATGGATAAGTGTGAGGGGTGTTAGGGTTGGGTGCCAAGGTGATGGGAGGATGATGATAAGGGGGGGAAGAGACACAGGGGTGTCCTTGCAGCAGAGATCAAAACAGTCCTTCAGGACTGTATTGCACACTACGTACAGTAGCCTAGCTATGGTTTTCCCTATTGATGCAGTATCACCTACACTCAGCCTCCTCTCAGTAAGACTGCAAGTTAGTTATGATTCCAAAATGGCTGCTGTCCATGAGGTAGAAGGTTCTGGAAGGGAGTGTATGCTGCTGATTGGCTGGAATGTGTCTGCTGACTGAGTTGCAGGGTCAAAGTTTGCCCAATGATAAAGTGTAGGGGGCGGATCGAACATTGCATATGTTCGCAGTTCGCCACGAACGCGAACATGCTATGTTCGCCGGGAAAACTCCGCCGGAGAACTATTCGCGACATCTACATTAATCATTAGGTATATGTTCAGATGCATTACCTTGTATCCCGTTACACAGACATCTCTAGCCTTCATAACGTTTTGTTATTGAAATTCATGTTTAAGTGAGCTGGATTAGGAATGCACCTGATAGAGGAGAATTAATTGTGTTTGGCAAACATTTTCCTGCCTGATATCTCCCAAAATCTCCTAGCTCTGTTGGCATTGGATTATGAAGAAAATCCCACCGAAATTGACATAACATTTAAATTCAGAATCATGCTAATAGATTGTATCATTCTTCACCTCAGTGGCTTCTGGTATGCTCGGTCCAAGAACTGCAACAGTTACTGCCTGTGCTCTGTACCAGAAGGGTCGCAATATGTCCCATGTTGTATTTCCCTTGTGTCCCTGCCTCATGTAAGCATCCTGTGGGTGTGCTCATCTGGATTTGACTTTTGTGCAAATAACTTTGTAATTTAACTGAAGCTTGATATAGAACAAATGTATTAATACACTACTCATTCTCCTTTATCAGATGCACCCATGCTCCAGGGATCTGTTCATAAGTCAAGATGACAATATTTGTTCATGTGCTTTGTCAAACATCCAATTCATATCAACATGTCACACTTTGTTTCCATCAGGTGATGCAGGGTATGGGTGTACATCTTTGGTGTACTCAAGATGCGCTTCAGATGTTTACATTCCCCTGGGGGTGCTCTACAATACAGCCCAGATAAAGTTTGTCACATCATTGCCTGCTGTTGTCTGCACATTATAGCAGTAAAGGCCAACTGTCTGGGGATCATTGATGCGGCTCCGCTACATGGGGAGGAAGAGGCTTTACCTGCCCCTGTAGTGGATAATCTGCAGGGGTCCCAACAACTTTCCCGCGTAATTCGTGAGTACTTTACATGTAAGTAAAAACTCAATATTAATGCAATACAGTGTAATGTATCTGGATTATGCCCAACTCCAAAATCCTCTTTTATCCATCACCATACAGAATTCCAACCAGTCCACAGTAGAGGAAAGTTCCCTAATATAAAGTACGTCTCATGATGCACCACTGAGTAAAAAATGATTACACTGGAACATGCCACGCTCTGTTACAGGTAATTAAGCACACATTCCCATACACATCATAAGTACTGACAGTTCAAAACATCAATGGCATAGATAAATTGAGTGGATTATACTGTATATATCCCACTATGTCGATGTATATATGCCCCACATTCATATAGGAATACCTCAAAACACTATAGACCAGTATTGTTCACATCGTCTGATCCTGACAAACCACATGAAATAGGGATCAATATGTCATAGACAAATACCACACACATACTTTGGACTTTGTTTTGTGTTCTCATGACTGTTTTTCAAAGTCCTCTGCTAATCTTCTCATGATTAGAGTTTATTCAGTAAATGAAAATGTGGATCAGTAGCAAAACCCAACATGGCTGCTGCTGGAAAACTGACTACTACTGAAATATATCCAGACACTGCCTTTTAGACTTGTTTACATTAGACAATGAAGAAAGAGATGTTATGAAAAGGGGGGGACTAGCTATAACCCAGTGGTAAAGAAGGTTCGGAGAATAGAAGGGGCTGATGCTAAATGAAAGGGGTGAAAGTAAAGCCTTCATCGAGGCCATGTGGAGATAGTGTTTTGAGGTGAAAGATCCACCAGGCTTCTCGCTGTAGTAATTTAATTTCCATGTTGCCTCTTCTGGGAGAGATGTTGATTTTTTCTATACCCATGAATTTCAGAGCCATTATATTTCCATCGTGGATAGTATTTACATGTATAGCTACTGTCACGGCCTGCTTGTTCGTTATGCTGTTGACATGCTCAAGGACTCTGCGGCGTAGCTGACGTGTGGTTTAGTAACTGGAGCAACTGTTAGCCGCCATCTGTCCTCTCAAATAGACAGGCGCTGACCTCTATATTATATTACCATTTGTGAATACCCATATTATTACTTTGGGGTTTACTCATTAGACTGTACCCCCCCCTCCCCCTTTACATAAGCCTGCTGTTTGATATACTTAAGTATATCTTTTATTACACTCATTGTATATATTTTTCATTCACCCTTTTTTCTTTAATAAAGTTTATTGTGTTTTTTTCTAGTAACTAGTTGCTACATATTCCAAAAAAGAGTCTTAGGTGTTCTTTAGTACACTGGACATAGACTTATAGGATCCAGAATTACTTGGAACACACATTTGATATTATTATTTACTCTATTCCACTTAGAGATTTGTCCTTATTCTTTTCTTAAGTGACTTTATTCTATAGGGGTTATCCCCCTTTCCTATATCTCTCTTATATTGCCGAAATGGAGGGTTTTTTGCACGCACACACGGACCCCAATCAGTGGTTAGGTGAAGTGGGAGGGGTCTTTTCCTTGGCAGGAGAGGGAGAGTTAGCCTCTAACAGTGAGGTAAAAAATATCCACAAGTTTTTCTTCACTCTCACCAAATTATATAAAAACCAGACGAGGGCCTGGTGGGAAATCAAAAGCCTACAGAATTACCTAGGACAACGTCTCATTCCTAGGGGTTTGAGGGTAAATCTAAGTCCGGCCTCTCATCTGTGGAACGAGACATTTATCGAAGCCTGGGATAAAATCCTTAACTCTTGCTCAGCAGAACTCATGAAGCTTATTATCAACGAGGAGGAAAAAATTCTAGAGGCCACTAAAGTGGAACTAGCATTACACTTAGTGGATATAGAAACATTTCGAATTATGGATCGATTTAAGGATTATGAACAAAAACTTCAGAATGAAATTGATAAGTCTAAGAACATACTTAAACAACGTAAACATCGCAAATATATGAGGGACTTTAAAGATCTAACCAATAAACAGGTATATCGTCACTCTCAACGACAGAAAACTGCACAGGCTGAAGCACAATCATCATCAGAATATGATACTTCAGATACCGAATATCTGGATGAAGGCCGTAACCGCTATTCCAATAGAGGTAGTAGAAAATACCGGGGACGTAAGGTCGAAGGGTCCACAACATCATCAAGCCCGTCTTCCTCTTTTTTAGATCCACGCCAACAATATCCCGAACCAAGACTGTTACGGGATCGCAACCAGAGAGCGACACCAAGATACAAGTAAGGGACATGAACTTTGACAATAAAGTCATTAATCTTTCGGATCTGAAATTAACCGAAGGAGATGTTATGCTACTCAATAGGGGACTATCTTTTTCCCCCACTAACAATTTCAACCTCTTTGAATGGGTTAAAGATATCCATCTCTTTGCCCGTAAACTGGTACTCATTAAACATCACAAGAAGAAAATTGACGCAGAATTGGACCCTTTAAAATTGAGCATCTCAGAAGACGAAGTGCTAAGGAAGATGATGCTAGCCTGGGAAGCAGATCTGGATACACCCCCTTCTCCGGGTGAAGGACCCTATACCAACTTAAAATCTATAAGTCGATTTACACCAAATTTCAGCATTTCCCCCGAAGTTCAAGTTTTTGTGAAACTAGTAACCAAAGATCTTGAAATCCTAGCAAAGAACCACACTATGGAAACTAACCTAACAGCAACAGAATCACAAGCATTAACAAAACTTCAGAAGAATGATCAGATAGTAATCAAACCCTCAGACAAAGGAGGGAATACGGTCATTTTGAGACAAACCGACTACCATCGTGAAAATCTACGTTTACTAAATGACATGAGTACATACCAAAAACTAACATCTGATCCGACAGCGACGTTTAAAAAGTAGCTTAATGTAATACTGATGGAGGGCCTTTGGAACAACGTAATTTCAAGACATGAGTACAACTATTTGTTTAATAAACATCCGACCATCCCTACTTTCTACTCATTGCCAAAGGTTCATAAAAATCTTAATACTCCTCCAGGACGTCCAATAGTATCAGGTGTAAACAGCTTGTCTGAACATATTAGCACCTACATTGATCAAATTCTAAGACCTTTTGTGGAAAGTTTGGCATCGCACGCTCAAGACACAAAAAGTGTGTTAAAAAGGTTACACAATTTACGCCTAGATGATGAATCCATATTAGTCTGCTTGGATGTTGAAGGCCTATATACCTCAATTCCGCATACAGTAGGTGTCCAAGCAGCAAAGAAATTCTTAGAAACCCGGGGACTTCAACATTCAAAACACAGTGATTTTGTCTTAAAGCTATTAGAATGTGTACTATCAAAGAATTACTTCATGTACAATAATAGCTTTTATATCCAAATCAAGGGGACTGCCATGGGCACACTGTGTGCCCCCTCATATGCCAATTTACATCTTGGCTTATGGGAAGAAACCATTGTCTTCGGAGAAGAACTGGCCAAATATTCGGACCAGGTTGGCCTCTGGATTCGCTATATTGATGACGTATTTATGACCTGGAACGGAAGTAGATCCAGATTGATGGAGTTCATTTCTACACTCAATGTGAATTCCATAGGTCTTAAATTAACATTTATTATTAACACCAATAAGATCGAATTTCTGGATCTACTAATTCTGAAAACAGAGAACAACTCCATAACAACGAGAACACATCGTAAAGAAACGGCGTCAAATAGCCTTTTACTAGCGTCCAGTCACCATCCCCGACATTTGATTCGAAGTATTCCGTTTGGTCAATATTTGAGAATACGCCGGAATTGCACAACACTGATGGATTTTGAAAATCAAGCTAAAGATCTCTATAACCGTTTCAAACAAAGAGGGTATTCTCACAACGTTTTGAAAAAAGCGTATGCAAAAGCAAAACAACGTTCACAAACGGACCTACTGTACAACTCTACCTTGTCAGGATCAAATGAGCAACAACCTGTAAGAATTATTGGGACGTTCAATAAATTTGGAGGTAATATCTGCTCAATATTACAAAATCACTGGCATATCCTCCTGGGCGATAAGGAACTAAGGTCTAGGCTACCAGACACTGCGTCAATTACCTACCGACGGGCACCTAGCCTTAGGGATAAATTAGTCCACAGCCACTTTGAGGCAAAGAAAAACTCAGGCTGTGCCTGGCTACAAACACGGACATCTGGATCCAAGCCCTGCGGAAAGTGTAAAGCGTGTGTGCATATAGGCACTACAAATAAGTTTACCAGTTTCCATAGCCAAAAATAATTTTTGGTCCGTGATCATATCAATTGCAAAACCACCTCGGTGGTTTATCTTATTTCATGTCGGTGTGGCCTTCAATATGTAGGAAAAACCACACGTCAGCTACGCCGCAGAGTCCTTGAGCATGTCAACAGCATAACGAACAAGCAGGACGTGACAGTAGCTAGACATGTAAATACTATCCACGATGGAAATATAATGGCTCTGAAATTCATGGGTATAGAAAAAAATCAACATCTCTCCCAGAAGAGGCAACATGGAAATTAAATTACTACAGCGAGAAGCCTGGTGGATCTTTCACCTCAAAACACTATCTCCACATGGCCTCAATGAAGGCTTTACTTTCACCCCTTTCATTTAGCATCAGCCCCTTCTATTCTCCGAACCTTCTTTACCACTGGGTTATAGCTAGTCCCCCCCTTTTCATAACATCTACTTCCCTTTCTTACTCAGTTTAGGTTTATTATTTTTTCACTTTATTTTAAATTCGATAGCTATTCTGAGTCTAGCATTAGCATCCAGTATATCCTTATGTTTTGTCGTTATTAGACAGTCTATACTCTTCTAGATACTTAGGAACTAGAGTTTTAGGTTCCTAGCACATACTAAGGGACAATAATAAGCTAGCCTCTTCCTTCCTTATTAAGTGATCTATTCCAATTCTATATTTTTCTTAGGTCAGGTTTTCTTATTAGGGGTCTATCTATCACTACTATAATAGTTTATTAAATCTCCTATATTACTTATCCAGTCAGTAGCATCATTCCTTCGGAGGATTCAACCCTTTGGGGTCCGTGTGGGCATTAAATGAGAATTATCATCAGTTCATTTATTTCATTTCCCATCTCTTTTTTTAGGGCATCCTTAAATTTTATTTTGGTATCTTACAACAAGGTTAAAACACAGCCTTTCAAATTAATAGCCCATTTTGAGACTTATAAGGCAATAACAAAAATTACATACAGGTATCTGCCTGTAGAGGCACTATTACTCAGAAAGATAGCATTTTCAGCCCTTTCGCGGGACTTTTTCCGCAAATCTCGCGAGATTACGCGATCGCGGGAACGCGATGACGTCACGGCGTGAACGTGAACTCTGTGACGTCATCGCGTCACGCAAATCACGGGATCCCTTTAAAAACCCGCTTTTCATAGGTATCACATATCCCCTGATGAATCCGTAACAACAAAAACGGGGAAACGTACGTTGGGACCTTAACAGCAGGCTATAGGGGACAGTCTATCCCCATTGGTATGTACATATGTTGATGTCTGCACCATTACAAGGTAATGAGTTAAATCTCTCGTTTTCTGTTTTGAAGTAATTTTTGGTGCAGCAGACTATGTGTGAAATCCACCTAACCCTTAACTAAAAGGGAGGGTTTCTCTTGATTACAGCATTGTGCTGTGTTATCAGGATCATTACACTAATTTTTGATAGTGGATATTTTCTATGTTCCCTATTTTTGAACTTACTTCAGCTTATGGGATGGGGAGTGCTGTGTCACTCTTATCTCACATGGGAAACATAGAGATCCACTTGTTTTAGTAACTGGAGCAACTGTTGGCCGCCATCTGTCCTCTCAAATAGACAGGTGCTGACCTCTATATTATATTACCATTTGTGAATACCCATATTATTACTTTGGGGTTTACTCATTAGACTGTACCCCCCCTCCCCCTTTACATAAGCCTGCTGTTTGATATACTTAAGTATATCTTTTATTACACTCATTGTATATATTTTTCATTCACCCTTTTTTCTTTAATAAAGTTTATTGTGTTTTTTTCTAGTAACTAGTTGCTACATATTCCAAAATAGAGTCTTAGGTGTTCTTTAGTACACTGGACATAGACTTATAGGATCCAGAATTACTTGGAACACACATTTGATATTATTATTTACTCTATTCCACTTAGAGATTTGTCCTTATTCTTTTCTGAAGGGTGATAATTGTAGGCATATATACACACTCTAAAAATTTAAGGATATTTGTATTATTTCCCCAACAAAAACAATTCATAACAATCCTGAAAAATGAACATCCCTGCCTATATGTAACAAGGATATGTGTAATGCATGAGATATAAATAGGTGTTAATCATATTTCATATCAATATTAAAGGCAAAATTATTGTAGTGGCTAATTTGTGACTCTAATCACCACATCATATTAACCTCACAGAACTGCTGCCATGTGTCAACCCGTCTTTCAACAACCTCGACTTGGAAAACAGCAACAGAACAACTGCTACATCTATGAACTACATCGTGAGTATTTGTGGAATATGGCCATGTATGCTGAAGCATTTGAAGAAAGAATGGTAAAACTTATAATGTACTTGTACGATTAAAACAAATATTCGGTTATCAATTTTTAAAACATATTTAAAAAGAGAAAACAGGTCAACAACTTCCTGGAGACAAAAATACAATTGAGTATCAGATAATAAAATAGAAACCCAATAGATATATATCACTTTTATTAATAAATCTTATTTTATTAAACTGCATCTTGATAAATTTATGAAGATCTATTGTTTTATATTGGATATACCTATATATAGACATTTGTATACAGTAGTTTTTAGAGAATTAGGTGCTATTTGGCATATACATATAAGGTGCTAGTGCTATCACATATATAGTTGTGAGTATGCGAGTTGTGAGCATGCGAGTTGTTACGAACGCTTGCGGGCTTGCATGCCAGCAACTACGGCCCTAGCAAAAAAAATAAGTGATGCGCAACGACCCATTCCGAACACGCAAAAAGCGGTGTGCATGAAAACATCAGAAACACAATAAATAAACACAACAAACACATAAAAAGCTTACTTACAGCAATGGGGGGGCATCCAGCACCTCGAAAAGTGCACACACACACATCCATTTAAGTCCAAAAAAAAAATAATTTGAGTTTAAACTGCCGAAAATCACCTAAGCAATAGAAAAAATGCCCACCAAACAAAACGAAAACGAGGCTACAGATGCAACAATACTACAGCGACTCGCAAAACTGAAACAACGCTAAAATCAACTTTACAAGGTATGTAACACATCCTATGCGGCACGTGCCACACTGATATTAACCGCCATTTTGACAACTGCTACGCATAAAATGAGATGGAACGTAAATTGTACGCTGGAACGCAAATAGCGCATGCGTATTGCGTTTTAACGGTCTCAGGCACCTCAAAGTTTATAAATACTGCCTACTTTCCAGAAAATTTTACATTTCTACTCAGGTGATGAATGGAGTGACTGGATAGTTAACTGCTGCTGTTACTTGAGAAGAGAATTGTTTCCTAATTTCCTACTTTACACTGTGCAAATTACAACTGAGAGGTAAGCTATAATATATTACATTTTATTACCAAGACAGCAAATAAATACAAACTTTAACTATGAAAATGGGATACATATGACACGCACATTGATGTGTATAGGCCCCACAACAAACTAATGTGAACTCAAACTAATGACAGAAGTATATTCAAATGACATTAATTTACAGCAACTCATAGCAAAAACTATGACACTCGTACATATGTAACCTAAAGCTGAATCTTTCCCCTTTTTTCACTATTCAAACAGACTGTGGACTGTGAAAGAGAATCCCATTTAAAGAACAAAGAAAGAAGAAGAGGTAAGATAGAAAAATACATTACATGCTGAAAAAGACCATGCTTTGCAAGATACAAATATAAAATTAACCATTTCACTTTATTTTTTAAACAGACACTACAAGAAGACTGGCGAATTAAGATTGGCAGGAGGGTACCCTCTGTCATTTGGACAAGAACACTTCAATCAAGGTATAGTACAAAAAGTAAAAAAAAAAAAAAAAACACTATATATGTTTAATGCCCGCCAATATAAAGATTTCAAGTAAAATAAAAAAAAATACATACAAATTTAATAAAGAACAAAACACAGTTCAAGAAACTTCGCAAAAACCGAGACAATTTATGAAGACAGTTTCACAGAAAAAAAAAAAAAAAAAAAAAAGGGAGGTGGCCACAAAACAGGATAGCATCCGAAACATTAGCAACATACATAAAACAAAACTATTCCTCCTCTTTACTGTAAAATAACCTCCAACCATCACCCACAAGCCAAATGCAGCAACCAAAAAGTGGTGAACACAAAACAGGATTAAAAAAAAAAAAAAAAGTGCCTAACATGATATAGAAAAGGCAATTCCTGGCATTTTTTACTGTCCACCATCATTGAATACTCATAGAAGAAGACTACTAATTAAGCAAATAAAATATGAAAAATATGGTAGACAAAAAAAGGATTGTACCAAAAATCACACAGAAAAGTAAATTATTATTCTTCTTTACTGTTTAAGAACCTATAAGCCTTACAAAGAAGCCTAAATAAGTATACCAAAAGTGGTGGACACAAAACAGGAAAATGCTAAAAACATTGTGATCATATCCAAAATGGTAAAAACATTATTACTGTAAAAAAAAAAAAAAATAACTGTAATATACAAATACAATTAAAGTATTAAAAGGTTGCACAAAAAACAGCATGGCAGAAAAATTCACCATAACAGATACAATAGACCAAAACAATGAAATATGCTATTCATTACAAATACATTTAAATCAAACAACATTTTACTTTTTCTTTTACAACAGACACTTCGTTAAGAGCATAGGACGAAGACTTACAACAGCGGACCAAGAACATTTTTGCTGGATATCACACTTCAAACAAGGTACAGTATAACAAGTAAAAAAAACAGAAAACTAAACAAACATGTTTGCTCTGCATCCATGTCAAGAGAAAAAATAAATAAATACAACAACCAATAATTATAAGCTTTACCAAAATATTACTGACACATTTGTCATTTACCTATTTCTCTTTTACGGACAACAATGTTTAACATTAAACCCAAAATTCAATCTACACAAAAAAAAAAAAAGAATGAAAAACAGCATAGTCCACAAAAGTGTCAAAAAACACACACTAAACAACATTTATCATTCTCAATTAAACTCAACACTCAAAAAAAAAAAAAACACCTTTTCACAGCCCAAACATATAAGCCTTTAAATAAAATATCAAAATACTATTAAGACAATCCCCTGTAGCAAAAATTAGAAAAACTAATTTCTGCACTCTACTATGCCTATAAGCCAAAAGTACAACAAAAAAATAATTACAAAACCCCCCAAAAATACACATTTCAATGAACACTATACACCTACTACATGTAGAAGAAGTATAGTGTAATTACATTGAGTGCGCTATTCGTCCAAGGCAAAAATTACAACCTACGACAGAAAGTAAGAGCAAAAAAATAAAAAACACGTATTTAACAATACAAAGAAAGTACCGCTACAATGAACTACAATCACATATAAACAAACTGTTGATAATAAAAAAAATGTAAAAAACAAACTTAACATCTCAAACTAAACTAATTATACATTATTTTCTTTTACAGATTAACATGGCTGATAACGATAGCATGAAGAGAAGACGTCAAACTAGAGAACGACAAGAGAGATGGGCCAACCAGCAGACACTAGAGGAGAAGGAAATTCGACGAGAAAAAGAACGCAAAAGAATTGCAAGCGAAAGTCTATTACCTGCAAAAATTAAAGATACACCAAAAAAAGCTACTAACAAAACAAAGCATTTAGAACCTGTTCCTGAAACATCGCATAACATTTCAAATGATGAATTTGAAAATTAAACTGATATATGCTTTGCAAATTGTCCTTTACTAAAGTCTTTAGCAGTAGAGGTTCATAATTGTGGGGACATGAATACTCAATGTCAGTTTTGTGAGGCTTATCATTTTAAACAGGAGAGACCCAGAGATGGCCAATTTGTTAGTTGCTGTCAAAAAGGCAAGGTCAAACTTCCACAAAGAAAATAATTTCCAATCTATTTACAAAACATTATGACTCAACCTACTTTTCCAAACTACAAAAATTTTAAGACAAACATAAGATCCTACAATAGTGCCATATCCTTTGCATCTATGGGGGCAACATTAGCTGCTAATGTACCAGGACCTTACTGTTTTAAAGTCTAAGGCCAAATTTATCATCGTACTTCCCATTTAGAACCAGAGAAAGGAGAGCAAAGAAAATTCGCTCAACCATATGTCCTAGATACAATGGAAGCTGTTGACCAACGTATGCAGCTGCAAGAATAAAACATACTTGCCCAGTGTTTTTATAGAGCTAGATAACATTATGGCCAATAACCCCTACACTAAAGCTTATAAAAAATTAGCAGAAGTAGAAAATGAACAACTACTTCATGCACAAAGACATCAATTACCAATCCCAAAGGTCAATATGGTGCTTAAAAGAGACAGACATACTGATAAACGTCGTTATAACTTGCCAACATCAAATTAAGTTGCAATGGTCTTTCAAAATGATTAAGGAGAACCACCATTTCAAAGAGACATTAGAATATATCCCAGAAATGAGGAGCAACCATTCATTAATATGGAGTATCTTAAGTCCAAATTTAGATCCAATGACATATCCCATTTTTTTCCCACACGGAGAAGCAGGTTGACAACCAAAATTATCCCTTCTCAGTTACCCAAATGCTAAAGCCAGAATCAGAAATAATGTTTCTATGGTTGAATTTAAAGTAGCTCAAACTGCCATTCGAAATACATTTAATCCAATTTTATGTGGTGGGAAACTAACACAACAATGGATTATTGATTCCTATTTGCAAGTTGAGGCCAATAATTTAAACTTTATAAAATATCAACAAGCTAAACTACGTGTAGAACAATTGTGGACTAATGGACTATGTTGCTGAGGTGGCTACAAGCTAAGACATGACAGCTGGCAAAGCCATCATTTTACCATCTTCCTTTCAAGGATCTCCTCGAAATATGAGAGAAAGATACAATGATGCTATGGCTATTGTCACCAAATTTGGCAATCCCAATTTATTTCTTACATTTACATGTAATCCCCAATGGCCAGAAATTACACAAAATTTACTTCTTGGCCAAAGTCCTTCCGATAGACCAGATTTAGTAGCCAGGGTTTTTAAGATTAAATTAAATGAATTAATATGTGACATTATAAGTCACTTATTTGGCAAATGTCTTGCTTATGTATATACCATTGAATTTCAAAATAAGAGGCCTTCCACATGCACATCTTCTCCTAATATTTCAAGAAAAAGATAAATTAGATACTGGTGACAAAGTGGATGCAGTTATTGTTGCTGAACTACCAGATCCAGAACTATATGGTAGACTATATGAGATTGTTACTCATCGCATGATTCATGGACTATGTGGTGAGCTTAATACACAATCACCATGTATGAAAAATAAATGTTCCAAAGAATTTCCAAAAGATTAGAGACAAAATGTATGCCAATTGTGATGGCTATCCACTTTATAAAAGAAGAGAAGGAGATAGTGCTATTATTCGTGGCAAAAAAGTGGACAATAGATATGTAGTACCCTACAATCCACATTTACTCATGAAGTATAATACACACATTAATGTATAAGCCTGCACTTCCATCAAATCCATTAAATATGTCTACAAATATATTTACAAAGGCTATGATGCAGCTACTGTTGTCGTCAAAAGGGCAGACAACCCTGAAAGCACTAAGTTAGTACATGATGAACTTGCAAATCATGTAGATGCTCGCTATGTAAGTGCACCAGAAGCTATGTGGCGCCTTTTAAAATTGGAAATGCATGATAGATCACATGCAGTATATAGATTAGCAGTACATTTGCCACAAAGACATTTAGTGTATTTCCATGCTGGAAATGAAAGTAATGCATTGGCCCAAAGTGAACATCGTCACACTACACTAACTGCATGGTTTGAATTAAATTCCACAGATTCAGATGCAACACAATTCTTATATATTGAAATTCCATATCACTATGTTTTTGTGAATGGATTATGGAGATCTAGAAAAAGAAAAGGAAATAAAATACCAAGAATTTACACAGTCAGTCCAAGAGATCTTGAACGTTCCTGCTTACGACTTACTTTTAAATGTTCCTGGAGCACAAAGTTTTCAACACTTAAGAACTGTTAATGACATAGTATATGAATCCTTCCATTTAGCTGCAAGACATAGAAACTTACTAGCTGATGATACAGAATGGGAAAGATGTCTAGAAGAAGCAGCACTATGTTAAATGCCACAGCGGATGAGAACAATTTGCAATTATTTGTATCTTCTCAAATGCTCCAAATGCATTAGCTTTGTGGGAGACTATTAAAAGTAATATGGCTGAAGACTTTATACAACGATACAATAAACCCATTGCACACTTAAAAGCGTTAATGGAAATCCAAGAAGTATTTTTAACTCATGGATTACGTTGTGCAAGTTTTAATTTGACTGATCCAGGTCTTATAGATGACATAAACTTTGAATACTATGATATTCAACTACAAGTACAAAGAACAGAAGAAAGACTTGCAACTTTAAATACGTTACAATTGCAAGCATTAAATGCCATTAAAAATGCAATAGATGATGACATGGTGGAAGCGCATCATTTCTATCTTGATATCTATAGAACATATCTATACAATTTATTAATGAGTTTTGTACGAGCACAAGGTCAAATAGCACTGCCGTTTGCCACTACTGGAATTGCTGCACTTTTGTTAGAAAGTGGAAGAACTGTATATAGTGGGTTTAAACTTCCAGTGCCTATTTTAGAAACCTCAATGTCAGATATTCGCATGACATCATTACAAGCAAAGAAACTAAAAAAAAAAAAAGCAAATTAATTATAATAGATGAGGCTACAATGATGTCATGCTATGCCCTCCAATGTATTGACCGTTTGCTTAGTGAAGTCATGCGTAATACTTTGCCATTTGGTGGAAAGGTAATGTCGTTAGGTAATGTTTGTCTAAAATCGCCACCTGTCGTTGTATATGGAAATCGAACTGACATTATCGAAACCTGTATAAAGTCAAGCACACTATGGAAACATTTTACCCATCTTCAACAAAACATGAGATCAGAAGGCCAAACTGATTTCAATGATTGGCTTATTAAAATGATAGAAGGCAGAACAGAAAAAAATACCACATTTACCTGACGACACTGTGCACATCCCACCTCATATCATTTGTCAACAATATATTATAGCTTCTATATTTGAAGGTAGCATAAATAACCAGGAATATTCAGAGCTTGCCAACCAAGTCATACTAACGTGTAAAAATAAGGATGCATTAATCCTCAATAATGAAATCTTAAAAAAAAAAAAAAAAAATGTATGCACCACAAAGAAATTATCACAGTGCTGATTCTGTACTTGCTGATGACAATGAAAGTCAGGCAAACTTTTCCACTGAATTCATAAACTCACTAACTCCTTCTGGAATGCCACCACATATTTTGCAGCTAAAGAAAGGTGCAATTATTATGTTACTGCGAAATATGAACCCCAAAAAAGGCCTATGCAATGGAACAAGATTAATTGTTCAACAATTAAAGGACCATTTTATAGATGCTGAAATTTTAACTGGTACCCATAAAGGAGAGAGAGTTTTCATACCAAGAATAGATTTAGCACCAATTGAAAGTAGTCTCCCTTTTATACTTCAAAGAAGAAAATTTCCCAACATTATGGCATTTGCCATGACCATTAATAAATCACAAGGACAATCTTTCAAATCTGTGGGTATTTTCTTACAAGAACCAGTATTTGCACATTGCCAATTGTACGTTGCCTTATCACGGTGCACAAATCCACAGGCTATTAAAGATTACATTGAAAAGTTTGAAAGTCGAGGTGATTAGAAGAAGATGAATGTATTTTCACTAAAAACATTGTCTACTATGAAGTACTATAACTTTTCATTAAAGAAATAAAAGCCATGCAAAACAAATTTAAAAGCAAAAAAAATAAAAAACCACAATATAACCATCAATTTATTTTTTTTAAAACAAATATACATAAATGTCTGTTCCCTTCAAAAGGTCATTATTACATTTACAAAAACTATAATTTCCTGTTAAACTACATTAAATTGTCAAACACATACAGAACAGTGCTTACACAGCATGCAAGAAGTTTAAGTTCTTGCATTCTCTTTTTAGAGAACCACTTTGCCAGAGACCAAACTATATGTGCGATTTAAAACAATTACTACAGCAACAAACAATGGTCAACCATTGAAAAATACAAAACAATAAACAATTCAGTCATAATTAATGGAAGTACGGTTTATGGATGATTAGCCTCACAAAACACTTGCCTTGCATTATTTTTACAAATTATGTTAAAATGTTAATTAACTATGTTACAAGTTTGAAAAAAATATACTTTCAAGTTCCTTACTTAGACATATTACAAAGTTCATGTTACAAGCTCAACCACATTTTAAGTCACAATGTAAATGTTGTCTTTTATGTTAAACATTAATCCAGGGAGTAATCTGATCGCCAGTTAATGGGGTCAGGAAGGAATTAATTTTTTTCCCTTTCTGATACAATTGGCTACGTTTCAAGGAGGGTTTTTACATTTTGCCTTCCTCTGGATTCAATGTATATTTAAGTTAACAATTCTTGAGAGAACTTGCATATTAAAACATTACCTCAAGTTTACAATAATGATTCATTTTAAGTTCAACTGTTTTTACATTCAAATGTTAATACAAAATGCTTTAACAGTTACTGTTGACCAAAAGAACATTTTACAAAATTAAACATGTTGAATATCATAATAGTACTTATTTAATCATAACTAAAACCTAAGAGTGTCAAATACGTATATTAATAACTAAACAACTTTCCAAACATACACATCTCATTGTTGTAATTTTTTGACCGGCAATTCGCTAGTACTGAAATAATTTATAGTGGAAGAGTGTATAAAGCATAAAAGATGATTTTGAATAGTTAGAGGGGTGGTCCCTGAACTATCTATTTTGGTGGAACTGGGACCTATCACTTTTCCCGTGCAACTATCTATGCTGATCTAGTGAAAAAAATAACTATATAGTGCGATTGGTGGGCCCCCAGGCTATTACCCCATAGGCTAAAATTGTGAAATCTAATCTACTCTATTTACCCATATTTCTCCAAACCCTCAATATTGTCAATAAAGATGTAAAATTACATACTATATTATTTGGAAAAAGATATGTTTATGGATGTTTATATTCAGTTGCTTAATAGTGATAGATTATTCACATAGGATGCTGAGATCACACACACATAAAAATGCAATCATACAGCCATATTGAAATTGCGATTTGGCAAATTGAAAAGCGCTATATTTAAGCACATAGCATATTTTTACAGAAGTTTTTAGTCAGTGAACTTCTATCCTAAAGCAACCTTAAAATACCAAGCGGTACTATATTGGCCCCAACCGGACCTTTAAAACCCACATTATACCAAACTGGATCATATAGGCCCCAACTGGACCTTTAAAACACCAATCGGGACTATATACACACACAATACGGTACAAAGACACAGAAACAGTGATAACAGTGTAACATCCTCATATTTTATTTCACACACAGAGCACAAGCAGAAATGGACAAGACTGTGCATTAAGATCATGGGTGTGGTGTGGGCGGATCCCAGTATGGCAAGGGGTTGTGGCAAATCAGAGGACATCTTAAAGGTAAACAGACAATATCAGGAGGACATCTACTAGGGTCACATGTGGTCATGACCCCACAGTAACCAACACCATAGAACACTCCATTTCATGCACATAACCATTATTGCGCATATATGAACCATACGGTTGCCATATTAAACAGACACTAGAAAACATGGATCATGGGATACTAAGCAATTCCACACACAGTGTGTTTGCATACATTACAGCGGATTGGTCAATAGATGATGTGAATCCAGAAAAACATAAAGAGGAGGTGTTAGTACAATCATGAGCTGTTATTTTGGTACATTGTTTTTGCTCTGGACACTACCATTGACCAATTAATATGAACGTCATCTACGACCAGTATTGATTATGTCATGTTCAATCAGCCTTCCCAGAATATGTTGAAGATGTGAAATACAACAAGGCATGCTTCACTGTGAACACAATCCACAAAGACTACTATTACTATCTACATGGAATAGTTGGCCCATGCGGATATCACATTTCACTGGTATATGATTGGTACCTAGGCCAGATAGATTACACCGTTTACATTACCCCTAAACACATGCACATTGATCCTGATGTCAAAACAAGGAAATTATCCATTTGGTTTTGATGACATTAAATACATTAATCTGCTTTCATACTGTCAACGGGATGAAATGCTACGAAAAGTAATTTAGAACTACTGGTTTGGATTAGCAGATTCTAATGGGACTGTGCAACTCTTAAGCCGGTACACTATTCATTATAATGGAAACGGACACCAGTCATATTCATTAGTGAAGAGATATGTAGTCATATATTGCATTTCGGAGCCATCTGCAGTGGTGAAGGACACGGATGCAATGCCTGTTGGGAACTGGGCTGAGTGTTCACTCACATGATGGTATTGTACTGGTCGAAGATGAAGAACATGCCTTCATGGTAGGAAGTTTTGGATATTAACACCTACAGAGACAAGAACAAGATATCAATATTCGGATTAACTACAACACCTCATCTCAAGGTCAATCCACATTGAACATCAATTGTTAAACATAACCAGACATGTACACACTCTGTAGTCAGCCAATAGTATGTCAACATCTATAACAATCAGTCTTCAGTGAGGAGTGATCAGGAGGAGGCCTTCATGGATGTTCTAAGACCTCCTACTCCTCGTGACTGGGCCCCCACTTTCCGTGCCCATGGACACACTCCCTCTCTGTATCCTTCTTCCACGTTGTGGTGGTGCAGAAGTGGAGAGTGACACTACGCTGGATGGCTGGGGATCAGGTTGATATGGTGGTGATGTCTGAGATGAGGAGGCAGACGTCTCGGGTTGTGGTTGTGCAACCGAAGGCTGGAGAGGTATGGGCTGCCGTTGGGCTAGCTGGATTATTAGCTGTCTCTCCCGAATCGCCTGTACCTCATATCTCTCCATCCTTCGGTTGTGCCTCCTCATCTCAGCATGGTGAGACCTATTGCTAGCCAGGATGGCACGACTCAGGCGGCACTGCCTCTGGAGCAACCTGAGCATCCTCTCTGATGTTTGGCGTTGTGCCCGATTATCCCTGGCAAACTGGGCCATGATCTCCGGCAATGTCATGGGCAATGGGGCCGCACTTGAGGACTGCAAGGCTGGGGGCGGTGGCTGCGTGGGTGGCAGAGCAGACTGTGAGACAGCCGAAGGAGAGACAGCCGACGGTGGCCGCTGCTGTGGCTGCTGCACTGGTGGCGGCCGCTGCGGTGGCTGCTGCTGCTGCACTGGTGGCGGCCGCTGCGGTGGCTGCTGCTGCTGCACTGGTGGCGGCCGCTGCGGTGGCTGCTGCTGCTGCTGCTGCACTGGTGGCGGCCGCTGCGGTGGCTGCTGCTGCTGCTGCTGCACTGGTGGCGGCCGCTGCGGTGGCTGCTGCTGCTGCACTGGTGGCGGCCGCTGCGGTGGCTGCTGCTGCTGCTGCTGCACTGGTGGCGGCCGCTGCTGCTGCTGCTGCACTGGTGGCGGCCGCTGCGGTGGCTGCTGCTGCTGCTGCTGCACTGGTGGCGGCCGCTGCGGTGGCTGCTGCTGCACTAGTGGCGGCCGCTGCGGTGGCTGCTGCTGCTGCACTGGTGGCGGCCGCTGCGGTGGCTGCTGCTGCTGCTGCTGCTGCACTGGTGGCGGCCGCTGCGGTGGCTGCTGCTGCACTGGTGGCGGCCGCTGCACTGGTGGCGGTGGCTGCTTCTTCGGCCGCTGCTGCTGCACCGGTGGTGGTGGCTGCTGCTGCTGTGGCAGCTGCTGCTGCACTGGTGGTGGTGGTGGTGGTGGTGGCTGCTGCTGCTGTGGCAGCTGCTGCTGCTGCACCGGTGGTGGTGGTGGCTGCTGCTGCTGTGGCTGCTGCTGCACTGGTGGTGGCGGCTGCATGTGGGCTTGGGGGTCGGGCCATGATGAGTGGGCCGGTGGACCATAGGTTTGGTATCCATAGGACAGGCCAGCATGAGATGGGGCAGCATAGTAGGGGAAATTATGGAATGGGGGTATCCATGCTGTGGGCAGCTGGTAGGACGTCTGGGTCCAGGACATGGCCGGTTGCGGATGCCGGTATGGCTGTGGCCAGCTGTGGGTCGCAGTTGAGGGCCCGGGCATCGATTCCCACTCCTCATAGTCCACTGATGTGGATGGTCCCGGGCCCTCTTGGATGTTCTGGCCCTCCTTGTTGGGCACTCCTGCTGCCTTTGTGGCTCCCCTTCTGGGTACTGCAATGGAATAAAGATATATTTCAGTTGGTTGCCATACACAATTCACAGCTATTTGTTTACATATCCTTGACATCATGGTCACCTGTGATTGACTGTGGTGCTTGTGTTACACAGATGAACCACGGCCTGCATAATAAGCATTGTGGATAATGGCTCATATGAATGTGTACTGCATGTGCATCAGACATGTGCTCTGCTTGATCTGATGTGCAGTGTGTGAGACTGGCCAATCTGTGACATGTTCCCAGCAATTGTTAATATGCAACTGAGACATGGTCCAGGTTAAGACAGTTTAGGACACATGCAGTCCTACAGAGTCTGTATCCACATATGCCGCAGTGCGTACACCCAGATTTGTACTCTATTGCAGTGGTGTCCAAAATCAGGCCTGCTGGGCCGCACACAGTCCTGGATTTGTGGATAGCCATGCTGCACCCAGGTGAGAATATGATTCTTTAAGTAATTTTGTCTTATTGACTCATCTGTGCACATAAGGGAAATCCACTTATCCAGGCCTGTGTGCAGCCTAGCAGGCCTGACTTTGGACACCACTGCTCTATAGCATGTCAAATCAATCTTTATATAATAATAAATTGTACTCAGAATCACTTAGGTGCAGCTATTGTCCAGTAATATCAGTGATACAAATTGGGAAAATGATATGTTTGCTACCAGAACTGAAATGGTGATTGTCGCCCCATATATCTTTAGTCATAACCATAGGGCTTACAGTGCTGTTGTATGTCAATTACCCTGTGTGTGGGCAGGGGTGTAGGGGGCAATATAATTCTTGAGCAAGGGTGGGCAGGTTCGGTCCTGGAGGGCCACATACATGCCTAGATTTCATGATATCCCTGCTTTGCACAGGTGAGTCAGTCACCTCCTCAGTCATCCTTATAAACTCACCTGTGCACAGAAAGGATATCTTGAAAGCCTGACATGTATGTGGCCCTCCTTACCCACCCCAGTTCTAGAGGGATACAGCTCATTATACACAACAGCCACAATGCAAGACTATTTATACATACAAACAGCATGATATCTGCAGGGTTTTGTCCACCCCATCCCCCTCCCCCACAATTTCATACAACAATGTGGTGTGGTGTGATATGATACTCACGTTGCAATGTGCTAGGACGACCTGAGTCAATCAGGCCTGGTATGCCCACCACTGCCATTGGATGAATCGAGTCCCTCAGAGTCTGCTCCCATTCATTGTAGGTTATGACTACAGCAGGCCCACCACCTGTACCACATGCTGCTGCGGCCTCATCTGCCATCTTCATCTTCACATTCCACTCGCAGGCCTCATATCGGTGTTTCACAGACTTAGAATCCCTTTTGGCGACCCCTAATGCCGAAACAGCTGTGGCAACATGGGCCCAGGCCTGATTCCTCCGTCTAGCACTCACGTGTCTCCCACCATATATTACCCCATAGCAGGCACGGACTTGCCCGACCAGAACCTGCATTTCCTCTGGGGTAAATCTGGGGGCCCTGGAGTTTGCCACAACCGTTTGCCCTACCGACTGTGCCTGGGGCACCTGGCCTCCCTCTCCTCTCCCTGGGGCCGCTCCCTCATCCCCAGCACCTCCCACCCTGGGATCAGGCCCCTGACCCTATGGCCCTCCACTGTGTGTGCCTACATCTGGGGGCACATTCCTCCCCCCCTGCTCTTCTCCTCCTCTCCCTCCTCCTCTCTCCATCCCTCTAGTTCTTGTTACTCTACTCCTACTCCTCACTCTACCCCTCCTGTGTTCCCTCTCCCTCTCGCCTCGCTCTCCTTACTTTCCTCCTCCCCTCCTATGAAAATAAAATAACGATAAAGAAATATAAGATGTATGTGGATATGTATGAGGTAAAACAAAAATGTGAGTATTATGTGTAGTATAGTAATTGAATGGGGGTGGAATGGGGGTGGAAAGGGTGGGGAGGGGTGAAGGTGTGCTGTGGCCTACCGCTATATATATGTATTAATCTATGTGTGTGAATTATGTGATATCAGTAATTATGTGTGTTGTAAATTAATGGATAAATTCCCTGATAGGTCAAAACTTTAAATACTCCTTCTCTCTCACCAAAGCACAAGAAACCCACCAACGCCTAGACCTGTGTGTCTACTTGCAAAAGCTACAGCACAGTCAATGATTTTCTGTTCTGGCTCCCTTTTAAAGGCATACTGGCGTCTAATTAGGTGTTACGTTTTATGAGCTAATTTACATAACAAGTAGTAGTTGTATCCTAAGTGGAAGCACAGTAGAAAAGGTAATGCATTAATATATACCTTAAATAAGTTCTCACTATATAACACATTAGCACTTGGCACTTAGTAAATGTGATACATGAGAGAAAAGCATTTGATCTTCTAGTAATAGTCCAAAAGAGAAGAAAAGGACTCTAAGACAAAGTTTAAATTTCACATTTAATATATGAATAAGCAATTTAAGTAACCAGGAGGATACAATTGCTTGGAATCTGCTGAAAAAGAAGTGTTATTGGTAATGGTAATGGGTGAGTTATTTCATCCATTAGGTAATAGATACTATAGCAATCAATATATGGAATTGTTCCAATATATTTGCAACATAGGTTGTCTTTTCAACTGATTATCAGCAGTCAATTAATATATTATAAACATCTGAGCACTAGCACTTCATTATAATAAAGTCTAACAGGGTAATAATATATTGTCGGTATATAGCAGTGGATGCAAAAATACATCTATGAAGTATTTATTTAATTATATACGTAGATGTATAGCACTTTGGCACTAGCACTTTGACGTGTGACTTGACATATCACAGTAGCACTAGCACTTTAAAGATTAAATGAATTATAAGTAGTAGTTGTATCCAAAGTAGAAGCACAGTAGAGAAGGTAATGCAACAACTTATACCTTAAACAAGTTATGACTATATAGCACATAAGCACTTGGTATCTGTGAATGCGACTCATGAGAGAGAAGCAGTTGATCTTATAGCAGTATCCAAAAGAGAAAAAAAGGACTCAAAGGAAAAGTTAAAATTTGAAATAAATTCTCATTTAGCATCTGCATAAGGAATTTCAAGCAACCAGGAGCAATAACAATTCAATAATATAAATTGGGCTAAGTAGTAGTTTTTAATAGTCAATATATTACAAACAAGAAATTCACAATAAAGTGTTATATAATAAACTATATAAAAGAGTAATACAATTTTGGCTTTTTTTTAAATATTTCAAGTTTTAAATGTCTATAATGAAGATGAATTTTATTGTCAATTGTGACACAATGAAATACCAAAATTATGGTTGTAAATATCAATTTGTGGTGCAAATTTAAAGACCGTAATAAGGTGTTCTTGTTTTCTTTTGCTCATCTAAGGGCTAACCAGAGAAACAAAGAAAATCCTATAATCGGGGGCCCTGTACTTTGCCACGGCCTCTTGCCCTACCAACTGTGCCTGGGGCTCCTGGCCTCCCTGTCCTCTCACTGGGGTTGGTCCCTCATCCCCACTACCCCCACCCCCGGGATCAGGCCCCTGACCCGCTGGCTCTTTGCCTTGTGTGTCTACATCTGGGGGCATATCCATCCCTCTCCTCTGTAGCGGAACCCATCACTGTTTTACCCTGTTTTATGATTATTATGGTTAAAATATGATCCTACTATATGTATGTTGGTTGATGCTCTGCAGAATATTGTCCCAGACATTTGCAGCTCCTATTACAGCAACTCCGCATAAGATAAAGGAAGTCTATTGTATACAGTGTTTTCATTCTCAGATAAGAACAAAGAAGTGTAATTGAATCAATGTCTGATTGTATCAAAGTTGCCAGGGAGGTGTGACCCACCTATTGTTCTCTTTATGTGTATTGTGCGGCCAAATATGGGCATGTGTATAGCCTGTGGGAAGAGATGGGTATAAATATTTCTGCAATAACAAAATAAAGTCAGTATTCATTTGACTCCCAAATTGTGTGTCGTCCAATATGGGAGGTCGGGAATGGTGAAACTGTAGTGCCTCTTGGGTATTTTACCGTATACCAGCGGAGATTTTGGACTGCGTGTTCCAGCTCTGTTACATTTGTTGGCAAGTGGCGGGATTGTTCCCACGGTCAGAAGGACAGCTACAGGAGACACCATTCCGTGGAGTACAAATTGAGGGCAACGCTAGTATCTGTACAGCGCCCCTGGCTACAGCAGGATGGAACCGGCTAGTTTTCAGACAGCGTTCCATCATGAGGAGGAGGAGGCGGCCGCGGACTACAGGGATGCAGACAGAAAGGAACTCATGGTTACAGTACCTCTTATTACCTCACAGACTGAGTTTCAAAGAGAACTCCAAAGCAGACTGGCCTTTTTCCCAGGTACGCTTCCCATGAAAACCTTGGAATGGTTAATGACAGATGTCCACAAATCCATAATGAAAAAGCAGCGGGCACGGGAGCGGTCCATCTTGGGAGCTGCTAACCCACCTCCCACCATTAACCCCCCCCCCAGCACTGCGTCCGGGTAGTGGGAACTACCAAACCCCTCCACGGTACATCAGGTGCCACACGTGTAACCAGCAGGGTCACATGCAGAGAGACTGTCCCAGAAACAGAAACCGCTCCACGTGGAATACTCCAACTAATTCCCCCCCCCCAGCGGCAGTGTGTACCCCAGGGAGCCGAAGGTGTCGTCCTTCCTCCCCAGTGGCAGTGTGTACCCCAGGGAGCGGAAGGTGTCGTCCTTCCTCCCCAGCGGCAGTGTGTTCCCCAGGGAGCCGAAGGTGTAGTCCTTCCTCCCCAGCGGCAGTGTGTACCCCAGGGAGCTGAAGGTGTCATCCTTCCTCCCCAGCGGCAGTGTGTACCCCAGGGAGCTGAAGGTGTCGTCCTTCCTCCCCAGCGGCAGTGTGTACCCCAGGGGGCAGAAGGTGTCGTCCTTCCTCCCCAGCGGCAGTGTGTACCCCAGGGGGCCGAAGGTGTCGTCCTTCCCCCCCAGCGGCAGTGTGTACCCCAGGGAGCAGAAGGGGCCGTCCTTCCTCCCCAGCGGCAGTGTGAACCCCAGGGGGCAGAAGGTGTCGTCCTTTCCCCCCAGCGGCAGTGTGAACCCCAGGGGGCAGAAGGTGTCGTCCTTCCCCCTCAGCGGCAGTGTGAACCCCAGGGGGAAGAAGGTGTCGTCCTTCCTCCCCAGCGGCAGTGTGAACCCCAGGGGTCAGAAGGTGTCGTCCTTCCCCCCCAGCGGCAGTGTGTACCCCAGGGAGCAGAAGGTGTCGACCTTCCACCACAGCGGCAGTGGGTACCCCAGGGGGCCAAAGGTGTCATCCTTCCCCCCCAGCGGCAGTGTGAACACCAGGGGGAAGAAGGTGTCGTCCTTCCCCCCCAGCGGCAGTGTGAAACACAGGGGGCAGAAGGTGTCGTCCTTCCCCCCCAGCAACAGTTTACCCTAACCAGGGGAGACACCAATCTCCCAGACGGCGCAGATGGGACCGTGGTCTCTGCGCCCACAGCTTGTCCAGATCCCCAACTACCGTCACTGGGACAACCGGAGGAGGGGGTAAGTACAAATTCCCCTCCCCAGCTAACTTCTAATGTGGCCCCAGGGTTAACAGAGGAAATGTTAACCCCCACTGACCCCCACGTTTCCCTGGCTACTGAGCCGGAATATGTCCCAGGTACCCCAGCAGAAGAGCTGACAGTGGGGCAGAGTGCAGTCGGCCTCTGCCCTCCCTTTGTCCCTTGTACAGAGCAGGAGGTCCTGCAGGTTATACCAGCAGAAGAGCTGGCATCAGGGCAGAGTGCCGCTGGCCTCTGCCCCTCAAGTCCCCTCAGCGTGTTGCACCATCACCCCAGCGAAATATCCAGGTGCCTGTTTAGACTTCCCCCCAAAGGGGAGATGTGTGACGAAGTGCCCTTCGCCACTTTGGCTTGGAGAGGACTGTTTGCCAGCCTCCTGCCCTGCGACTATGGCCCTGGTACATATTGCCCTTTGGAACCAGTGATCGGCCATACCAGAGTGTATGTCACTCATTCTGGCCCTTTACATACAGAGGGGTCATTCGGTACTTGCCCTGTGGGAGCGGTGATACCCCAGATAGCTATGCCATGGAGCCCATTCATATAATGAAAGACTATGGGAAAGACTTTAGCTACATGGCAATTGAACTGTGTGAATAGGATCTGAGCGCTATTCGGTAGTTTTGTGCGCTCAGATCCCAGCTACCTGGGGATATGGGAAATGTGAGTAAATGTGAATTGCAGTAATGCTGATGGGTTGTCAAACTAGAGAATTGACCAACAAATACTTTTGTCCGGACATCCCCAGGCCGATCCGTTGGGATCAGACCGTGTATGCCGGCTTATGGTCACGGGGGAGGTGTGTAGCGGAACCCATCACTGTTTTACCCTGTTTTATGATTATTATGGTTAAAATATGATCCTACTATATGTATGTTGGTTGATGCTCTGCAGAATATTGTCCCAGACATTTGCAGCTCCTTGGCATGAGAGATAATCCTATTACAGCAACTCCGCATAAGATAAAGGAAGTCTATTGTATACAGTGTTTTCATTCTCAGATAAGAACAAAGAAGTGTAATTGAATCAATGTCTGATTGTATCAAAGTTGCCAGGGAGGTGTGACCCACCTATTGTTCTCTTTATGTGTATTGTGCGGCCAAATATGGGCATGTGTATTGCCTGTGGGAAGAGATGGGTATAAATATTTCTGCAATAACAAAATAAAGTCAGTATTCATTTGACTCCCAAATTGTGTGTCGTCCAATATGGGAGGTCGGGAATGATGAAACTGTAGTGCCTCTTGGGTATTTTACCGTATACCAGCGGAGATTTTGGACTGCGTGTTCCAGCTCCGTTACATCCTCCACCATACCTCCCTGTCCTGGATCTCCTTCCCTACATACCTCTAGCTCTCCTCACTCTCCTCTCCTCACTCTCATCACTCTCCTCCTCTCCTCACCCCCCCGTGTTCCCCTCTCTTTCCTCCTCTCCTCTATCTCCTCACTTTCCTCCTCCCTTCCTACCCTCGTCTGTCATCTTATGATATATGAAATAAAAATAAGGATTAAATAATCACATATATAGTTGTCAGTGATTGTAATGTTTGCGATGTTGGTGACGCATTTGCGTCCCTCGAGCAGCCTCACGAAGCGATGCGATCAGTTGGTGTTACCAACAACCGATAGGGCTGCAATCAGGGCCGAAGACCCCCAGGGCTTGCATCACCCCCACTACCTGGGCTGCAATAAGCACAATAGGCGCTCATCGTGAGGCACACTGTGTCTCTTCCTTCCTTACCCCCTCATCATCCTCCTCCCTTCCCCCCTCATCCTCCTCCTCCCTCATTATCCTCCTCCCTTTCTCCCTCTACAATTACCTCCCTTTCCTCTCTCTCCTTACTATCAGTCGATCAGCTCCTGGTGCTCTCTCCCCTGCAGCGCCGGCTTCTGGCTGTGTCCCAACCGACATATGCTAATGACGTGACGTGCATGTGACGTCACGTCATTAGCATATGCCGGTTGGGACACAGCCAGAAGCCGGCACTGCAGAGGAGAGAGCACAAGGAGCTGATTACCTGAAAGTACGAAGTAAAGGGATAGGGAGATAATTGTAGAGGGTGAAAGGGAGGAGGAGGATGAGGGGAGGAGGAGGAGGAAGGGAAGGAGGGAAGAGGAGGACGGGGGGAAGGAGGGAGGAGGAGGATGAGGGGAAGGATGAGAATGAGGGGAAGAAGGGAGGAGGATGAGGTGAAGGAGGGAGGATGAGGGGAAGGAGGGAGAAGGATGAGAAAGAGGGAGGAGGATAATGAAGAGGATAAAGGGGGAAGGAGGATAAAGGGAGGGAGAGGGGATGATAAGGTAGAGGAGGAGTATAAGGGGGGAAGGAGTTAGGGAAGGGAGGAGGGGAAATGGAGGAAGAGGAGGAAGATAAGGAGAAAGGAGGGAGGAGGAGGAGGAAAAGGGGGAAAGAAGGAGGGAGGAGGAGGGGAAGTAGGGGCGGAAGATAAGGAATAGGGGAAGGGGGAGGAGGAGGGGAAGGGCGAAGGAGGAGGATAAGGGGGAAAGGGAGGAGGAGGATAAGGCGGGGAAACGGATGAGTATAAGGGGGAAAGGGAGGAGGAGGATAAGAGTGGAGTTGAGAAGAGACCCAGGAGAGGGAGAGGGGAGGAAAGAGACACACGGGAGGGAGAGGGGGAAAGAGACACAGGGGAGGGAGAAGGGAGGGGAAATGAGACACATGTAGACAGGGGAGAGACTCGCAATGAGAGCCAAAGGTGCTCATTGCAAGCCACATGATGAGCGCCAAAGGAGCTCAGCCCGGGGCTCACGATGAGCGCCGAAGGTGCTCACATTGGGTGGCAAACAGCATTGCCAGGCTTAAAAAATGTTCCCCTCATTTTTGACAGGAAAGTAGTTAGTATAATATATATGTGGATATGTATGTGGTAAGACAAGAGAGTTAGTATTATGTGTAGTATAGTAATTGTATGGGGGTTGGTGGCAGAATGGGGTGGGGGGTGTAGATGTGCTGTGGCCTACTGCTAAGTATAGCTATGTGTACATATTAATCTATGTGTGTGAATTATGTAATATCAGTAATTATGGGCTTAAATTATCTAAGAGGTCAAAATATCAAAAACGTGCAATGGTCTTTCTCTCTCGCTCTCTCTCTTTCTCTCCAGTGCTCAAAAACCACCAACGCTTAGACCTGTGTGTTTACTTACTCAGCTACAGCACACTCAATGATTTATGGGTTTAGCTCCCTTTTAAGCCCCTTCCTGTGGTGTTAATTGCAGTGTCCAGCTTTCTATTGGCTTTTAGGCCTATGTCGCAATTGGACAGTTACTGCCGATCACGATTGGGACCCCTGCAGTATTTAAACATTTAAAATTCCCCACCACGGTTCTTTAAAGGGCCCATGGCACACTAATGGTTACCCCCCGTGTACAGTAAGTACCCCTGCGGCAAATAACATTAACCCCCCATGCTATGGGGTCCCCATCAGGACCTCCGAAAGGTCCCTACATTAACCTTTACAGCGGGGGTCCCGATTTGGACCCCCGCTGCATTAAAATTGAAAAAAATGGTCCTTAAAAGACCCGCAATATAGACCCCCATGGGACTAAAATTAACCCATTCAGTCCATCAGGGATCTATATAAACCCTATAGGACACTATTAACCCCTATGTTAACACTATAAGTGCCATGAGGGTCCATCAGGACCCTCATGACACTAAGTACAAACACTACTCTACACTACACTATTCCCCCCAATAAACCAATAAATCTAAACTAACCCCCTGACACTAATTCCCCCCTTTACCCTAACCTATCAACCCCTACACTACTTACCAAACTCCCTAATAAACCCCCCAACACCCCACTAATTACAAAAAATTTAAAACTAGATTACTGAAAAAAAAGAAAATAATAAAAGAGCCATTACAGAATATAAAAAAGAACATTACACAAAACAAAAAAGCACCACTACAGAAAAAAAACACCACTTACAGACATCTGTGTCTTCTGATTGGCTGCAATCTGATTGACAGTTACATCAGCCAATCAGAAGAAGCAGATGCTTGGAGCCAATCACAATGGGATACACCCTGTATAAGGGTCAATCTGATTTTTTTATTGTCCATCTGGTAATGGTCATGCGTAAAGGCGTCTTGGAGGCTATTGGAAGAGGGTGTTTGCTATGACCAGAGAATTATCTTGATAGAATTCTACTAATCTCTGACCTGCTGCATTTTGTACAAAAACAGCTTTTGAACATTTATTCCAGGTATCTTTTCGTTTCCTACTTTAGCATTCCAATATCCAATAATGAGAGTAACATATTTTCTTTGTTGTTATATCTATGACGTGTTGAATATTTTTGTAGATCTGGACAACTTCCGCTTCTTCAGCGTCAATGGTTGGAGCATGGAATTGGATCACTATGGGCCTCATTCTATTGCTACATTTTTGAGAAACGTGGCCGCAAGTGGTGATCGCAGCTACTTTGCTATTGTATTGCCTTCCAATTGTGGGTTCCGATCGCTTTGCGCGCTGCAACCTGCAATCCCTTCCTCTCCCTTGCGATTTCAGAAATCGCTAGTTACTTCCCCAAAAGCTTTTGATCTTTCAAGGCCGCACGTCCTGAATCGCAAATCGCTATTCAATTGCTCTGATTACCCCTTCCGATCCACCCCGTAAAGCCCATAAATGGCAAAAAGCCAACTTGAGCTTACTTGCACCAAGGAGGTGTCGCAAGGGCTTGCAAAGACCTTACGTATCCTCCCGACTGCTCCCAAATCAAACCACCTTGCTGCAGGGGTCCCGATTGGGCCCCCTGCAGGGTCCCCACATTAACCCCCTAATGCAGGGGTCCTGATTGGTACCCCTGCAGTGTCCCCACATCAACCTCTTGCCGCAGGGGTCCAGATTGGGACCCCTGCAGCATTTCAAAATTTGAAATTCCCTGCATAGCAATTACAAATTGTCTATATCTGTTCAATGGAACAGACGATTTAACCTCTGGACTGTGTAATCCAATCCAGTTTCACACGAACAGTGTGGTGTTCGAACTTGAAAAAAAAAAAAACTGGAAAAAAAAAAAGGCGGAAAAGGAGAAAAGGTAATAATCACATTGCATGTACTGTACAGTGCTAAATACTGTACCAATATACCAACTCACCTGATTCCCATCTGCAAGCATTACTAACTATTAGCTAGGTCTCTGGATAATCAGTAATATGGGCAAATAGCCATTAATACGGAGAGGACACAAAGGTCAGCAGTCAGATTCACTGTCACTTACATCAGACCCACTGATCATAGTGCATATCTGAATGCTGGCTGTCATTACCATGCCATTGTGAGACTTTGCAAGTCCACTGCCATAGCGGTATTAGTCTACATTGAAGCTAACAACAAGATAGCTGGCTAAGATTGGGGGAGCTACATTTTAAGGGGGGCCGTCATTGAATGAATGTCTGCAGCTCCTATCTCCTCCTCCACCTGTGCACAGGGCATGCATTGTCTGCACCCAGACGCCATCTCTTCACTCACTGTTGGTGGTTGTGGGGGGAGGGCGGGTGGAGGTAGTGGCACCATGGGTGATAGTGGCGGAGGCATGGTGGAAGGAGAGGAGGGGCCGGGTTGCTGGTGGACTGAGGATGTCTGTGACAAGGGGGGCTGGGGACCAGCCCCGTTCTCAGCAGCCCGGCCATGTGATGCTCCAGCATCAGGTGATGCCCCTCTCCTCCCTGAAGTGCCTGTCCATGCTGTGCCTCATGGCAGAGATGCCGGTATCCATCCTCCTCATGAGAGCCAGCATCTCCACCAGCGCAGCCTGGTTTGTTGGTGGTTGGGACGGGGGTCCTGCTGGCAGGTCTGGGGGAGGAGGTGGCGGGGAGGGAGTGGGGAGGGTCCAGGACCTGGCTGGAGCCAGGGGTGGTGACTGCAATGTCCCTGCTGGCAATGACGGCCAGGAATGTCTCTGTGTGTCTTCTTTAACCTATGTGTCTGACAAATATGTGTAATATGTAAATATGTGTAACTCTTAAGTGTAAATACGCTAGGAAAATAATACAAATCAATTGAAAATAGTACGCCTACAAATCAAAAGAAGGATAAAGAAAGAAAAGTATTACTGTGATACGGGTATTGTAAAAAAAATGTGTGTGCTATGTGTTTTTAATAAGTGTTGGGGGATGAGGTGTGGTTGATGGGATGAGGGGATGGGGGGGTTGTGTGGTGTGTGTTCTAACTATATATATGTTTGTATGTGTGTTCTTTAACCTTTCGGTCTTGCAAATATGTGGAATCTGTAAATATGTGTATGTCTTAAGTGTAAGTACTTAGGAAATAGACAAGAAACAAGACAAAAATGTAATCTACCTCTCTCCAAACCACTACTCTCACAACAACTCAAACTCTCTCCCACCTGCTCCTTGAACTGCGTGCTAACTCCAATGAATCTCACAACACAGTCAACGCATGGGCATGTGTCAATCACATTATAAGCTCCTACTGTCAATCAAATTGCCTAGCTCATACGTGATTGGCTGAGAGGCGTGTCTCGCTAGTCCAACCCCTTTTCAGCTTGCGAGTGCGCCAACGGCCTCAGCCAATTACATGCACACTTGACGGCCTGCCACGGCCAATAGCACAATAACAAAGCCCGCCAACAGCCTCTCAACCAATTACATACCCGCTTGACGGCCTGACGCGGCCTATAGCGCAATAATGAAGCCCGCCAACAGCCTCTCAACCGATTACATGCGCGCTTAATAAAAAACCATAAGCTGGAATGCCACATGAGTCCATATCCACAGTTGACCAATTCCAAAGCTGAAATCAACCTGCTTAATACCAGGTGTTGTAATCAACAAGCTATATAACCACATCCCCAACAAGTCATCAGCATGTCTGAAACAGCATGGATTCTCAACAAGTGAGAGGGATGCAGGAGAGTATGGATGGGTGGATGAATATAATATATTATTGTGGGTACCGAATGACGCAGAATGGAGATCCGGAGGCAAGGTGTGTGTTTAGGCTGTTGATGGGGAGTGGCAGAGAGGAGTGTCTGGGAGTGAATGAGGGTGTGACTGGTGATGTGATCCATGCTGTGGCAGAACCAAGCCAAGCAAGGGAATTACCACAGGCAATGCCCAGTATCATGGTAGAGGATCAGGGAGGAGAGAGCTCCAGTAGCACAGGGACAGAGGAATATAGGGCCACCTGTAGACAGGGAGGCTGCCATTGATGTCAGTGATCAGCTGTGGGGGGAGAAATGCAGGAGGCTAAGGGCACCCAATGTTTACAGGGAGAGACTCACATTAGAGGGGTTAACTGATGGAAAGGTTTATGAGCTGACCCGTGCTAGTCTTGTGGAGCTCTATGTGGTCCTGAGCGAAGACCTTGAGCCAAGCCTCTCCAATTGTCTGAGTGCATTCCTCCATGCTATTGTTGGGAAAGCTACCGGATACATCAATAACAGTAACCTTAACACTGTGGAAGAGATCTCGAAGGTGAAAGTAGATTTCCATCGATTAGGAGGTGTCCCCAATTTGCTCGGTGCTATAGATTGTACACATGTAGCATTGATAACTCCTAGAGAGCAAGAAGCGCTGTTCAGAAATCGCAAGCATTATCATTAAATCAATGTACAGGTTGTTTGCGATGCGAACATGCGCATACAAAGTGTGTTTGCAGCCTTCCCTGGAAGTGCTCACAACGCCCATATCCTGTGTCAATCTGGCACATATGAGATGTTTCAGGCCGGCCAATTTCCATCCGGATGGCTACTGGGTGAGTACACAGTACTATCACAGTCAATCTACTAAAACGTAACTTACTAAAACTGGATACAATAGCATATACATCATGTTTTCCTCTATTGCTCCGATGTTCACATGTGCATTACGGAGTCATACTACCGAAACCAGAACATAATAGCTAATTGCTGTGCATAACCCTGTGTTAGCTTGCCCAGACAGTATGCAGTTCCCAACAACAAACTAGGTAACAGTGCTCAAAGCCAAGCAGCAGCTGCAAAGGCAAATAAAATATTAGCCTGTATTAAGAAGGGTATAGAAGCCAGGGAAGCAAATATAATTCTGCCACTATACAAGTCTCTAGTACGCCCTCATTTGGAATATGGAGTACAATTTTGGGCACCACTTCATAAAAAGGACATTTTAGAGCTGGAAAAGGTAGAGAAGGGCAACAAAACTAATAAGGGGAATGGAGGGGCTAAGTTATGAAGAAAGACTAACCAAATGAAACTTATTTTCTCTAGAAAAAAGGCGTCTAAGAGGAGATATGATTACCTTATATAAATACATCCAGGGTCAGTATAAAGATTTGTCAAGTGAGCTTTTTGTGCCAAGAGGTTTTCAACTGATATCCCTTGACGTTAGAAGTAAAAAGATTCCACCTCAAAGAAAGAAAAGGGTTCTTCACAGTAAGGGTGGTTAATCTGTGGAATTCTCTACCAGAGGAAGTGGTGACAGCGGATTCGATAGATAATTTTAAAAGGGGACTAGATTTATTTCTAATTAAAAAGGGAATTCAGGGTTATCATGGATAATTAGAGAGACAGTATTAATCTAATTAATAATAAATAAATAAAAACATTAAATAATTGATTAATAATTAATTAACAACTAATGAATTAATAGTTAATCCGCATATTGCAGATCAGAGGAGATCTTAAAAGGTTGAACTTGATGGACTGAAAGTCTTTTTTCAACCTTAAATACTATGGTCCTCATTCAATTGCAATTTTGCCAATTGAATAGGGCTCTATATAAGCACATAACATATTTTTTGACAGAAGTTTTTAGTTAGTGAAGACCTTGATTTTGGATAGAAGTTCAGTAACTAAAAAGTTCTGTATAAAAAATATGTTATGTGCTTATATAGAGCACTATTCAATTGGCCAACTCGCAATTGAATGAGGCTCTATGTAACTATGTAACTATGTAACATATGACAAATAGTGATGTCGCGAACCTAAAATTTTCGGTTCGCGAACCACGAACGCAAACCTCCGCAAATGTTCGCGAACCGGCGAACATCGGCGAACCGCCATAGACTTCAATGGGCAGGCGAATTTTAAAACCCACAGGGACTCTTTCTGGCCACAATAGTGATGGGAAAGTTGTTTCAAGTGGTCTAACATGTGAAGTAGAATTGACTCCACTCCCAGAAATAATCTTACTTCATATTTTCCCTCCATTGCCCCTAAAAGTTAAAGCCCTTTTATTGCAGGTTTTGATGGCAGCAAAATCACTGATAGCATTAAAGTGGAAGCAAAAAGATGTACCTTCCTGGAATGAGGTTAAAATGAAAGTGGATAAAAATTGTAGTTTAGAAACAAACTTCTCTGAATTGGGCGTTATAAAAAAAAACAACCTAGCCTGGGCATTATGGAATAAACATGGCCCTAATTAAGCAATTACTCAGGCCTTCGCTCTGACCTTGGACACTCTGTCCATGATTCTTGGGCCCACCCACTTGCTCCCTCCTCCTAACCTCCCAACCCCATTCTAGGAACCCGGATTTATGAATGGCAGGAGTGTGAATGGTAGTGTGTTAAGCTTTAGTTTAAACCCCAGAATAGTAGTTGGCAATTTTGGTATGTTGCCCTGGGGAACATATTGTAGATCATAATGGGTTGTTTTTTTGCTTTTCCCTTTGGAGCATCGGACCAAAATGAGATGGAAGTCCTTGCCTTCCTATCCTTATTATTGTGCTAGGGGGAAGCCTCCCAAGAGGTGTCTAGATGGGAAGCCTAGATAGGAAGTATATGTAAACTAGACTTCCCTCTCTTTGTTGCTTTTCTTTTGTAAAACGGTGGAAATAGCATGCAATAATTATATTAAGTTATGGTGGAGGGCCATAATAGCCGGGTCCAAATTATGATAGTGCCAACGCTGTTCTTGATATTATTTCACACGTGTGTAGTGCGAATTGTTTTTTGTATGTACTTTTGTATTCTGTACTTTGTTTATTTTACATGTAAAAAACAATAAAATATTTAAAAAAAAAAAAAAAAGTGGTCTAACAACTGGACTGTGGCATGCCGGAGGGGGATCCATGGCAAAACTCCCACGGAAAATTACATAGTTGATACAGAGTCTGGTTTTAAGCCATAAAGGGCATAAATTACCTAACATTCCTAAATTGTTTGGAATAACGTGCTTTAAAACATCAGGTATGATGTTGTATCGATCAGGTAGTGTAAGGGTTACACCTTACATGACTGGAGGTCTATAGGTGACATTAGTACTGACCTTTATCTGACTGGGTGTCTATAGAGTGACATTAGTAATGACCTTTATATGACTGGGGGTCTATAGAGGGACATTAGTACTGACCTTTATCTGACTGGGTGTCTATAGAGTGACATTAGTACTGACCTTTATATGACTGGGGGTCTATAGGTGACATTAGTACTGACCTTTATCTGACTGGGTGTCTATAGAGGGACATTAGTAATGACCTTTATCTGACTGGGGGTCTATAGAGGGACATTAGTACTGACCTTTATCTGACTGGGTGTCTATAGAGGGACATTAGTAATGACCTTTATCTGACTGGGTGTCTATAGAGGGACATTAGGACTGACCTTTATCTGACTGGGTGTCTATAGAGGGACATTAGTAATGACCTTTATCTGACTGGGTGTCTATAGGTGATATTAGTACTGACCTTTATCTGACTGGGTGTCTATAGAGAGACATTAGTACTGACCTTTAGCTGACTGGGTGTCTATAGATTGACATTAGTAATGACCTTTATCTGACTGGGTGTCTATAGAGGGACATTAGTAATGACCTTTATATGACTGGGGGTCTATAGAGGGACATTAGTACTGACCTTTATCTGACTGGGTGTCTATAGAGTGACATTAGTACTGACCTTTATATGACTGGGGGTCTATAGGTGACATTAGTACTGACCTTTATCTGACTGGGTGTCTATAGAGGGACATTAGTAATGACCTTTATCTGACTGGGGGTCTATAGAGGGACATTAGTACTGACCTTTATCTGACTGGGTGTCTATAGAGTGACATTAGTACTGACCTTTATATGACTGGGGGTCTATAGGTGACATTAGTACTGACCTTTATCTGACTGGGTGTCTATAGAGGGACATTAGTAATGACCTTTATCTGACTGGGGGTCTATAGAGGGACATTAGTACTGACCTTTATCTGACTGGGTGTCTATAGAGGGACATTAGTAATGACCTTTATCTGACTGGGGGTCTATAGAGGAACATTAGTACTTACCTTTATCTGACTGGGTGTCTATAGAGGGACATTAGTAATGACCTTTATCTGACTGGGTGTCTATAGAGGGATATTAGTACTGACTTTTATCTGACTGGGTGTCTATAGAGGGACATTAGTACTGACCTTTATCTGACTGGGTGTCTATAGAGGGACATTAGTAATGACCTTTATCTGACTGGGTGTCTATAGAGAGACATTAGTACTGACCTTTAGCTGACTGGGTGTCTATAGAGGGACATTAGTAATGACCTTTATCTGACTGGGGGTCTATAGAGGGACATTAGTACTTACCTTTATCTGACTGGGTGTCTATAGAGGGACATTAGTAATGACCTTTATCTGACTGGGTGTCTATAGAGGGACATTAGTACTGACTTTTATCTGACTGGGTGTCTATAGAGGGACATTAGTACTGACCTTTATCTGACTGGGTGTCTATAGAGGGATATTAGTACTGACCTTTATCTGACTGGGTGTCTATAGAGAGACATTAGTACTGACCTTTAGCTGACTGGGTGTCTATAGATGGACATTAGTAATGACCTTTATCTGACTGGGTGTCTATAGAGGGACATTAGTAATGACCTTTATATGACTGGGGGTCTATAGAGGGACATTAGTACTGACCTTTATCTGACTGGGTGTCTATAGAGTGACATTAGTACTGACCTTTATATGACTGGGGGTCTATAGGTGACATTAGTACTGACCTTTATCTGACTGGGTGTCTATAGAGGGACATTAGTACTGACCTTTATATGACTGGGGGTCTATAGGTGACATTAGTACTGACCTTTATATGACTGGGGGTCTATAGGTGACATTAGTACTAACCTTTATCTGACTGGGGGTCTATAGAGGGACATTAGTACTGACCTTTATCTGTCTGGGGGTCTATAGGTGACATTAGTCCTGACCTCCTGCTGCAGTATTATTACTCCCAGTACTCCCAGGCTTGCTACTATTAGATATAATAACCTCAGTTTCGTTTCCTTATCTGTTGGTAACATCAAAATATGATTATTAAATATTTCATATTTGTTTGTTTTTTTCTCCCAAAGTGAACCCCTTTGTGTGTGTCCCACAGATGTGGCGTTTCCGCTCTGCGTATGTTGGATTTGCACCGCTCAAAAAGTATGAAAAGAGATCCCCCCCCTTGAAGCCAATTAATGACATCATCAGTAAATTGTATGTAACAGATTCCAGTGTTTAGGGTTTATGACCCAATACTGCGATCATATCACTTATGACAAAAATCCGTATTTGTCATATTATTCAGACGCGCGTGCATCTTTGTGTTACATTTCCTGATTTTTATTATCTTGATCTTTATATATTTACTAGCGACTTGCCCATCAAAAAATGGCGGCAGTAAGATTGTAAGGCAGGTAATGGTTTGGACGAGACATTCATTTTGTTGGCGGTCGGAGATCCTTCGGCGCTCATTGCGAGGCTGTTGGTTGTATTTTTTTTCTGATAGGCGCTTTTGCTGTTATTCTTTGGTCGGCGGTGATGTGTTTTTTGCGCTTATTGCAAGGCTTTGTATGCTATGAGCAGCGTTGGCGCTCGTTGTGAGGAGCGCAGTGAATGGCTTTTATGTTTAATGTGATAATGTTTTTTTTGTGTATATGTATTTTTGTATGCTAATGAAATAATTACTAAATGAATATACTTTACCTATTTGTAAGTAATATATGCAGGAAGCATTGTGCTGAAGAGCTGACAATCTGTTTTCATGTTCCTGCAGCATACAATGTAGGTTTTCAGTGCTGTGGAGCTGCTGTGTAAGTGTCAGCAATGTGTGCAGTGTGTAGTGTAAATAGGCTGCGTGCGCGAGGGGAAGCCGTTAGGGTAGCTGGGTACTTCCGCATTGTGTAAGTTAGTGTTGTAAAATGGCGGGGAATGTGTATGTGGTACGCTGGTGTGGATGATTTAGCGTCCTTGTTAATAGTGTATCTTTACCTCGTACGGCTTTTTAGGAAAATCCGTATGTGTTTTGCGTGTTTAGGGTCCTGTAGCCTCGTTTTCTTTTTTTCAAGGGCCATTTTTTCTCTCACTTAGGTGATTTTCGGGTGTCTAAACTCATGAATTTGGACTTAAATGGAGGTGTAACTTCACTTGCAAAGGTCCTCGGTGCCCGCCTTGCTGTGGGTAAGCTTTTTATGTGTTTGTTGTGTGTATTTATTGTGTTTTTAATGTTTTTAAGTGCGTGCGGTTCGGGCGTTAAGGTCGTATTTTTGTGAGCTCGTAATGTTTTTTTTTCCCATATTTTTGGATGGTGAGTCCGTAAATTTGATGGTGTAAGTCCCGCCTACGGCTCATTGCAGCCGACGTGGGAGCCTTCGGCGCTCCTTGCCAGCAACTCTGGCCCTTGCTCCGCCTGCTCACAACTATATATGTGATATCTGTAACGTCTTCCCCAGTTGGCACTTGTTAATCGGCTAAGCGACAAAAAAATGGCGTCCGGAAAAAATGAAAACGGGGCTACACGACCCCAAACCGCGCAAAACATCGCCAGCCATGTACGACTTTTACCTAGGAACAGACGAGGTACAAAATACACTATTATAAATAATGGAAACTGCTGGCGAGCCGCATAACACATACACAATCGCCGCCATTTTACAACACTAACTTGCAACTAATAACATTACAAATCTAAAATGGCGCATTACACGACTATACAAGCGGTTTCCCCTCGTGCACTGCGCACATTGCTGACACTTACACCTCGGGTCACCAACAGTCCAAATGTACACTGTAAGCTGCAGGAAAATCAAAACTGATTGTTAGCTCTTCAGGTTATTGATCACTGGATATATTAATTACAAATAGGTAAAGTATTTTAGTAATTAATTAATTCATTTTTATTAAAAAAAATATATATAAAAAAATACGCTTAATAGCATATTTTACACTGCGGTTACTTTACATACATTAACGCTTCGCACTTCCTAATACATTTGTTCATTCACAATAGTTATTATCGTGCATTCATTTAATAAGTATTAATTAGTAATGGAAAATGAAAATGTAGACTTTACACTACACTAAAATGTTTTACTTTTTACTCTGCAATTATATATCTGGATTACTGCTCATTGGCTGCCAGCGATAGCACTCTCAAAGCAGTTACAAATCTAAATCACTTTATTATGCTCTGAGACCTAAATACATTTTTTAATTTACACTGCACAAAAAAAATTATATATTTAACACTGTACTTATATATCTGTCTTTGCGATGAGCGCCGAAGATTGATCGTTGCAAAGCACGAAACATGAAGGACACGAGGGAAGAGACTCACAATGAGCGCCGAAGGTCCTCAGAGTTCAAAAAGCATCACATTGTGTGGCAAACAGCATTGCCATGGCTTCAAACTTTATTGCCCCATCATTTGTGCCAGTCAAGTCGCTAGTGATATAATATAACATAATGCAATACAATATTATACAGTACACATGGGTGTTGGAACTGGGGGGGGGGGGGGTAAGGGGTAACCCCCCCCCCCCAGATTTCTTATCGTATGTATGTATGCGTATAGAAGCTAACAGGGGAGGAGAGAGGGGGAGGAAACACAGGGGAGAGGGAGAGGAAGACACAGGAGAGGGGAGAGGGGGAGGAAGACACAGTGGAGAGGGGGAGGAAGACACAGGGCAGAGGGGGGAAGAGAAACAGGGTAAGGGAGAGGTGAGGGGAAGAGACACATGGGAGGGGGGAGAGACACAGGAGAGAGTGGGGGGTAGAGACACAGGGGAGAGGGGGGAAGAGACTAATGGGAGGGAGTGGTGAGGAGACACCGGGAGAGAAAAGGAGGTAAAGACACAGAGGAGGCGGGAAGAAACACAGGGGAAGGGAGAGGGGGTAGAGACACAGGGGAGAGGGGGTAGAGACACAGGGGAGAAGGGGGAAGAGACACAGATGAGGGGGGAGAGACACAGGGGAGAGGGAAGGGGGGAAAGACACAGGGGAGGGGGGAAAGAAACACGGGAAGGGAGAGGGGGGTAGAGACACAGGGGAGGGGGGAGTGACATAGGGAAGAGGGAAGGGGGAAAAGACACAGGAGAGGGAGGAAAGAAACACTGGGGAAGGGAGAGGGGGTAGAGACACAGGCAAGGGTGGGAGAGACACAGGGGAGAGGGGGGGAGAGAGACACATGGGAGGGAGTAGGGGGAGACACAGGGGAGAGCGGGGGAGAGAGACACATGGGAGGAAGTGGGGGGGGAGACACAGGGGAGATCTTCTGCTTTATTATTATTATTATTATTACTATATAATGTGTAATACGGACCACTTTAGCAATGAGCGCCGCAGGAGCTTATTGCAGGCGAGCCTCGCGTAGCGAGGCGAGCCGTTAATACAGACCACTTTGGCAATGAGCGCCGTAGGCCTCTATATATCATTCCTGGCTTATTCAGATATATGGAGGATGAATCCGTGGACGTACCTGAATCCCACAAGAGAGTGGTCGCCATGTTCATGTGGTGTTTATTATGACACTAGCGACTTGCCCGTCAAAAAATTACGGCAATGTTATTGTAACTGAGCTAATGTTGTTTTGTGTGTAATAGTAAACATGTAATACATTAATAAATGAATAGACTTTACCTATTTGGAAGCATTGTGTTGAAGAGCTGTGAACCTTGTTTGCACACAGACCTAAAGCACCAAGCACACTGACAGTACACACAGACCCATAGCACCAAGTACACTGGCAGTGCACACAGACCTAAAGCACCAAGCACACTGACAGTACACACAGATTAACAGCACCAAGTACACTGACAGTACACACAGACCTACAGCACCAAGCACACTGACAGTACACATAGACCTATAGCACCAAGCACACTGACAGTACACACAGACCTACAGCAACAAGTACACTGGCAGTGCACACAGACCCATAGCACCAAGTACACTGAGAGTACACACAGATATACAGCACCAAGTACACTGGCAGTGCAAACAGACCTACAGCAACAAGCACACTGACAGTACACATAGACATATAGCACCAAGCTCACTGACAGTACACACAGACCTACAGCACCAAGCACACTGACAGTACACATAGACATATAGCACCAAGTACACTGACAGTACACACAGACCTACAGCACCAAGCACACTGGCAGTGCACACAGACTCACAGCACCAAGTACACTGACAGTACACACAGATATACAGCACCAAGTACACTGGCAGTGCAAACAGACCTACAGCACCAAGTACACTGACAGTACACATTGACCCACAGCACCAAGTACACTGATAATACACACATATATACAGCACCAAGTACACTGACAGTACACACAGACCTACAGCACCAAGTACACTGACAGTACACACAGACTCACAGCACCAAGCACACTGACAGTACACACAAACCTACAGCACCAAGCACACTGACAGTACACACAGACCTAGAGCACCAAGCACACTGGCAGTGCACACAGACCCATAGCACCAAGTACACTGGCAGTGCACACAGAACTACAGCACTAAGCTCACTGACAGTACACACAGACCTACAGCACCAAGTACACTGACAGTACACATAGACATATAGCACCAAGCACACTGACAGTACACACAGACCTAGAGCACCAAGCACACTGGCAGTGCACACAGACCCATAGCACCAAGTACACTGTCAGTGCACACAGAACTACAGCACCAAGAACACTGACAGTACACACAGACCCATAGCACCAAGTACACTGGCAGTGCACACAGACCTATAGCACCAAGCACACTGACAGTACACACAGACCTACAGCACCAAGTACACTGCCAAGTACACACAGACCCATAGCACCAAGTACACTGGCAGTACACACAGACTCACAGCACCAATTACACTGACAGTGCACACAGACCTATAGCACCAAGTACACTGGCAGTGCACACAGAACTACAGCACCAATAACACTGACAGTGCACACAGACCTACAGCACCAAGCACACTGACAGTACACACAGACCCATAGCACCAAGTACACTGGCAGTGCAAACAGACCTACAGCACCAAGTACACTGACAGTACACATTGACCCACAGCACCAAGTACACTGATAGTACACACATATATACAGCACCAAGTACACTGACAGTACACACAGACCTACAGCACCAAGTACACTGACAGTACACACAGACTCACAGCACCAAGCACTCTGACAGTACACACAAACCTACAGCACCAAGCACACTGACAGTACACACAGACCTACAGCACCAAGCACACTGACAGTACACACAGACCTACAGCACCAAGTACACTGACAGTACACACAGACCTAAAGCACCAAGCACACTGGCAGTGCACACAGACCTACAGCACCAAGCACACTGACAGTACACACAGACCCATAGCACCAAGTACACTGGCAGTGCACAGAGACCTACAGCATCAAGCACACTGACAGTACACACAGACTCACAGCACCAAGCACACTGACAGTACACACAGGCGCTCATTGCAGACGAGCCTCGCATAGCGAGGCAAGCCGTTAATACGGACCACTTTTTTATGGAGCAAACTGCTCCATATGTATATTAATAACTATACAACTTTCCAAACATACACATCTCATTGCAATACGCTAGTAATAATAATAATGCTCAAGAGTCCTTCAGCACTGCACTGGACACTGAATAAACTTGCCTAGCTATGGTTTTCCCTATTGAATTAGTATCACCTACACTGTCCCTCCTCTCAGTAAGACTGCAAGGTACTTATGATTCCAAAATGGCTGCTGTCCATGAGGTAGGAGGGGGTAGAAGGGAGTGTATGCTGCTGATTGGCTGGAATGTGTCTGCTGACTGTGACATGCAGGGTCAAAGTTTGCTCAATGATAAAGTATTGGGGGCGGGTCGAATCTCGCATATGTTCGCAGTTCGCCGCGAACGCGAACATGCTATGTTCCCGAAAAAAGTCCGCCGGCGAACTATTCGCGACATCTCTAATGACAAACAGAACAATTGATTAATCTATAGGTATATGTTCAGATGCATTACCTTGTATCCTGTTACACCGAGATCTCTAGCCTTTATAACGTTTTGTGTGTTATTGAAATTGATGTGGATGAAATTGATGTGGATGCTGGATTAGGAATGCATCTGAAAGAGGAGAATTAATAGTGCTTGGCAAACATTTTCCTGCATGATATCTCCCAAAATCTCCTAGGTCTTTTGGCACTTGCATTTGATTATGTACGCCCCTAGAAAATCCCACCGAAATTGACATAACATTTAAATTCAGAATCATGCTAATAGATTGTATCATTCTTCACCTCAGTGGCTTCTGGTATGCTCGGTCCAAGAACTGCAACAGTTACTGCCTTTGCTCTGTAATAGAAGGGTCGCAATATGTATCCTGTTGTATTTCCCTTGTGTCCCCGCCTCATGTAAGCATCCTGTGGGTGTGACCATCTGGATTTGACTTTTGTGCAAATAACTTTGTAATTAAACTTAAGCTTGATATAGAACACATGTATTAATACACTACTAATTCTACTCTATCAGATGCATCCATGATCCAGCTCACTTACATATATCTTTAATTGTGTGTTAGCCACAGGGATCTGTTCATAGGTCAGGATGACAATATTCATTCATATGCTTTGTCAAACATCACAACATCCACTTCATATCAACATCTCACACTTTGTTTCCATCAGGTGATGCAGGGTATGGGTGTTTTCCGTGGTTGCTGACCCCTGCAAACAATCCCCAGACCCTGGCAGAGGAGCGGTATAATGCTGCGCATAAGACTGGAATTTAATTGAGGGCACCTATGTTGTACTTAAGATGCGCTTCAGATGTTTACATTCCACTAGGGGTGCTCTACAATACAGCCCAGATAAAGTTTGTCACATCATCATTGCCTGCTGTTGTCTGCACAATATAGCAGTACAGGCCAACTGTCTGGGGGCCATTGATGCTGCTCCGCTACATGGGGAGGAAGAGGCTTTACCTCCCCCTGTAATGGATAATCTGCAGGGGTCACAACAACGTGCCTACGTAATTCGTGAGTACTTCACATTTAAGTAAAAACTCAATATCAATGCAATACAGTGTAACGTATCTGGATTATGCCTAACTCCAAAATCCTCTTTTATCCATCGCCATACAGAATTCGAAACCAGTCCACTGTAGAGGAGAGTTCCCTGATATAATGTATGTCTCATGAGGCACCACTGAGTAAAAATTATTACACTGGAACATGCCATGCTATCAGTTACAGGTAAGTAAGCACACATTCCAATACACATCTTAAGTACTGTCAGTTCAAAATATCAATGGCATAGATAAATGGAGTGGATTATATATCCCACTATGTCAATGTATATATGCCCCACATTCGTATAGAAATACCTCAAAACACTATAGACCAGTATTGTTCACATCGTCCGATCCTGACAAACCACATGAAATAGGGATCAATATATCATAGACAAATACCATACACACATACTTTGGACTTTGAAAAACAGTCATGAGAACATAAAACAGAGTCCTCTTGAAATCTTCTCATGATTAGAGTTTATTCAGTAAATAAAAATGTGGATCAGTAGCAAAACCTAACATGGCTGCTGCTGGAAAACTGACTACTACTGAAATATATCCAGACACAGCCTTTTAGACTTGTTTACATAAGACAATAAAGAAATCCATTTTTTCCCCCTCTAGCAACATGGCATAACCCTCTAACAGCCAATAGCATTTTGTTTATAGAAAATATCCATTAAGGATATAACACATACTTTGGTAAAATATGTGCGTACATCTACTTGAGATGATACACTTGTGCGCAGTAAATAACACTTATTAGACCTTGGGGGTGAATGAAAAGACATATTTGCTATGGGCTGTGTACTTGTCTCTAACTGAAATTGCTAAGTCATGGGTCATGTAGACTTAACTATTTCATAACTTATATTGTATGTCAATGGAAAATACTGGTTTAATGCTTATATCCCAGCCAAATATAACACTAACTGGGAAGAGTGCTAATTGTAGGTTTATATATATACTCTAAAAATGTAAGGATATTTGTACTATTTCCCCAACAAATACAATTCATATCAATCCTGAAAAATTAACATCCCTGCAGATATGTAACAAGGATATGTGTAATGCATGAGATATACATATGTGTACATTAATCATATTCCATATCAATGTTCAAGGCAAAATGATTGTAGTGGCTTATTTGTGACTCTAATCATCACATCATATTAACCTTACAGAACTGCTGCCATGTGTCAACTCATCTTTCAACAACCTAGACATGGAAAAACAGCATGAACAGCAACAGAACAACTGCTACATCTATGTGAACTACATAATGAGTATTTGTGGAATAATATGGCCATGTATGCTGAAGAATTTAAAGAAAGAGTGGTAAAACGTATAAATGTATTTGTACGTTTAAAACAAATACTTTGTTATACATTTTTAAAACCTATTTAAAAAGAGAAAACAGATCAACAACTTCCTGGAGACAAAAATACAATTGAGTATCAGATAATAAAATAGAAACCTAATAGATATATATCACTTGTATTGATAAATCTTCTTTATTTTATTAAACTGCATCTAGATAAAGTAATTTATGAAGATCTATTGTTTTATATTGGATATACCTATATAGAAACTTGTGTATTTAAGCCACTATAGAAGTAGAAGCATTCTTGTATAGAGTAGTTTTTAGAGAATTAGGTGCTATTTGGCATATCTATTTAAAGTGCTAGTGCTATACTGAAATAATTTATAGTGGAAGAGTGTATAAAGCATAAAAAATGATTTTGAATAGTTGGAGGGGTGGTCCCTATTTTGGTGGAACTGGGGGCTTATCACTTGTCCCGTGCTCTAAGTGCAACTATCTATGCTGATCTAGTGAAAAAAATAACTATATAGTGTGGTAGCCTGGGGGCCCACCAGTTACCCCATAGGCTAAAGTTGTGAAACTAATGTACTCTATTTACCTATATTTCTCCAACCCCTCAATATTGTCAATAAAGATGTAAAATTACATACAATATTAGTTGGAAAAAGATATGTATATGGATGTTTATATTCAGTTGCTTAATAGGGATAGATTATTCACATAGGATGCTGAGATCACATAATATACAGTATATATATATATATATATATATATATATATATATATATATATATATATAAAATATAATCATACAGCCTTATTAAATTGCGATTCAGCAAATTGAAAAGCACATAGCATATTTTTTTACAGAAGTTTTTAGTTAGTGAACTTCTATTTAAAAGCAACCTTAAAATACCAAGTGGTACTATATTAAAACCCCACATTACACCAAGCAGGACCATTTAGGCCCCAACCGGACCTTTAAAATCTTAAAATACCAAGTGACACTATATAGGCCCCAACCGGACCTTTAAAACCTTAAAATCCCAAGTGACACTATATAGGCCCCAACCGGACCTTAAAAACCCACATTACACCAAGCGGAACCATATAGGCCAAACCGTACCTTTAAAACCTTGAAATAACAAGCAAGACCATATAGGCCCAAACCGTACCTAAAAAACCTTAAAATACCAGCCGGGACTATATAGGCCAAAACCGTACCTAAAACAAACCTTAAAATACCAAGCGGACTATATAGGCCCCAACCTGACCATAAAAACCCACATTACAAAAAACAGGACCATATAGGCCCCAACCGGACCTTTAAAACCCACATTACACAGAGCGGGACCACATGGGCCCCAAACGTACCTTTAAAATCCACATTACACCAAGCGGGCTCATACAGGCCCCAATCGTAACTTTAAAACCCACATTACACCAAGCGGGATCATATAGGCCCCAACCGTACCTTAAAAAACCTTATTACACCAAGAAGGACAATACAGGCCCCACTCTGGACCTTTAAAACCCACATTACACCAAGCGGGACCATTACTAGCCCCCCCCCCCCTCTACTTTACTGGCCTTGCTAAGAGCGGCACTCATTGCGAGGATCTCCCCCCTCTACTTTACTGACCTTGGGATGAGCCCCTTTGGCTCTCATCACAGGCCTCACAATCAGCGCCTTTGGCTTTCATTGCAAGCCTCTCCCCCCCCCCCCTCTACTTTACTGGCCTTGCAATAAACCCCTTTCGGCACTCATCATGGGCCTCACAAGCAGCGCTTTTGTTGCTCATTGCGAGCATCTCCCCACTCTACTGGCCTTGTGATGAACGCCTTTGGCGCTCATCACGGGCCTCATTGCGATCCTCTCCCCCCCCTCTACTTTGCATCACGTATGTTCATATGTCATAGCCAATCATGTGTAATATCACATACGCTACATAGATTTATATGTACCTATTGCTTTATACATGATATTCTCTCCTCTACTTAGACTACTGTGAAAGCTGCATCACACTTTCTACCAGTTCTCTTCCTCAGTGCTGATGTGATCCTCCATGTGCATATGGGGAAGAGTAACTCTAGCCCTGGAACATAACTGTTAATAAGGTTACGTTAATCTTAATAGAGATTTTATCATTCAGAGAACAGAATTCCCCTCAAATTGGCCAGTTTGTTGTGAGTTTAAACACACATATGGTCCTGAAAAGGCCCCCATCTGAGTGACCAAACTTCGGTATGGAGAGGCTGCTCTTATAGCAGATTAGCATTGCCAGTGAAATTACCTATTGGGGTTATAGCATTGAGCAATTAAGCACTTATACCTCTGCAGTTGCGTAGGAGTGTCTGTTGCACTCACAAGACTACTTCTCCCCATAACGTATATCTCCTTATTCTGTGGTGGCTTTGGATACTGAATGCTATTGTTGTCATGATATTTTTAATATGATATAACCTCATGTTGGATAATATACTGTATATCCCCCCCCCCCCCCCTCAACTGATCATATATATCAATGTCATCCCCTCTGCCTGCATTCTGTCCCCATTTACCTGTGTTACTGGAACTCTGTATCCTACCCACCTCCAACAGGCATGTGGTAATTTATCACTGTGTGGCTCTTTGTGATACATTAAACATTATTTTTCAGTCAATGTTGTTTGTGTTATCATGGCTAATTTTCATACTATATATATTTAAAATGTAACAAGTAAATTACCCTGAAAGTCAACAGATGTGCTCATCACCATCAGTTAAGGATGTAACTATTCTGTAGATGAATACTATCATTCAGGTTCAGCCCTTACATACAACCCTGCATGAATATAGACATGACTCCGGAATTCAAGCCCCTCTAGCTGACGCCTACATCTGTATTGGCAAGGTAGGTACGTATCTCTATCTCTAATCAAAAACAAACACGATACAGTACAAACACACAGAAACAGTGAGAACAGTATAACATCCTCATACTTTATTTCATAGACAGAGCACAATTAGAAATGGACAAGACTGTGCATTAAGATCATGGGTGTGGTGTGGGTGGTTCCCAGTGTGGCAAATCAGAGGACATCTACTAGGGTCACATGTGGTCATGACCCCACAGTAACCAACATCATATAATACTCCATTTCATGCACATAACCATTAATGCACATACAAGAACCATACGGTTGCCATATTAAACAGACACTAGAAAACATGGATAATGGGATACTAAGCAATTCCACACACAGTGTGTTTGCATACATTACAGCGGATTGGTCAATAGATTATGTGAATCTGGAAAACATAAAGAGGTGGTGTTAGAACAATTAATATGAACGTCATCCACGACCAGTACTAACCGTATTGATTCTGTCACATTCAGCCTTCCTGGAATATGTTGAAGATGTGAAATACGACAAGGCATGCTTCACTTTGAACAACCTGTAAAGACTACTATTACTATCTACATGGAATAGTTGGCACATGCGGATATCACATCTCACTGGTATATGATTGGTACCTAGGCCAGATAGATGACACTGTTCACATTACCCCTAAACACATGCACATTGATCCGGATGTCAAAACAAGGAAATTATCCATTCGGTTTGGATGACATGAAATACATTAATCCGCTTTCATACCGTTAACGGGATGAAATGCTACGAAAAGTCATGTAGAACTACCGGTTTGGATTAGCAGATCCAAATGGGACTGTGCAACTCAAAAGCCGGTACACTATTCATTATAACAGAAACTGACACCAGTCATATTCATTAGTGAAGAGATATGTAGTGGTGAATGACACTGATGGAATGTCTGTTGGCAACTGGGTTGAGTGTTCACTCACATGATGGTATTGTACTGTTCAAAGATGAAGAACATGCCTTCATGGAAGTGAGATTTGGCTATTAACACCTACAGAGGCAAGAACAAGATATCAATCATAACAATATTTGGATTAACTACAAACACCTCATCTCAAGGTCAATCCACATTTAACATCAATTGTTGAAATGTTAGACATAACCAGACATGTACACACTCTGTAGTCAGCCAATAGTATGTCAACATCTATAATAATCAGTATTTAGTGAGGAGTGATCAGGAGGAGGCCTTCCTGGATGGTCCTAAAACCTCCTACTCCTCGTGACTGGGCCACCCACTTTCTGTGCCCATGGACACACTCCCTCTGTATCCTTCTTCCACATCGTGGTGGTGTAAAAGCGTAGAGTGCCACTACGCTGGGGATCGTGTTGTTATGGGTGTGATGTCCGAGATGAGGCAGACGTCTCGGGTTGTGATTGTGCAACCGAAGGCTGGAGAGGTATGGGCTGCCGTTGGGCTAGCTGGATTATTAGCAGTCTCTCCCGAATCGATTGTACTATCTCTCCATCCTTCGGTTGTGCCTCCTCATCTCAGCATGGTGAGACCTATTGCTAGCCAGGATGGCACTGCCTCTGGAGCAACCTGAGCATCCTCTCTGATGTTTGCCGTTGTGCCAGATTATCCCTGGCAAACTGGGCAATGATATCCGGCAATGTCATGGGCAATGGGGCCTCACTTGAGGACTGCGAGGCTGGAGGCGGTGGCTGCGTGGGTGGCAGTGCAGACGGTGAGACAGCCGAAGGGGAGACAGCCGACGGTGGACGTATCTGTGGCTGCATCTGTGGCCGCTGCTGCACTGGTGGCTGAATCATGTGGGCTTGGGGGTCGGGCCATGATGAGTGGGCCGGTGGACCATAGGTTTGGTATCCATAGGACAGCATGAGACGGGGCAGCATAGGATGGGGCAGCATAGTAGTGGTCATCATGGAATGGGGGATCCATGCTGTGGGCTGCCCCCATTGCTGTAATGATGCTGGTGGCAGTTGGGAGGACGTCTGTGTCCAGGACATGGCCTGTTAAAGATGCCGGTATGGCTGTGGCCAGCTGTAGGTTGCAGTGGAGGGCCCAGGCATCGATTCCCACTCCTCATAGTCCACTGACGTGGATGGTCCCGGGCCCTCTTGGATGTCCCGGCCCTCCTCGTTGGGCACTCCTGCACCCTCCTCTGTGGCTGCCCTTCTGGGTACTGCAATTGAATAAATATATATTTCAGTTGGTTGCCATACACAATTGATTGATTGACTGTGGTGCTTGTGTTACAGATGAACCACGGCCTGCATAATAAGCATTGTGGATCATGGCTCATATGAATGTGTACTGTATGTGCATCAGACATGTGCTCTGCTAGATCTGCTGTGCAGTGTGTGAGACTGGCCAATCTGTGACATGTTCACAGCATTGGTTAATTTGCAGCTGAGACATGGTCCAGGTTGACAGTTTATGACACATGCAGTCCTACAGAGTCTGTATCCACATATGCCGCAGTGCGCACACCCAGATTTGTACTCTATTGCAGTGGTGTCCAAAATCAGGCCTGCTGGGCCGCAAACAGGCCTGGATTTGTGGATAGCCATGCTGCACCCAGGTGAGCATAGGATTCTTTAAGTAATTTTGTCTTATTGACTCATCTGTGCACATAAGGGAAATCCACTTATCCAGGCCTGTGTGCAGCCTAGCAGGCCTGACTTTGGACACCACTGCTCTATAGCATGTCAAATCAATCTTTATATAATAAATTGTACTCAAAATCACTTAGATGCAGCTATTGTCCAGTCATATCAGTGATACAAATTGGGAAAATGATATGTTTGCTACCAGAACTGAAATGGTTATTTGTCCCCCCATATATCTTTAGTCATAACCATAGGGCTTAAAGTGCTGTTGTATGCCAATTATCCCTGTGTGTGGGCAGGGGTATAGGAGGCAATATAATTCTTGAGCAAGGGTGGGCAGGTTCGGTCCTGGAGGGCCACATACATGCCTGGATTTGATGATATCCCTGCTGTGCACAGGTGAGTCAGTCACCTCTTCAGTTATCCTGATTGACTCACCTGTGCACAGAAAGGATATCTTGAAAGCCCGGCATGTATGTGGCCCTCCTTACCCATTATATACAACAGCCAGAATACAAGCCTATTTATACATACAAACAGCATGATATCTGCAGGGTTTTGTCCACCCCATCCCCCTCCCCCACAATGTCATACAACAAGGTGTGTGGTGTGATATGATACTCACGTTGCAAGTTGCTTGGCCCATCTGTGTCCATCTGGCCTGGTATTCCCACCACTGCCAGTGGATGAATCCCGTCCCTCAGGGTCTGCATCTCCTCTGGGGTAAATCTGGGGGCCCTGGAGTTCGCCACAACCCTTTGCCCTACTGACTGTGTCTGGAGCACCTGGCCTCCCTCTCCTCTCCCTGGGGCCGCTCCCTCATCCCCACCACCTCCCACTTCAGGGATCAGGCCCCTGACCCTCCACCTTGTGTGCCTACATCTGGGGGCACGTCCCTCCCCCCCTGCTCTTCTCCTCCTCTCCCTCCCTCTAGCTCTTGATTACGCTACCTCTCCGGGGTTCCCCTCTCCCCCTCGCCTCTCTCTCCTTACTTTCCTCCTCCCCTCCTATGAAAATAAAATAACGATAAAGAAATATAATATGTATGAGGTAAAACAAAAATGTGAGTATTATGTGTAGTATAGTAATTGTATGGGGATTGGCGGGGGGGGGGGGGGTGTGCTGTGGCCTACCTCTATGTATAGCTATGTGTATGTATTAATCTATGTGTGTGAATTATGTGATATCAGTAATTATGTGTGTTGTAAATTAATGGTTAAAGTCCCTGATAGTTCAAAACTTACAATACTCCTTCTCTCTCAGCCACTCTCCTTTCTCACCAAAGCACAAGAAACCCACCAACGCCTAGACCTGTGTGTCTACTTGCAAAAGCTACAGCACAGTCAATGACTTCCTGTTTTGGTTCCCTTTTAAAAGCATACTGGCGTCTAATTAGGTGTTACGTTTTACGAGCTAATTTACATAACAAGTAGTAGTTGTATCCTAAGTGGAATCACAGTAGAGAAGGTAATGCATTAATATATACCTTAAATAAGTTCTCACTATAAAAAACATTAGCACTTGGCACTTAGTACATTTGATACATGAGAGAAAAGTAGTTGATCTTCTAGTAATAGTCCAAAAGAGAAGAAAAGGACTCTAAGACAAAGTTTAAATTTCACATTTAATATATGAATAAGCAATTTAAGTAACCAGGAGGATACAATTGCTTGGAATCTGCTGAAAAAGAAGTGTTATTGGTAATGGTAATGGGTGAGTTATTTCATCCATTAGGTAATAGATACTATAGCAATCAATATATGGAATTGTTCCAATATATTTGCAACATAGGTTGTCTTTTCAACTGATTATCAGCAGTCAATTAATATATTATAAACATCTGAGCACTAGCACTTCATTATAATAAAGTCTAACAGGGTAATAATATATTGTCGGTATATAGCAGTGGATGCAAAAATACATCTATGAAGTATTTATTTAATTATATACGTAGATGTATAGCACTTTGGCACTAGCACTTTGACGTGTGACTTGACATATCACAGTAGCACTAGCACTTTAAAGATTAAATGAATTATAAGTAGTAGTTGTATCCAAAGTAGAAGCACAGTAGAGAAGGTAATGCAACAACTTATACCTTAAGCAAGTTATGACTATATAGCACATAAGCACTTGGTATCTGTGAATGCGACTCATGAGAGAGAAGCAGTTGATCTTATAGCAGTATCCAAAAGAGAAAAAAAGGACTCAAAGGAAAAGTTAAAATTTGAAATAAATTCTCATTTAGCATCTGCATAAGGAATTTCAAGCAACCAGGAGCAATAACAATTCAATAATATAAATTGGGCTAAGTAGTAGTTTCAATAGCATATATTACAAACAAGAAATTCACAATAAAGTGTTATATAATAAACTATATAAAAGAGTAATACAATTTTGGCTTTTTTTTAATATTTCAAGTTTTAAATGTCTATAATGAAGATGAATTTTATTGTCAATTGTGACACAATGAAATACCAAAATTATGGTTGTAAATATCAATTTGTGGTGCAAATTTAAAGACCGTAAAAAGGTGTTTTTGTTTTCTTTTGCTCCTCTGAGGGCTAACCGGAGAAACAAAGAAAATCCTATAATCGGGGGCCCTGTACTTTGCCACGGCCTCTTGCCCTACCAACTGTGCCTGGGGCTCCTGGCCTCCCTGTCCTCTCCCTTGGGTTGGTCCTTCATCCCCACTACCCCCACCCCCGGGATCAGGCCCCTGACCCGCTGGCTCTATGCCTTGTGTGTCTACATCTGGGGGCATATCCATCCCTCTCCTCCACCATACCTCCCTGTCCTGGATCTCCTTCCCTACATACCTCTAGCTCTCCTCACTCTCCTCTCCTCACTCTCATCACTCTCCTCCTCTCCTCACCCCCCCCCGTGTTCCCCTCTCTTTCCTCCTCTCCTCTATCTCCTCACTTTCCTCCTCCCTTCCTACCCTCGTCTGTCATCTTATGATATATGAAATAAAAATAAGGATTAAATAATCACATATATAGTTGTCAGTGTTTGTAATGTTTGCGATGTTGGTGACGCATTTGCGTCCCTCGCGCAGCCTCACGAAGCGATGCGATCAGTTGGTGTTACCAACACCCGATAGGGCTGCAATCAGGGCCGAAGACCCCCAGGGCTTGCATCACCCCCACTACCTGGGCTGCAATAAGCGCCATAGGCGCTCATCGTGAGGCACACTGTGTCTCCTCCTTCCTTACCCCCTCATCCTCCTCCTCCCTTACCCCCTCATCCTCCTCCTCCCTCATTATCCTCCTCCCTTTCTCCCTCTACAATTACCTCCCTTTCCTCTCTCTCCTTACTATCAGTTGATCAGCTCCTGGTGCTCTCTCCCCTGCAGCGCCGGCTTCTGGCTGTGTCCCAACAGACATATGCTAATGACGTGACGTGCATGTGACGTCACGTCATTAGCATATGCCGGTTGGGACACAGCCAGAAGCCGGCACTGCAGAGGAGAGAGCACAAGGAGCTGATTACCTGAAAGTACGGAGTAAAGGGATAGGGAGATAATTGTAGAGGGGGAAAGGGAGGAGGAGGATGAGGGGAGGAGGAGGAGGAAGGGAAGGAAGGAAGAGGAGGAGGGGGGGAAGGAGGGAGGAGGAGGATGAGGGGAAGGATGAGAATGAGGGGAAGGAGGGAGGAGGATGAGGTGAAGGAGGGAGGGAGGATGAGGGGAAGGAGGGAGAAGGATGAGAAAGAGGGAGGAGGATAATGAAGAGGATAAAGGGGGAAGGAGGATAAAGGGAGGGAGAGGGGATGATAAGGTAGAGGAGGAGTATAAGGGGGGAAGGAGTTAGGGAAGGGAGGAGGGGAAATGGAGGAAGAGAAAGAAGATAGGGAGAAAGGAGGGAGGAGGAGGAGGAAAAGGGGGAAAGAAGGAGGGAGGAGGAGGGGAAGGAGGGGCGGAAGATAAGGAGTAGGGGAAGGGGGAGGAGGAGGGGAAGGGCGAAGGAGGAGGATAAGGGGGGAAAGGGAGGAGGAGGATAAGGCGGGGAAGCGGATGAGTATAAGGGGGAAAGGGAGGAGGAGGATAAGAGGGGAGGTGAGAAGAGACACAGGGGAGGGAGAGGGGAGGAAAGAGACACACGGGAGGGAGAGGGGGGAAGAGACACAGGGGAGGGAGAGGGGAGGGGAAATGAGACACAAGTAGACAGGGGAGAGACTCGCAATGAGAGCCAAAGGTGCTCATTGCAAGCCACATGATGAGCGCCAAAGGAGCTCAGCCCGGGGCTCACGATGAGCGCCGAAGGTGCTCACATTGGGTGGCAAACAGCATTGCCAGGCTTAAAAAATGTTCCCCTCATTTTTGACAGGAAAGTAGTTAGTATAATATATATGTGGATATGTATGTGGTAAAACAAGAAAGTTAGTATTATGTGTAGTATAGTAATTGTATGTGGGTAGGTGGCAGAATGGGGGGGTGTAGATGTGCTGTGGCCTACTGCTAAGTATAGCTATGTGTACATATTAATCTATGTGTGTGAATTATGTAATATCAGTAATTATGGGATTAAATTATCTAAGAGGTCAAAATATCAAAAACGTGCAATGGTCTTTCTCTCTCGCTCTCTCTCTTTCTCTCCAGTGCTGAAAAACCACCAACGCTTAGACCTGTGTGTTTACTTACTCAGCTACAGCACACTCAATGATTTATGGGTTTAGCTCCCTTTTAAGCCCCTTCCTGTCGTGTTAATTGCAGTGTCCAGCTTTCTATTGGCTGTTAGGCCTGTGTCGCAATTGGACAGTTACTGCCGATCACGATTGGGACCCCTGCAGTATTTAAACATTTAAAATTCCCCACCACGGTTCTTTAAAGGGCCCACGGCACACTAATGGTTACCCCCATGCCACGGTGTACAGTAAGTACCCCTGCGGCAACTAACATTAACCCCCCCCCCCATGCTATGGGGTCCCCATCAGGACCTCCGAAGGGTCCCCACATTAACCTTTACAGCGGGGGTCCCGATTTGGACCCCCGCTGCATTAAAATTGAAAAAAATGGTCCTTAAAGGACCCGCAATATAGACCCCCATGGGACTAAAATTAACCCATTCAGTGCAACAGGGATCTATATAAACCCTATAGGACACTATTAACCCCTATGTTAACACTATAAGTGCCATGAGGGTCCATCAGGACCCTCATGACACTAAGTACAAACATTACTCTACACTACACTATTCCCCCCAATAAACCAATATATCTAAACTAACCCCCTGACACTAATTCCCCCCTTTACCCTAACCTATCAACCCCTACACTACTTACCTAACTCCCTATTAAACCCCCCAACACCCCACTAATTCCAAAAAATTAAAAACTAGATTACTGAAAAAAAAGAAAATAATAAAAGAGCCATTACAGAATATAAAAAAGAACATTACACAAAACAAAAAAGCACCACTACAGAAAAAAAACAGCACTTACAGAAATCTGTGTCTTCTGATTGGCTGCAATCTGATTGACAGTTACATCAGCCAATCAGAAGACGCAGATGCTTGGAGCCAATCACAATGGGATACACCCTGTATAAGGGTCAATCTGATTTTTATATTCTCCATCTGGTAATGGTCATGCGTAAAGGCGTCTTGGAGGCTATTGGAAGAGGGTGTTTGCTATGACCAGAGAATTATCTTGATAGAATTCTACTAATCTCTGACCTGCTGCATTTTGTACAAAAACAGCTTTTGAACATTTATTCCAGGTATCTTTTCGTTCCCTACTTTAGCATTCCAATATCCAATAATGAGAGTAACATCTTTTCTTGGTGTTATATCTATGACGTGTTGAATATTTTTGTAGATCTGGACAACTTCCGCTTCTTCAGCATCAATGGTTGGAGCATGGAATTGGATCACTATGGGCCTCATTCTATTGCTACATTTTTGAGAAACGTGGCCGCAAGTGGTGATCGCAGCTACTTTGCTATTGTATTGCCTTCCAATTGTGGGTTCCAATCGCTTTGCAATCCCTTCCTCTCCTTTGCGATTTCAGAAATCGCTAGTTACTTCCCCAAAAGCTTTTGATCTTTCAAGGCCGCACGTCCTGAATCGCAAATCGCTATTCAATTGCTCTGATTACCCCTTCCGATCCACCCTGTAAAGCCCATAAATGGCAAAAAGCCAACTTGAGCTTACTTGCACCAAGGAGGTGTCGCAAGGGCTTGCAAAGACCTTACGTATCCTCCCGACTGCTCCCAAATCAAACCACCTTGCTGCAGGGATCCCGATTGGGCCCCATGCATGGTTCCCACATTAACCCCTTGCTACAGCAAGGGTCCCCACATTAACCCCCTAATTAACCCCCTAATGCATGGGTCCTGATTGGTACCCCTGCAGTGTCCCCACATCAACCTCTTGCCGCAGGGGTCCAGATTGGGACCCCTGCAGCATTTCAAAATTTGAAATTCCCTGCCGCGGGTCCTTAAAGGACCCGTGGCACACTAATGGTCACCCCCATGCTACGGGGGTACAGTAAGTACCCCTGCGGCAACTAACATTATCCCCCCAATGCTGTGGGGTTCAAATTTCAAAAATCTTTCCTCGCAAGTGCTGAATGGATCTTACAGGTCCTAAAAGGACCTGCTCTAAATAAAAAAATAAAAAATCCCTGCTGCGGGGGTACTATAAGTACCCCACAGGCACCTAAAATTAACCCCATCACACATGGGGGTCAATATAGACCCCCATGAGACTAAAATTAACCCCTTCAGTCCAAAAGGGGTTCATATGGACCCCTATAGGAGACTATTAACCCCTATATTAACACTATAATTACCATGAGGGTCCTCCAGGACCCTCATGACACTAAGTACAAGCACTACACTACACTATTCCCCCCAGTAAACCAATAAATCTAAACGAACCCGCTCTAATTAATTATCCCCCTCTACCCTAACCTATTAACCCCTACATACCTAACCAACACCTACCCTAACCTATTAAAACCTACACTACTTATCTAACCCCCGATTAAATCCCCCAACACCCCACTAAGTACAAACATTTTAAAACTAGATTACAGAAAAAAAGAAGCACCATTACGGAAAATAATAAAAGAACCATCACATATAATAATTGTTAAACTGCGAGACGTGGAGGCTCCAACGTTGGCCGCAAATGCAGACCCTCGCAAAGCGAGGGGCCGCATTTGTGGAGGGGGACATAAACTGCAATGAGCCGTTAACTTGCAGCACTTAGTCCTCTCCCTCCCCTGTGTCTCTTCTCCTCTCCTTAACCTGTGCCTCTCTTACCTTCCTCCTCTCCCTCCCCTGTGTCTCTCTTCCCCTCCTCCTCTCCATACCCTGTGTCTCTCTTCCGCTCCTCCTCTCCTTACCCTGTGTGTCTCTTCCGCTCCTCCTCTCCATATCCTGTGTCTCTCTTCCTCTCCTTACCCTGTGCCTCTCTTCCCCTGCTCCTCTCATTACCCTGTGTCTCTCTTCCCCTCCTCCTCTCCTTACCCTGTGTCTCTCTTCCTCTCCTAAACCTGTGCCTCTCTTCCCTTCCTCCTCTTCTTACCCTTTGTCTCTCTTCCTCTCCTAAACCTGTGCCTCTCTTCCCCTCCTCCTTTCATTACCCTGTGTCTCTCCCCCCTCCTCCTCTCCTTACCCTGTCTCTCTTCCCCTCTTCCTCTCCTTACCCTGTGTCTCTCTTCCCCTCCTCCTCTCCTTACCCTGTGTGTCTCTCTTCCCCTCCCCCTCTCCTTACTGTGTGTCTCTCTTCCCCTCCTCCTCTCCCTCATTGCCTGGAAGCCAACATTACCAGCCGCGGGACTTAGAAAAAAAAATACCTGAGGTCGCAAAACAACGCTCTAACGCCCTGAAATGGGGAAACCACGAAACACGAAAAACACAGTGATAAACACGATATAATAAAAAAAAACACACACACATCCACAGCACGTGGGGACAGCCAGGACATCTGGAAGTGAGGTTACACGCAAATTTAACCAGAAATTCCCCAGTTTCGGCAAAGCGAGAAAATCGGCTAGGGGAGAAAAAAAATGCAAGCCGAAAAAAATAAAAACGGTGCTCAACGAACACGTAACGCGCGAAACACTGCCCACCTTGTACAACTTTCCCAACCCCCCACATTAAGAGCTCCAAGATAAGCTCAGAACCCCACATTAACCCTTTGCTGCGGGGATCCGATCAGACCCCTGATGTGTGCCCACATTAAGCCCATGCTGGGGGTCCCCATGGGGGCCCCAGCATTGTCCCGACATTAACCCACACTGCATTTAAAAGGTGTCAAGTCCCTGCCGCGGGTCCTTAAAGTGCCTGCGGCACAAAAACATTTAAGGCCGGCAGCGGGAGTACTTTAAGTACCCCCACCGGCACCTAAAATGAACCCCCCAATGCTGGGGGTCCCCACATTAACCCTTGCATTGGGGGTCCCCGATCGGCAATGGTGACATTGCCAATTTTCTTGCGGAAAAGACTCTAGGGTCCTCATTAGCGTCGGGGAGCTCCGTGAGTGCAGAGCTCCGTTATTTTTTTTTATTATCTTCTTTTAGAACGCTGATTCTTGAAGGGCCCAGCCTGGGCAGAAGAGGAGAAGGCCGGGGGTAAGTTCAATGTATATTAGGTTTATTCTATTTTATTTTGTGTGTATATATTGTACAAATCTACTGTTTATTTTTAGTATGTACTGTGTTGTACTCATTTTTTTTCCTAGGGTGGCGATCTAAGGGACATCTGCAAAGGTAAGTTGTCTTAATTATTCTTTTTTTAGGTTAGATTTAGAGTTTGTGTATGTAGGTAGGATTTGTTGTATGTTACATAGGGGGTATGTATTTTAGATGGGGGTATATATATATATTTTAGATAGGGGGTATTGTATTTTATATAGGGGTATGTATGTGTTTCAGATAGGGGGTATTGTATTTTACAAAGGGGGTATGTATGTATTTTAAATAGGGAGCATTGTATTTAACATAGGGGGGTATGTACAGTATGTATTTTAGATAGGGCTATTGTATTTTATTTGTAATGTAATGTATAATGTATATATTGTGTATGTATTTCCTTTTCAGGTGTGTAATATTTTTTTATTTTCTTTAGTGGGGGGGTTGTAATGTACCTTTTGTATTTTTTGTAATGTAGCTTTTTTTATTTTTGTAATGTAACTTTTTTAAATTTTTGTTATGTAGATTTTTTTTATTTTCTGTAATTTTGCTTTTTTATTTTCTGTGACTTAGATTGTATTATTTTTTGTGAGTTAGGTTTTATTATTTTCTGGAATTAGTGGGGTGGGGGTTTATTAGCAGGTAGGTAGGTAGTGTAGTTAGGTAGTGTAGAGAAAAAAAGGACTCAGAGTAAAAGTTAAAATTTGAAAAAAATTCTCATTTAGCATCTGCATAAGGAATTTCAAGCAACCAGGAGCAATAACAATTCAATAATATAAATTGGGCTAAGTAGTAGTTTCAATAGTATATATTACAAACAAGAAATTCACAATAAAGTGTTATATAATAAACTATATAAAAGAGTAATACAATATTGGCTTTTTTTAAATATTTCAAGTTTTAAATGTCTATAATGAAGATGAATTTTATTGTCAATTGTGACACAATGAAATACCAAAATTATGGTTGTAAATATCAATTTGTGGTGCAAATTTAAAGACCGTAAAAAGGTGTTTTTGTTTTTTTTTGCTCCTCTGAGGGCTAACCGGAGAAACAAAGAAAATCCTATAATCGGGGGCCCTGTACTTTGCCACGGCCTCTTGCCCTACCAACTGTGCCTGGGGCTCCTGGCCTCCCTGTCCTCTCCCTGGGGTTGGTCCCTCATCCCCACTACCCCCACCCCCGGGATAAGGCCCCTGACCCGCTGGCTCTATGCCTTGTGTGTCTACATCTGGGGGCATATCCATCCCTCTCCTCCACCATACCTCCCTGTCCTGGATCTCCTTCCCTACATACCTCTAGCTCTCCTCACTCTCCTCTCCTCACTCTCATCACTCTCCTCCTCTCCTCCCCCCCCCCCGTGTTCCCCTCTCTTTCCTCCTCTCCTCTATCTCCTCACTTTCCTCCTCCCTTCCTACCCTCGTCTGTCATCTTATGATATATGAAATAAAAATAAGGATTAAATAATCACATATATAGTTGTCAGTGTTTGTAATGTTTGCGATGTTGGTGACGCATTTGCGTCCCTCGCGCAGCCTCACGAAGCGATGCGATCAGTTGGTGTTACCAACACCCGATAGGGCTGCAATCAGGGCCGAAGACCCCCAGGGCTTGCATCACCCCCACTACCTGGGCTGCAATAAGCGCTATAGGCGCTCATCGTGAGGCACACTGTGTCTCCTCCTTCCTTACCCCCTCATCCTCCTCCTCCCTTACCCCCTCATCCTCCTCCTCCCTCATTATCCTCCTCCCTTTCTCCCTCTACAATTACCTCCATTTCCTCTCTCTCCTTACTATCAGTCGATCAGCTCCTGGTGCTCTCTCCCCTGCAGCGCCGGCTTCTGGCTGTGTCCCAACCGACATATGCTAATGACGTGACATGCATGTGACGTCACGTCATTAGCATATGCCGGTTGGGACACAGCCAGAAGCCGGCACTGCAGAGGAGAGAGCACAAGGAGCTGATTACCTGAAAGTACGGAGTAAAGGGATAGGGAGATAGTTGTAGAGGGGGAAAGGGAGGAGGAGGATGAGGGGAGGAGGAGGAGGAAGGGAAGGAGGGAAGAGGAGGAGGGGGAAGGAGGGAGGATGAGGGGAAGGATGAGAATGAGGGGAAGGAGGGAGGAGGATGAGGTGAAGGAGGGAGGATGAGGGGAAGGAGGGAGAAGGATGAGAAAGAGGGAGGAGGATAATGAAGAGGATAAAGGGGGAAGGAGGATAAAGGGAGGGAGAGGGGATGATAAGGTAGAGGAGTATAAGGGGGGAAGGAGTTAGGGAAGGGAGGAGGGGAAATGGAGGAAGAGGAGGAAGATAAGGAGAAAGGAGGGAGGAGGAGGAGGAAAAGGGGGAAAGAAGGAGGGAGGAGGAGGGGAAGGAGGGGCGGAAGATAAGGAGTAGGGGAAGGGGGAGGAGGAGGGGAAGGGCGAAGGAGGAGGATAAGGGGTAAAGGGAGGAGGAGGATAAGAGTGGAGGTGAGAAGAGACACAGGGGAGGGAGAGGGGAGGAAAGAGACACACGGGAGGGAGAGGGGGGAATAGACACAGGGGAGGGAGAGGGGAGGGGAAATGAGACACAAGTAGACAGGGGAGAGACTCGCAATGAGAGCCAAAGGTGCTCATTGCAAGCCACATGATGAGCGCCAAAGGAGCTCAGCCCGGGGCTCACGATGAGCGCCGAAGGTGCTCACATTGGGTGGCAAACAGCATTGCCAGGCTTAAAAAATGTTCCCCTCATTTTTGACAGGAAAGTAGTTAGTATAATATATATGTGGATATGTATGTGGTAAAACAAGAAAGTTAGTATTATGTGTAGTATAGTAATTGTATGGGGGTAGGTGGCAGAATGGGGGGGGGGGTGTAGATGTGCTGTGGCCTACTGCTAAGTATAGCTATGTGTACATATTAATCTATGTGTGTGACTTATGTAATATCAGTAATTATGGGATTAAATTATCTAAGAGGTCAAAATATCAAAAACGTGCAATGGTCTTTCTCTCTCGCTCTCTCTCTTTCTCTCCAGTGCTCAAAAACCACCAATAGTGATGTTGCAAACCTAAAATTTTTGGTTCGCGAACCGCGAACGCGAACCGCCGCAAATGTTCGCGAACCGGCGAACATCGGCGAACCGCCATAGACTTCAATGGGCAGGCGAATTTTAAAACCCACAGGGACTCTTTCTGGCCACAATAGTGATGGGAAAGTTGTTTCAACGGGACTAACACCTGGACTGTGGCATGCGGGGATCCATGGCAAAACTCCCATGGAAAATTACATGGTTGATGCAGAGTCTGGTTTTAAGCCATAAAGGGCATAAATTACCTAACATTCCTAAATTGTTTGGAATAACGTGCTTTAAAACATCAGGTATGATGTTGTATCGATCAGGTAGTGTAAGGGTTAGGCCCGCTTCACAGTGACAGACCAAACTCCCCGTTTAACGCACCGCAAACAACCACAAACAGTCCATTTGCACAACCGCAAACTCCCCATTTGCACAAGGTTGGATACCAAGCTAGCCATGTCCCGTTCCTTGTCCTCACTGATGTCATTGAAGGTCTCTTCCTCCACCCAGCCACCAAGGGTCCCCGAAAGGTGACAACAAGCCCCCTGGGATGCCTGCTGTGTTTGGTCTTCCACCTCCTCAAAGCCACCTTCCTCCTCTGACTCCTCTTCTTCAGACTCCTCTCACTGCATTGCCTCTCTCTGCATTATTATAAGGTGTGTTAAGTAGTACTACTCTTATCAGTTTAAAACCTGTTACAGCACATATCAGGGGGCGTGTATAAGGCCTGGATTTTTAGAACCAGGAGATGGAAAAAGAGGCTTTGTTGGTCGTATCACTTCAATTTTGGGGCACGGCACGTGCAGTCAAAGGTGCCACCAGATAGGAGAGACGTGTTTGTAAGTACTACTCTTATCAGTTTAATACTTGTTACGTCACCTATCAGGGGGCGTGTATAAGGCCTGGATTTTTAGAACCGGGAGATGGAAAAAGATGCTTTGTTGGTCGTATCACTTCAATTTTGGGGCACGGCACGTGCAGTCAAAGGTGCCACTAGATAGGAGTGACGTGTTTGTAAGTACTACTCTTATCAGTTTAATACTTGTTACGTTACCTTTCAGGGGGCGTGTATAAGGCCTGGATTTTTAGAACCAGGAGATGAAAAAAGATGCTTTGTTGGTCGTATCACTTCAATTTTGGGGCACGGCACGTGCAGTCAAAGGTGCCACCAGATAGGAGTGACGTGTTTGTAAGTACTACTCTTATCAGTTTAATACTTGTTATATTACCTATCAGGGGGCGTGTATAAGGCCTGGATTTTTAGAATCAGGAGATGGAAAAAGTTGCTTTGTTGGTCGTATCACTTCAATTTTGGGGCACGGCACGTGCAGTCAAAGGTGCCACCAGATAGGAGTGACGTGTTTGTAAGTACTACTCTTATCAGTTTAATACTTGTTACGTCACCTATCAGGGGGCGTGTATAAGGCCTGGATTTTTAGAACCAGGAGATGGAAAAAGATGCTTTGTTGGTCGTATCACTTCAATTTTGGGGCACGGCACGTGCAGTCAAAGGTGCCACCAGAGAGGAGTGACGTGTTTGTAAGTACTACTCTTATCAGTTTAATACTTGTTACGTTACCTATCAGGGGGCGTGTATAAGGCCTGGATTTTTAGAACCAGGAGATGAAAAAAGATGCTTTGTTGGTCGTATCACTTCAATTTTGGGGCACGGCACGTGCAGTCAAAGGTGCCACCAGATAGGAGTGACGTGTTTGTAAGTACTACTCTTATCAGTTTAATACTTGTTACGTCACCTATCAGGGGGCGTGTATAAGGCCTGGATTTTTAGAACCAGGAGATGGAAAAAGATGCTTTGTTGGTCGTATCACTTCAATTTTGGGGCACGGCACGTGCAGTCAAAGGTGCCACCAGAGAGGAGTGACGTGTTTGTAAGTACTACTCTTATCAGTTTAATACTTGTTACGTTACCTATCAGGGGGCGTGTATAAGGCCTGGATTTTTAGAACCAGGAGATGAAAAAAGATGCTTTGTTGGTCGTATCACTTCAATTTTGGGGCACGGCACGTGCAGTCAAAGGTGCCACCAGATAGGAGTGACGTGTTTGTAAGTACTACTCTTATCAGTTTAATACTTGTTACGTTACCTATCAGGGGGTGTGTATAAGGCCTGGATTTTTAGAACCAGGAGATGGAAAAAGTTGCTTTGTTGGTCGTATCACTTCAATTTTGGGGCATGGCACGTGCAGTCAAAGGTGCCACCAGATAGGAGTGACGTGTTTGTAAGTACTACTCTTATCAGTTTAATACTTGTTACGTCACCTATCAGGGGGCATGTATAAGGCCTGGATTTTTAGAACCAGGAGATGGAAAAAGATGCTTTGTTGGTCGTATCACTTAAATTTTGGGGCACGGCACGTGCAGTCAAAGGTGCCACCAGATAGGAGTGACGTGTTTGTAAGTACTACTCTTATCAGTTTAATACTTGTTACGTTACCTATCAGGGGGCGTGTATAAGGCCTGGATTTTTAGAACCAGGAGATGAAAAAAGATGCTTTGTTGGTCGTATCACTTCAATTTTGGGGCACGGCACGTGCAGTCAAAGGTGCCACCAGATAGGAGTGACGTGTTTGTAAGTACTACTCTTATCAGTTTAATACTTGTTACGTTACCTATCAGGGGGCGTGTATAAGGCCTGGATTTTTAGAACCAGGAGATGGAAAAAGTTGCTTTGTTGGTCGTATCACTTCAATTTTGGGGCACGGCACGTGCAGTCAAAGGTGCCACCAGATAGGAGTGACGTGTTTGTAAGTACTACTCTTATCAGTTTAATACTTGTTACGTCACCTATCAGGGGGCGTGTATAAGGCCTGGATTTTTAGAACCAGGAGATGGAAAAAGATGCTTTGTTGGTCGTATCACTTCAATTTTGGGGCACTTTGTGACATTAGCTTCTTACGCTCAAACATGTCCTTTACAGGCACCTGACTATGGGCAGATGAGCAGGAACTGCTCAAGGCGAGAGACGGAGTGGCGGATGGTTGAGAGGGGGCAAGGAGGACAGCAGTGGTTGATGTGGCTTATGATGCTGCACCAGGAGGAGGATGGCGGCTTTGAGTTTGTGTGCTGCTTGTACTCATGTGTTGGTCTGGAGTCACCCAAACATTAGGTCTCAACCTGTAGAGGATAAGGGAACCAGGCTACTCTAGACCTCATTCATCATTACAGGTTTTGACAGATCGGTACTATGCGTCCAAGCTACTGTGACAACAGATATGAGTGGCACTGTGCACTTGCAGAAGTTGGTAGAGTAGACGCTGTAGGTCTGACACACACGCTTGCAGACAACTAACTGCTATGCAATCTATTACAGTAGAATTTTTTTTTGTTTTAAATGTACACTACTGTTACACCAGATATGAGTGGTGTGTTAAGTAGTACTACTCCTATCAGTTTAATCCCTGTTATGTGCCTTTTTTTGGGGTTTGGTTGTTGAAGCCACAGTGCAGCACCAGAGGCCAGAAAAATTAGGCATATACACATGCCTGAAAAATTAGGTATTGTTGATCTTGCAGCGAGCAGAGAAGAAGGTAGGCCTGATTCAACGCCCCATCCCTGCATATCCACACTCAGAGATTGAGGGGGCGACCCTTACAAGGCCACGGGCCGGAGATATAAAGGGGGGCCATCCCAAATAAGCACACAAGCGGGGACAAAGGTAGTGAAGGGGACATAGAGGCCCATGGACTGACGGTCGCCATCTTGGCAGGAAAAGGGCCCAGCAATTAAGCCAAACTGACCCAGCACAGGCAGCTACTTGAGTCAAACGCTGTACAATTACACCTTAATAAAGCTGAAACATGCAGCAGCAGGGATTCTAAACGGCCACACAGGGACAAGTAGGCTATCAACCCCCACAGTCTCTGCACCATTCTTTTTAACAGATAACCCAAGGGGCTAACCAGGGACCTTGCCCACAAAAAAAAAGCTGAATTTTATTGGAGGAATTATTAGTGTCTTTACCCCCCAAGAGAGGACATAATATACAGTATCTTTAGACTACCTGATGGCCAAACCTCCTTTAGCCCCAATGCTATCCAAGAAACATTTCAAAACTTCGATCAGACCATATATTCATCCCAATCCCGCTGCAGCAGATCTGACATAGAGTCCTTCCTACTACAGCAAGAAGTCCACAAAATACCTGTACCTCAATTGGACAGCTTGAACCTAGACATATCCCAAGAGGAAGTTAAATCTACAATCCAAGATCTTAAATTTGGCAAGTCCCCAGGGCCAGACGGTTTTACTCATCTGTACTATAAGAAATTTGAGCCCTTGCTTACCCCCGCACCTAACATCTTTGTTTAACGCTATTCTAAATGGAGAACCTATGCCCCCTTAATTGAATCAGGCCACCTCATAGTCTTTCCAAAAGAGGGTAGGGACCCAAATCTCAAACTGTATTACAAGGCAGCGCAGCTGGCTTTCATTCCTCTGGCGCATTCTCCAAAACACATCAGCCGCTCTGGGTATTTATGGAAAATGTAAGCATGTCACCTTATACATGTGATACAGTAATATGGATTCCATGCCTGTATACTTTTTTGAGAAACTTGAAAAACCCATTGATTAAGCACTCATTAAAAATATGGACAGAGATGAACTGGACACAAAAACTGGACACTCGGGTATCAGATCTTACCCCTATCGTACCCAATCCCCACTTTAAGATACATCTTCCGGAAAGCTCTCTCAGTTGGTGGAGGTCTCAGAACCTACTAAGGGTTGGTCCATGGTGGCATGACGACAAAATAATGACCTTTGAGTGGGTGAGAGATAGATACAATTTACCCCTGGCTGAACACTATAATTTTTGCAGGATACATCATTTTATATATACGATAAGTGGTAGGGGAAACCCTTAAAGAAACACCTGGCTACTCAAAAAATGTAGGGATTCCCCCTTTCATCCTGGTATTATTAGCCTCATGTATGAACTATTTAATGAAAACTCATGGGCAAACAAACCAGACTATACCAAAGCCTCGGAGAGGGATTTGGGCACCGAGTTGGCATATAGCACATGGGATAAAAGTTGACAAGGCTTAAGTAGGGGATCTTTAAATTATAGTCTGCTTGAGACTTCAATAAAGGTCCTACACAGGACATATATTACTCCTTTTAAGCTAAATGGGATCCAAAACGGAGCAGCTCATGTTTTAGGAACAGTGGTAATAAAGCTACTTTAATTCATGTCTGGTGGGAGTGTTCGGCAGTCATAAGACTATGGGAAGAAACATGCTTACTAGCTTCTAAAATGTTTAAGATTGACCTAATAAAATATTTTTTGAAAGAAAAAATACACATAGCTAGTAGTTGGAAAACCCCAAATTAAAACTTTCAGGAATTAATAAAAAAAATCAACTATTTACTGCTCAACGAGAGATTTAACCATGTAGTCTTGGATAGAATCACCCAGTTCCAGACAATTTGGGATCCCTGGATAACATCCCCATTTAGTGCCCCCCTAATATAATAAATCATTTATTAATGGTTGAAGCGACTCGGGGGAAGGACTGGAGTGGGGGAGCCCTGGAGGAGACCCTTCAGAAGCAACCGGCGGCAAAATTATCCGAGGAAAGGAGAGGTCGCCTACTGAAGCCTGCCCTAGGGTAACCCAAGGGCGATTGAGCAGATTAGATATTGTAAATAATAAGCTACTGCTGGAGTGATGATAGATAATAGGACTTTACTATTGTCTGTTTTAACATGTCTTAGGTTTCTCTTAAAAATTGCAATCACAGTAAAAAAAAAGAAAATGTATTAACCAAAAAAGTAAAAAAAAGAAGGCCTAGCCACCTAATTTTTAACAAAATGTCTTCATTGTAAATATGTATTTTTGCACAACTGTTGTGTTATGCAAGACTGTTCAATATTCTTTCTTTTCCATTACATGCCGTACGCCTTCTGGCATAAAAATTGAAATTAAAAAATTTGATATTTTTGCAGCCCCTGCTGTTGCAGCGGCCAGAAAAATTGACCTTTGTTCCCCAGGCAGAAAGTGCCATAAAACATTGCCTCTTCTTGAATCCTAGTTGGTGGCGGATAATTCACGCAAGTCATCCGGCATTCACAGATAACATACAGCAGCGTGTGGACCATTTATAGCCGAAGGCAGCTCATCTCATCAGGCCTTTTTCAGTCGAATGTATCGCCGAGTGTGAGTCGGGATCCATCCCTCATTCATTTTTATAAAGGTGAGGCAATCTAGACTTTTTTGCCCTAGGCGACTTCTCTTCTCGGTGACAAAACCTCCTGCTGCACTGAAGGTCCTTTCTGACAGGACACTTGAAGCGGGGCAGGCCAGAAGTTCAATTGCAAATTGTGATAGCTCAGGCCACAGGTCTAGCCTGCATACCCAGTAGTCAAGGGGTTCATCGCTCCTCAGAGTGTCGATATCTGCAGTTAAGGCGAGGTAGTCTGCTACCTGTCGGTCAAGTCGTTCTCTGAGGGCGGATCCCGAAGGGCTGATGCGATGCGTAGGACTGAAAAAGGTCCGCATGTCCTCCATCAACAACACGTCTTTTAAACGTCCTGTCCTTGCCGGCGTGGTCGTGGGAGGTGGATTACTTTCACCTCTTCCCCTGTTATATTGCCCTTGTGCTATGACATCACCCTTATATGCTGTGTAAAGCATACTTGTTAATTTGTTTTGGACCTGCTGCATCCTTTCTGACTTGCGGTAATTTGGTAACAAATCAGGCACTTTCTGCTTATACCGGGGGTCTAGTAGGGTACACACCCAGTACAGGTCGTTCCCCTTCAGCCTTTTTATACGAGGGTCCTGCGACAGGCACGACAGCATGAAAGACCCCATTTGCACAAGGTTGGATGCCGAGCTAGTCATGTCCCATTCCTCGTCCTCAGTGATCTCGTTGAAGATATGTTCTTCCCCCCAGCCACGTAGAACACCACGGGTACCAGATAGGTGACAACGAGCACCCTGGGATGCCTGTTGTGATTGGTCTTCCTCCTCCCCCTCAAAGCCACATTCCTCCTCTGACTCCTCTTCCTCACAATCCTCTTCCAGCGTTGCCGCAGGTCCAGCAAGCGATGCTGATAAGACTGTTTCTGGTGGTGATGGTGACCACAACTCTTCCTCTTCCTCGTCACGCTCATCTACGGCCTGATCCAGCACTCTTCGCAGGGCACGCTCCAGGAAGAAAACAAATGGTATGATGTCGCTGATGGTGCCTTCGGTGAGACTGACAAGGTTTGTCACCTCCTCAAAAGGACGCATGAGCCTACAGGCATTGCGCATGAGCGTCCAGTAACGTGGCTAAAAAATCCCCAGCTCCGCAGAGGCTGTCCTAGCACCCCGGTCATACAAATACTCGTTAATGGCTTTTTCTTGTTGGAGCAGGCGGTCGAACATTAGGAGTGTTGAATTCCAACGTGTGGGGCTGTCACAAATCAAGCGCCTCACTGGCATGTTGTTTCGCCGCTGGATATCTGAAAAGTGCGCCATGGCCGTGTAGGAACGCCTGAAATGGCCACACACCTTTCTGGCCTGCTTCAGGACATCCTGTAAGCCTGGATACTTATGGACAAAGCGTTGTACGATCAGATTACACACATGTGCCATGCACGGCACATGCGTCAACTTGCCCAAATTTAATGCCGCCAACAAATTTCTTCCATTGTCACAAACCACTTTGCCAATCTCTAGTTGGTGCGGAGTCAGCCATTGATCCACCTGTGCGTTCAGGGCGGACAGGAGTGCTGGCCCGGTGTGACTCTCTGCTTTGAGGCAAGTCAACCCCAAGACGGCATGACACTGCCATATCCGGGATGTGGAATAGTATCTGGGGAGCTGGGGGGGGTGCCGTTGATGTGGAGCAAGACGCAGCAGCAGAAGAGGACTCAGCTGAGGAGGTTATGGAAGAGGATGGAGTAGGAGGAGTAGAGGAGGTGGCAGCAGGCCTGTCATGAATCACCCAGGGGCCATATTGGATTTGGTGTGAACTATGCTAGGGCCATTTTGTGACTGGCAGCAGTGGCCATTTTGGGCTGGGTTATCTTCCACATGCTGTTGCTATGTGGATAACAAAAGGTTTGGTCTCACAAATTCACTGCTTGTGAATGGTATGAATAGGGGGTTCCACTGTCACCATTAAATAAAGTCAGCATTACTGCATAAAATGGATTGACGTGGAAAACTTGCCCCACCCTGATACCATGTGGGAATGGGGAAATATGGTTTGGGTTGTAATAGTTAATTACAGTATGAGCTTGTATATAGTATTATGGAGTGATTGTATTTAGTTAAACCATCCCCCATTAGGTAAACACTGAAGCAGGAGCTGAACAAGATAAACCTCACAGGGTGTTGCCAGGACCTAAACAAAGAGATTTGCCAGACAGACAGGCACCTAGATAACAATGGGGGGCCTAGGAGCTCAAACAGGAAGTTTCCCCTGGGACAGCCTGGGTCAGAATGAGCTGGGTGGCCACGCCTTTGGTTCGCCCAGGGGAGGGGTCTGGTGGTTCCCATAGCCTACCTCTGTTACACTGGACAGAGGTAATTAGGTTACTCTGGAGGTAACCCTATTGGCCAGAGAAAGGGGAAAGGTTGATCCACTCCCTCCACTGTGTGTGTGTGAAATGTTTTAAATATGTTGTTCCAAAATAAAACGTTGTTCATAATTTTCATCAAGACGTGGTGTGTAGATGTATTATTTACCCGGGGACATATGCTTGCAGTAAGATTCGTCAGACTTACTGTCAATATTGCTCAGTCTAAACCAAGGGCTGAGACATGATGTTCCTGTACTCAAAGCTACTCCAAGGTCCAGAGTAACCCAAATCCGGTCAGCAGACCCCAGCCAGAGAGTGGGTCGTGATAAGGCCTGCCTGCGAGTCGTGGCGGTGTCACCAACTCCTCTGCAGAGCCACGCATTCCATGCTTGGCAGGCGTCAGCAGGTTTGCCCAATGCGCAGTGTAGGTGATATACCTGCACTGACCATGCTTTGCAGACCAGGTATCAGTGGTCAGATGGACCCTTGCCCCAACACTGTGTGCCAGAGATGCCATTACTTCCTTTTGCACAATTGAGTACAGGTTGGGGATTGCCTTTTGGGCAAAGAAATTTCGGCCGGGTACCTTCCACTGCGGTATCCCAATTGCTAAAAACGTTTTGAACGCCTCAGACTCCACCAGCTTGTATGGTAAAAGCTGGCAGGCCAAGAGTACAGACAAGCCAGCTGTCAGACGCCGGGCAAGGGGGTGACTTTGTGGCATTGGCTTCTTACGCTCAAACATGCCCTTGACAGACACCTGACTGTGGGGAGATGAGCAGGAACAGCAAGAGGCGAGAGACGGAGTGGTGGAGAGTTGAGAGGGGGCAAGGAGGACAGCAGTGGTTGATGTGGATGAAGATGCTGGACCAGGAGCAGGATGGCGCCTTTGAGTTTGTGTGCTGCTTGTACTCATGTGTTGATCCCATTGGCGTTTGTGCTGTGACATCATGTGCCTTCGCAAAGCAGTTGTACCTAGGTGGGTGTTGGACTTCCCACGACTCAGTTTCTTTTGGCACAGGTTGCAAATGGCATCGCTGTTGTCAGAGGCAGACACACAAAAAAAATGCCACACTGCTGAGCTCGGCGGTGACGGCATTCTTGTGGTGGCAACAGCATGCGTTGATTGGCGTGCTGTCTGGCTGACCCCGGGTGCTGATGCATGCTGTCTGACTGTGCCACTAGCTCGTTGCGATGACCTCCCTCTACTTCCAACTCGTCTCCTCCTCCTCTCTGTCTCCCCATCTGAACTTTCCCCCTGTTCTTCTCTTCTAGCAGGCACCCACGTGACATCCACGGACGCTTCATCATCATCATCATCATCACATCGTACGTACATGTGTGTAATGCTGCCTGACTGAGACATATCCCTGTTATCTACATTCTCTGGCAATAATGGTTGCGCATCACTCATTTCTTCAAACTGATGTGTAAATAACTCTTCTGACTGATCAATTGAATTGGCTGTGGTACTAGTGTTGGTGGTGGCGGCAGGCGGGTGAGTGGTAACTTGAGAGGTGCCCGAAGCTAAGCTGGAGGAGGATGGTGCGTCAATGTTCCAAGCGGAAGCTGTAGAAAATTGGGTGTCCTGTGTTAGCCAGTCAACTACGTCCTCTGAACTTTTCAAGTTCTGGGTAACTGGCCTCTGAACACTGGGCATTATTGTAGGGCCAAAGGGAATCACAGCACCACGACCACGATGGCCTCTGCGGGGTGTCCTGCCTCTGCCTGTCATTTTTTTTTAAATGTGGATTGTTGGTACCCCAACTAGACTGGATTGGTTGAACTTGGCACAGTGTATTTTAAAATGATGAGAAAAACATGTTCTGTAAACTAAATAAAAATCATTTTAGGAGGTTAAGAGAAAAAGAAACCGAATGGGGGGATACAGAGCAGAGCACACCATCTACAGCCCACTGGGAGACAAACTCATCCATTCCCCCAGTGGACAAAGCCAGGTGGTACTCTGCCCGGATACGGGAGCGCACCAGCACCCGGAACATGGCCTCAGGTGACAAGGGAACCCCCCCTATCAAACACTGCTTCCTGGACTTATATATAGCCAATTTGGCTAATGCCAGGAGCAGGTTGACGAGGAGGTCCCTGGCCTTATTGCCCCGGGACACTGGGCACCCAAAAATAAAAATGTGAGGGGAGAAATGCAGCCAGAACTGCAGGAGGAGGCCCCTCAAGAGTGACAAGAGGGGCTGCAGTCTGGCGCAACTAAAATAAATATGATACACGGATTCTCCCTTGCCATAGAATGGACAAGTGGAGGGAGAGTCCGTGAATTTAGCTAAGTACTCTCCCGTGCTCAGTGCACCATGGAGCACTCTCCAACTCAAGTCCCCGGTGGGTCGTGGTACTAAATCAGAATAAAGTTCCCTCCACCGGGGCCTCTTGCCCTCGTCAGCTGGTAGTACCCGCCTCCAGATGGTATCGGGACGGGTCACGAGGGCAAGGAAGTGCACTGTATGGAGCACGAGAGAATATAAGCTCTTCCTCGGCATGCCGCGAAAGCATGCCGAGGGTATGTCCCTCAACTTTGAGACGTTGGGGACAGGAGGAGCCTGAGGGGAAACACGGGGCTTGTGTCCAATGCAAACAGCCGGAGCAGGGGTGTTGAAAGGTGCATGTGGCACTCCGGCCTGCAAAGCCCCGCGAAGGAAGGTGCGCAAGTCGGGGGAGATGGCATCCCTAATCTCCTGGAGCAAGCGCCCTGAGACTTTGGGCGTCACATATCCCAAACGGAGCGCAAGCTCCTGGGGTGACACCCAATCAGAACGCCTGTATTCCAAGAGATCCCCGACTCGGGTCATCCGTGCATGACTAAGGCGGCGGATGATACTGGGGGACTGTAACATTGGAGCCCCCACTGCTGGATTAAATAGCAGGGGCTCCGTGAATATTTCATCCCCCAAAGGCACGCCCTGCCTGGTCACGGAGACCATGCTCCAGGCCTTGAGGTTTTCCTGGTAGTATGCCGGCAACACAGAGAGGTCTCTCCCAAACCCCTCGGGCCTGATCAGAAATAATTGCCGGTCATACCCCAGGTTGCGCAACTGGCGAAAAAAGCTGGATGCCAGTGCGCACCACTGCGGAGAGGGATCTGCATATAGGTATCTCTGCAGGTACTGAAGGCGGAAGGTGGACAACTGGGAGCACACACAAACTACTCCCTGTCCACCCTCCACCAAAGGCAGACTTGCCACCCCTGCAGAGACCCAATGCCTTCCCATCCAGAGGAAATCTAACAAACTCCTCTGGATATTGGTGACAAACTTGGGGGTCGGACTCAGACAAATCAGCCGGTGCCAGATCTGCGAAGCCACCAGCTGATTCACCACTAGAGTCCGCCCCCTAAGGGAAAGCATTTTTGCTAGACCCCTCCATCGTCCCAGACGAGAGAGGACACTGCCCTCTAACTCCCTCCAGTTGTCTGGGACGGAAGCGTCCGCAGCGGACAGGTAGACCCCCAGATATTTAATGACATCTGCCTCCCACAGGACATGGCATGGAGGGCTTCAGAGAGCTCTTGAAAAGATAGTGGTATATCAAGCCGCTCTCTTACACCCTCACTGACTGTGGGGAGCCCCTCCCATAGCACCCTGCAGGCGTCTGGAGAAATGGGATCCGGAGAATAAAGATCTTTATAAAAGTTCCGGGCTCTATCCCGGATACTCTCCGGATCTGTAAGGGGGGCACCGTCTTCATCTAGAAGACAGGTGATGTGCCTACTGTTACCCCCCTTTTTCTCCAGTGAGTAGAAGAGGCGCGAGCCGCGGTCTAGATCTTTGAGAAAACCTAAGCGGCTGCGCACGTATGCCCCCTTGGCCTGGTGTTGTTCCAGGTCACAGAGGACACCCTTCCTCTCTACATACTCGCTCTGCAGGGATTGGTCCCTACAAGTGAACAGCCTCTGCTCCAGATGGAGTACCTCCCCCCGGAGTGACTCTAACTCAGCTTCGCGCTGCCCACTCGCACCCTTGGTATATTCCTGACACAGAAGTCGCAAATGAATCTTGCCCACGTCCCACCACAGTTTTAACGTGGTAAAAACCCCTTGCAACCCCTCCAGTCCGTCCAAAAACCCGGATCAATGTCACGAGCCCCTGGTCCTTCAACAAAGCATTGTTGAAGTGCCAATAGGCGGCTCGTGGCGCTGTTGGCGTTAGCGCCACCGTCACAGACACACAGTTGTGGTCTGTGAACGGAGCCAGCCTAATGGCACAAGAACCGACTCGTGACATGTAGTGACTAGATATATATAGTCTGTCGATCCGGGAGTGGGACACCAGACCGGCTCTCACCCTGACGTAGGTGAAACCGTCTGATGCCCCTGGGTTCTGCTCTCGCCAGATGTCCTCCAGGGAGAAGCGGGCGATGATCTCCCGCAGCGCTGACGCAGAAGGCGGGTACGGCTCTGGACTATTCCGGTCCAGAGCGTCGAGGGTGCAATTGAAATCACCCCCGAGTACCAAACACTCATCTGCGTCAACCGTCTCCAAAAACTGGGACAGTCTGGCGAGGAACCTCGCTCTCTCGGGCCCTCCAGCAGGGGCATATATATTAACTAGGTTAATAATGCTACCCTGCTCTCGGACCCGGAGGTGGATTAGACGGCCTGGGATAACAGCTTTCACAAGCAGCAGCTCTGGCTGAAAAGACTCTGAGAACAGGGTCACCACTCCACATGACGCCGATGTGAAGTGGCTGAAGAAGACCCTGCCTCTCCACTCCAGTTGCCATGAGGCCTCAGCCTCTGGAGTGGTGTGAGTTTCCTGCAGGAAGCTCACAGAGTACCCTCCCTGATATAAATAGGAGAGTACCTGGAACCTGCGGAAACTGTCTTGACAGCCATTGGTATTTAGCGTGCTGATGTGCAAAGCCATTACTGCGTGTCAGGAATTGTGCGTTCCTCAGACCCTTGAGACTGCTGATAGGACACGCACATTTTATAGAATTTCCGGACGCGGAGATGCTCCGCAGTCCCAGAATTCTTGGCCCTAGTGCTGACCACTAGATATTGCTGAAGAGAGTGGAGAATAAACAACATATTCTTCCACCTCTCCAAGGCCAGCCGCACCTTCCTTTTCTTTTGTCCATGAAGGGTGCTCTCAAGGAATAGATCTATTTCCTTGACAGGGAAAACCCACCCAGAATCTGATGTTCCTTTTAGTGGGTCACCCCTGGGCTCCTCTTGGCTGAGGGCTTTTACTCCATCCTCCCCGGCTGGAGTCAGTTTCCTCAGCTTTATTCTCAGGGACCCCCTCTTAGATGATACAGAAGGAGTCCCTTTAGCACCCTTCAAGGTAAATAATGGACCCTTGGATTGCTGCTGCACCCCTGTAGCTTCAGGAGTGCATTCAGGGGTAGCTGGCTGGACAGCAGTGGCTGGCATGGCTTCCTTAATGGAAGCCTTGGAGGCTTTATATGCCTCCTCTGCCAGTTCCACCGCTGCTTGCTCAGCTTGGATGGCACCGATGTTAGGGTCAGTGGACGGCTGAGGAGGGTAGACAGGCTCTCCCATGATGTTAACAGGAAAACCTGTTTTATCACCCTCCCCCATTTCCACTTCCCCTTGTGCCACATCCCCCCTGACAGACAAATCCATGGGGTCCTGAATGGGGGTCATGCCTATATTCCCCCCCTCCAGTAGTGACTCGGCCTGGGGCTCTAACAAAGCCCGAGGTACGTCACTAGAGAGTGACACTGGAGGAGGAGAGTGACTGGTGCCCTTGAAGCTCAGCACCTCAGGGACACTGACTACCCATTCAGCAGGGGCTTTGTTGGGACCCCCCTCAAAGGCCAGAGGCAGAACCTGATCTTTCTTGTCTACCCCTGCCTCACTTGGGAGACCCTCTTGCCCCTGCTTTTCCTCCAGACCCTTTTCCACATTACCCCTATAGGGTCTGGAGAGAGAGATGTGTGGTCTGGCACCGGCTGGCTGAGCTTAATAACCGGGCCAGATAATGTCACCGGATGAGGAGGAGATGTTTTGTTCCTCTTCTTGCTTTTAGAGGGAGGTGCTCCACTATAGAGCACTTCCCACTTATCAGCAACCTCCCTGTTGGTTTTATGCTTCCTCTTCCTGGGGACGTCACTCCTGGAAGAGGAGCTGCCACTAGCTGCCTCCCCTGCAGAGGGCTTATTATCCCTCTGCTTACACTGTGCCCCCACACTAACTGATGTAATTATGGTGGGGGCAGATTGGGACTTGGGAGATTCAGCTGTGACACTGGGAGGACCGGTGACATTCTTCCCCTTTTTCCCCGTGTCTGCAGTCTTGCTGGAGACCACAGACACAGATGGCTTTTTTGGGGAAGAAGGGGGTTTGGAGGCCGTGGTGGTGGCTTGAGGAACGGCCTCCTTGCCTGAGCTCTGTGGGGGGGCTATGACCCTTGAGGTCCCCGCTGTTATGGGCTCAGCGGGGATGGGTGCTATACTGACGGAGGTGCCATTTGCTGGGGCTGGGGCATGATGCTTTACATTAGGACAATTCCTACGTGTATGCCCCAACCCCTTGCAATGATAGCACTGCACCTCCGTAGTGCTGTAAAAAATCCTGTAGAGCACCCCCTCAAATGGAACCCCAAAAGACCCCTCTATGTTTTCTGCGCCCTGAGGCAGGCACATTTGTACCTGCCTCTTGAAAGAGAGCACATGACGAAGTGCTCTCTCTCTGCACCCCAGGGGAATTTTAATAAATGGTGTTTTTACTTCCCCTAGGGTTAGCAGGTGGGGGCGCAGGAGGGAGTCTGGTAGGAAGGGGGGCACATTAGAGAGTGTTACTTTTGTGCCCAACCCTTCCAGGGGTTCTATTGGGACATATAATCCCCCCACTGTGATGCCTCTCTGTATAAGAATGTGTGCAGCAGCCAGAGTACGGGTAAAAAAAACTGCTTTCCCGTACATTTTGCTGGCTGCTACTATAACAGAGGGGCTGATGACATTAGCTGCAGCACGCAGATAGATATCAATGCTGTGGACCCCAGACATCTGACATTTAACCCCATGCTTCCTGGTGATCTGCCCCTCAGCCTCAGCGGTGGTATTACTGGGGCCAGCAGAAACCACCTGTGACCAGGTATTAGCCACAGGGGTAGGTCTGCTGGCAGAACCACCAGGAGCTGGGGCTGCCTTATCTGCCTGGGGCCTATGCTGTGCAGTGCTGCAGCTAGGATTTTCAGGGGCCATTATTCCCCCTTTTGACCCCTGAGGCTTCTTAATGGTCTTATCCCTCATGTTTAGACCCTTTTTTTTTTAGTTTATTTGTTTTATTTATTTTTATTTTTTGTTTTATGATTTTCTACTGTTTTCTTTTTTTTTAAAATATAAAAGTGTGAAAAAGAAACAAAAAGACAAAACTAAGGGAGACAAAAAACTAAGGGAGAGAGAGAGATGATGTTTGGCAGTGGAAGGGTTAATGGCCTGTTGCAAGGTGTTACTAATTGCAACAACACAGAGAACACAGAGGCTTTTTAACCCCTCTGTGTCTCTGTGTCAGATGTAAAAAAAGCCTTTTAAACAAAAAACTTCAAATTGTTTTCCCCCCCACTGCCTACAAAGATGTTACTTGTCTTCTCTCCCCCCAAAACATAAAACCCAACACCAAACAAACAAAACTTCAACAAAACCTAATAAACTTTTTTTTTTAAAAGTCAAAGTAAAAAAAGTTTCAGGAGTGAAGGTAAAGTGCTAAGGGAGGGGGTGTGGCAAAGTATCCAGGAGACAGCTCACTCTCCTGGGATAGAGAGTTGAGCCTGACCCCCAGAAAACTAAAACTTAAATTAAACTAAGAAAAAAAACACAAAAACTCCCAAAAATGAACAACACCGTGCACAAAGTGCTTATTAACAGAAAGGTGTTAAAATAAAACTTGTATTTGAGGGACTAAGACCCTAAAAAGCCTTTTGTTTGGAGCTCAAGCATGCACACAACCGCTTGGCACAGTGTATTTTAAAATTATGAGAAAATATTTTCTGTAAACTAAATAAAAATCATATTAGGAGGTTGAAAGAAAAAGAAACCGGATGGGGGGATACCGAGCAGAGCACACCATCTACAGCCCACTGGGAGACAAACTCATCCATTCCCCCAGTAGACAAAGCCAGGTGGTACTCTGCCCGGATACGGGAGCGCACCAGCACCCGGAACATGGCCTCAGGTGACAAGGGAACCCCCCCTATCAAACACTGCTTCCTGGACTTATATATAGCCAATTTGGCTAATGCCAGGAGCAGGTTGACGAGGAGGTCCCTGGCCTTATTGCCCCGGGACACTGGGCGCCCAAAAATAAAAATGTGAGGGGAGAAATGCAGCCAGAACTGCAGGAGGAGGCCCCTCAAGAGTGACAAGAGGGGCTGCAGTCTGGCGCAACTAAAATAAATATGATACACGGACTCTCCCTTGCCACAGAATGGACAAGTGGAGGGAGAGTCCGTGAATTTAGCTAAGTACTCTCCCGTGCTCAGTGCACCATGGAGCACTCTCCAACTCAAGTCCCCGGTGGGTCGTGGTACTAAATCAGAATAAAGTTCCCTCCACCGGGGCCTCTTGCCCTCGTCAGCTGGTAGGACCCGCCTCCAGATGGTATCGGGACGGGTCACGAGGGCAAGGAAGTGCACTGTATGAAGCACAAGAGAATATAAGCTCTTCCTCGGCATGCCGCGAAAGCATGCAGAGGGTATGTCCCTCAACTTCGAGAGGTTGGGGACAGGAGGAGCCTGAGGGGAAACACGGGGCTTGTGTCCAATGCAAACAGCCGGAGAAGGGGTGTTGAAAGGTGTATGTGGCACTCCGGCCTGCAAAGCCCCGCAAAGGAAGGTGCGCGAGTCGAGGGGGATGGCATCCCTAATCTCCTGGAGCAAGCGCCCTGAGACTTTGGGCGTCACATATCCCAAACGGAGCGCAAGCTCCTGGGGTGACACCCAATCAGAATGCCCGTATTCCAGGAGATCCCCGACTCGGGTCATCCGTGCATGACTAAGGTGGCGGATGATACTGGGGGACTGTAACATTGGAGCCCCCACTGCTGGATTAAATAGCAGGGGCTCCGTTAATATTTCATCCCCCAAAGGCACGCCCTGCCTGGTCACGGAGACCATGCTCCAGGCCTTGAGGGTTTCCTGGTAGTATGCCGGCAACACAGAGAGGTCTCTCCCAAACCCCTCGGGCCTGATCAGAAATAATTGCCGGTCATACCCCAGGTTGCGCAACTGGCGATAAAAGCTGGATGCCAGTGCGCACCACTGCGGAGAGGGATCTACATATAGGTATCTCTGCAGGTACTGAAGGCGGAAGGTGGACAACTGGGAGCACACACAAACTACTGCCTGTCCACCCTCCACCAAAGGCAGACTTGCCACCCCTGCAGAGACCCAATGCCTTCCCATCCAGAGGAAATCTAACAAATTGCTCTGGATATTGGTGACAAACTCGGGGGTCGGACTCAGACAAATCAGCCGGTGCCAGATCTGAGAAGCCACCAGCTGATTCACCACTAGAGTCCGCCCCCTAAGGGAAAGCATTTTTGCTAGACCCCTCCATCGTCCCAGACGAGAGAGGACACTGCCCTCTAACTCCCTCCAGTTGTCTGGGACGGAAGCGTCCGCAACGGACAGGTAGACCCCCAGATATTTAATGACATCTGCCTCCCACGTGATGTCACGAAACGTGGGAGGCAAAGAGTCTACCTGTAAATTACCCTCTAAAAGGCCTGTGCATTTGGACCAGTTGATCTGAGCGGAGGAGTCAGCTGAATATACCTCCTGGCACTGTTTTGCCAGCTCAAGATCAACTGGATCCTGGGCCACGAGGAGCACATCGTCAGCATAAGCTGAAAGAAAAATCCGCATGTCTGGATCTTTTAGCACCAGCCCTGTGAGCCTTTTCCTCAGTAGGCAGAGGAAAGGCTCGATGGCCAGTGCATATAACTGTCCAGACAAGGGACATCCTTGACGCACCCCTCGTCCAAATACCAAAGGTGCTGTTGGGGACCAATTGATTTTAAGTAAACACTCTGCAGAGGCGTACAGCGTTCTTATAAAGCCCACAAACTGTGGGCCAAAGCCGTAAGCTTGCAGAGTGGCTATGAGGTAACCATGGTCCACCCTGTCAAACGCCTTCTCTTGATCTAAAGAGAGAAAGGCGAGTGACAGACCAGTCCTGCGAGAATAATGCAATAGATCCCGGACCAGAAAGATACTATCAAAGATAGTCCGGCCCGGGATCGCATAGGACTGGTCAGGGTGAACCAATTCTGCCAGCACAGACCCAAGTCTAAGCGAGATGGCTTTAGCTACAATCTTGTAGTCCGTGCTGAGCAGAGAGACCGGTCGCCAGTTCTTAACAAGCCGGAGATCCCCCTTTTTGGGCAACAGGGCAAGTACTGCCCTGCGACAAGACAGGGGCATCTCCCCGGTCTCCAGGGCTTCCCCAAGGACCAGATGGAAATCAGGTCCCAGAGTCTCCCAGAAAAATTGGAAAAACTCTACAGTCAGTCCGTCCAGTCCTGGAGACTTCTCACAGGACATGGCACGGAGGGCTTCAGAGAGCTCTTGAAAAGATAGTGGTATATCAAGCCGCTCTCTTACACCCTCACTGACTGTGGGGAGCCCCTCCCATAGCACCCTGCAGGCGTCTGGAGAAATGGGATCCGGAGAGTAAAGATTTTTATAAAAGTTCCGGGCTCTGTCCCGGATACCCTCCGGATCTGTAAGGGGGGCACGGTCTTCATCTAGAAGACAGGTGATGTGCCTACTGTTACCCCCCTTTTTCTCCAGTGAGTAGAAGAGGCGCGAGCCGCGGTCTAGATCTTTGAGAAAACCTAAGCGTCTGCGCACGTATGCCCCCTTGGCCTGGTGTCGTTCCAGGTCACAGAGGACACCCTTCCTCTCTACATACTCGCTCTGCAGGGATTGGTCCATACAAGTGAACAGCCTCTGCTCCAGATGGAGTACCTCCCCCCGGAGTGACTCCAACTCAGCTTCGCGCTTCCCACTCACACCCTTGGTTTATTCCTGACACAGAAGTCGCAAATGAACCTTGCCCACGTCCCACCACAGTTTTAACGTGGCAAAGTCCCCCTTGCAAACCCCTCCAGTCCGTCCAAAACTCCCGGATCAATGTCACGAGCCCCTGGTCCTTCAACAAAGCATTGTTGAAGTGCCAATAGGCGGCTCGTGGCGCTGTTGGCATTAGCGCCACCGTCACAGACACACAGTTGTGGTCTGTGAACGGAGCCAGCCTAATGGCACAAGAACCGACTCGTGACATGTAGTGACTAGATATATATAGTCTGTCGATCCGGGAGTGGGACACCAGACCGGCTCTCACCCTGACGTAGGTGAAACCGTCTGATGCCCCTGGGTTCTGCTCTCGCCAGATGTCCTCCAGGGAGAAGCGGGCGATGATCTCCCGCAGGGCTGATGCAGAAGGCGGGTGCGGCTCTGGACTATTCCGGTCCAGAGCGTCGAGGGTGCAGTTGAAATCACCCCCCAGTACCAACACTCATCTGCGTCAACCTTCTCCAAAAACTGGGACAGTCTGGCGAGGAACCTCACTCTCTCGGGCCCTCCAGCAGGGGCATATATATTCACTAGGTTAATGATGCTACCCTGCTCTCGGACCCGGAGGTGGATTAGACGGCCTGGGATAACAGCTTTCACAAGCAGCAGCTCTGGCTGAAAAGACTCTGAGAACAGGGTCACCACTCCACATGACGCCGATGTGAAGTGGCTGAAGAAGACCCTGCCTCTCCACTCCAGTTGCCATGAGGCCTCAGCCTCTGGAGTGGTGTGAGTTTCCTGCAGGAAGCTCACAGAGTACCCTCCCTGATATAAATAGGAGAGTACCTGGAACCTGCGGAAACTGTCTTGACAGCCATTGGTATTTAGCGTGCTGATGTGCAAAGCCATTACTGCGTGTCAGGAATTGTGCGTTCCTCAGACCCTTGAGACTGCTGATAGGACACGCACATTTTATAGAATTTCCGGACGCGGAGATGCTCCGCAGTCCCAGAATTCTTGGCCCTAATGCTGACCACTAGATATTGCTGAAGAGAGTGGAGAATAAACGACATATTCTTCCACCTCTCCAAGGCCAGCCGCACCTTCCTTTTCTTTTGTCCATGAAGGGTGCTCTCAAGGAATAGATCTATTTCCTTGACAGGGATAACCCACCCAGAATCTGATGTTCCTTCTAGTGGGTCACCCCTGGGCTCCTCTTGGCTGAGGGCTTTTACTCCATCCTCCCCGGCTGGAGTCAGTTTCCTCAGCTTTATTCTCAGGGACCCCCTCTTAGATGATACAGAAGGAGTCCCTTTAGCACCCTTCAAGGTAAATAATGGACCCTTGGATTGCTGCTGCACCCCTGTAGCTTCAGGAGTGCATTCAGGGGTAGCTGGCTGGACAGCAGTGGCTGGCATGGCTTCCTTAATGGAAGCCTTGGAGGCTTTATATGCCTCCTCTGCCAGTTCCACCGCTGCTTGCTCAGCTTGGATGGCACCGATGTTAGGGTCAGTGGACGGCTGAGGAGGATAGACAGGCTCTCCCATGATGTTAACAGGAAAACCTGTTTTATCACCCTCCCCCATTTCCACTTCCCCTTGTGCCACATCCCCCCTGACAGACAAATCCATGGGGTCCTGAATGGGGGTCATGCCTATATTCCCCCCTCCAGTAGTGACTCGGCCTGGGGCTCTAACAAAGCCCGAGGTACGTCACTAGAGAGGGACACTGGAGGAGGAGACTGACTGGTGCCCTTGAAGCTCAGCACCTCAGGGACACTGACTACCCATTCAGCAGGGGCTTTATTGGGACCCCCCTCAAAGGCCAGAGGCAGAACCTGATCTTTCTTGTCTACCCCTGCCTCACTTGGGAGACCCTCTTGCCCCTGCTTTTCCTCCAGACCCTTTTCCACATTAACCCCTATAGGGTCTGGAGAGAGAGATGTGTGGTCTGGCACCGGCTGGCTGAGCTTAATAACCGGGCCAGACAATGTCACCGGATGAGGAGGAGATGTTTTGTTCCTCTTCTTGCTTTTAGAGGGAGGTGCTCCACTATAGAGCACTTCCCACTTATCAGCAACCTCCCTGTTGGTTTTATGCTTCCTCTTCCTGGGGACGTCACTCCTGGAAGAGGAGCTGCCACTAGCTGCCTCCCCTGCAGAGGGCTTATTATCCCTCTGCTTACACTGTGCCCCCACACTAACTGATGTAATTATGGTGGGGGCAGATTGGGACTTGGGAGATGCAGCTGTGACACTGGGAGGACCGGTGACATTCTTCCCCTTTTTCCCCGTGTCTGCAGTCTTGCTAGAGACCACAGACACAGATGGCTTTTTTGGGGAAGAAGGGGGTTTGGAGGCCGTGGTGGTGGCTTGAGGAACGGCCTCCTTGCCTGAGCTCTGTGGGGGGGCTATGACCCTTGAGGTCCCCGCTGTTATGGGCTCAGCGGGGATGGGTGCTGTACTGACGGAGGTGCCATTTGCTGGGGCTGGGGCATGATGCTTTACATTAGGACAATTCCTACGTGTATGCCCCAACCCCTTGCAATGATAGCACTGCACCTCCGTATTGCTGTAAAAAATCCTGTAGAGCACCCCCTCAAATGGAACCCCAAAAGACCCCTCTATGTTTTCTGCGCATTTGTACCTGCCTCTTGAAAGAGAGCACATGACGAAGTGCTCTCTCTCTGCACCCCAGGGGAATTTTAATAAATGGTGTTTTTACTTCCCCTAGGGTTAGCAGGTGGGGGCGCAGGAGGGAGTCTGGTAGGAAGGGGGGCACATTAGAGAGTGTTACTTTTGTGCCCAACCCTTCCAGGGGTTCTATTGGGACATATAATCCCCCCACTGTGATGCCTCTCTGTATAAGTATGTGAGAAGCAGCCAGCGTACGGGTAAAGAAAACTGCTTTCCCGTACATTTTGCTGGCTGCTACTATAACAGAGGGGCTGATGACATTAGCTGCAGCACGCAGATAGACATCAATGCTGTAGACCCCAGACATCTGACATTTAACCCCATGCTTCCTGGTGATCTGCCCCTCAGCCCCAGCGGTGGTATTACTGGGGCCAGCAGAAACCACCTGTGACCAGGTATTAGCCACAGGGGTAGGTCTGCTGGCAGAACCACCAGGAGCTGGGACTGCCTTATCTGCCTGGGGCCTATGCTGTGCAGTGCTGCAGCTAGGATTTTCAGGGGCCATTATTCCCCCTTTTGACCCCTGAGGCTTCTTAATGGTCTTATCCCTCATGTTTAGACCCTTTTTTTTTTTTGTTTATTTGTTTTATTTATTTTTATTTTTTTGTTTTATGATTTTCTACTGTTTTCTTTTTTTTTTTTTAAATATAAAAGTGTGAAAAAGAAACAAAAAGACAATACTAATGGAGAGAGAGAGATAATGTTTGGCAGTGGAAGGGTTAATGGCCTGTTGCAAGATGTTGCTAATTGCAACAACACAGAGAACACAGAGGCTTTTTAACCCCTCTGTGTCTCTGTGTCAGATGTTAAAAAAGCCTTTTAAAAACTTCAAATTGTTCCCCCCCCCCCCCACTGCCTACAAAGATGTTACTTGTCTTCTCTCCCCCAAAACATAAAACCCAACACCAAACAAACAAAACTTCAACAAAACCTAATAAACTTTTTAAAAGAAAAAAAAAAGTCAAAGTAAAAAAGTTCCAGGAGTGAAGGTGCAGTGCTAAGGGAGGGGTGTGGCAAAGTATCCAGGAGACAGCTCACTCTCCTGGGATAGAGAGCTGAGCCTGACCCCCAGAAAACTAAAACTTAAATTAAACTAAGAAAAAAACCACAAAAACTCCCAAAAATGAACAACACCGTGCACAAAGTGCTTATTAACAGAAATGTGTTAAAATAAAACTTGTATTTGAGGGACTAAGACCCTAAAAAGCCTTTTTTTTAGAGCTCAAGCATGCACACAACATGCTCTCTGGCACAGTGTATTTTAAAATTATGAGAAAACATTTTCTGTAAACTAAATAAAAATCATATTAGGAGGTTGAAAGAAAAAGAAACCGGATGGGGGGATACCGAGCAGAGCACACCATCTACAGCCCACTGGGAGACAAACTCATCCATTCCCCCAGTAGACAAAGCCAGGTGGTACTCTGCCCGGATACGGGAGCGCACCAGCACCCGGAACATGGCCTCAGGTGACAAGGGAACCCCCCCTATCAAACACTGCTTCCTGGACTTATATATAGCCAACTTGGCTAATGCCAGGAGCAGGTTGACGAGGAGGTCCCTGGCCTTATTGCCCCGGGACACTGGGCACCCAAAAATAAAAATGTGAGGGGAGAAATGCAGCCAGAACTGCAGGAGGAGGCCCCTCAAGAGTGACAAGAGCGGCTGCAGTCTGGCGCAACTAAAATAAACATGATACACGGACTCTCCCTTGCCACAGAATGGACAAGTGGAGGGAGAGTCCGTGAATTTAGCTAAGTACTCTCCCGTGCTCAGTGCACCATGGAGCACTCTCCAACTCAAGTCCCCGGTGGGTCGTGGAACTAAATCAGAATAAAGTTCCCTCCACCGGGGCCTCTTGCCTTCGTCAGCTGGTAGGACCCGCCTCCAGATGGTATCGGGATGGGTCACGAGGGCAAGGAAGTGCACTGTATGGAGCACGAGAGAATATAAGCTCTTCCTCGGCATGCCGCGAAAGCATGCCGAGGGTATGTCCCTCAACCTCGAGAGGTTGGGGACAGGAGGAGCCTGAGGGGAAACACGGGGCTTGTGTCCAATGCAAACAGCCGGAGAAGGGGTGTTGAAAGGTGCATGTGGCACTCCGGCCTGCAAAGCCCCGCGAAGGAAGGTGCGCGAGTCGGGGGAGATGGCATCTCTAATCTCCTGGAGCAAGCGCCCTGAGACTTTGGGCGTCACATATCCCAAACGGAGCGCAAGCTCCTGGGGTGACACCCAATTAGAACGCCCGTATTCCAGGAGATCCCCGACTCGGGTCATCCGTGCATGACTAAGGCGGCGGATGATACTGGGGGACTGTAACATTGGAGCCCCCACTGCTGCATTAAATAGCAGGGGCTCCGTGAATATTTCATCCCCCAAAGGCACGCCCTGCCTGGTCACGGAGACCATGCTCCAGGCCTTGAGGGTTTCCTGGTAGTATGCCGGCAACACAGAGAGGTCTCTCCCAAACCCCTCGGGCCTGATCAGAAATAATTGCCGGTCATACCCCAGGTTGCGCAACTGGCGATAAAAGCTGGATGCCAGTGCGCACCACTGCGGAGAGGGATTTGCATATAGGTATCTCTGCAGGTACTGAAGGCGGAAGGTGGACAACTGGGAGCACACACAAACTACTCCCTGTCCACCCTCCACCAAAGGCAGACTTGCCACCCCTGCAGAGACCCAATGCCTTCCCATCCAGAGGAAATTTAACAAATTTCTCTGGATATTGGTGACAAACTCGGGGGTCGGACTCAGACAAATCAGCCGGTGCCAGATCTGCGAAGCCACCAGCTGATTCACCACTAGAGTCCGCCCCCTAAGGGAAAGCATTTTTGCTAGACCCCTCCATCGTCCCAGACGAGAGAGGACACTGCCCTCTAACTCCCTCCAGTTGTCTGGGACGGAAGCGTCCGCAGCGGACAGGTAGACCCCCAGATATTTAATGACATCTGCCTCCCACGTGATGTCACGAAACGTGGGAGGCAAAGAGTCTACCTGTAAATTACCCTCTAAAAGGCCTGTGCATTTGGACCAGTTGATCTGAGCGGAGGAGGCAGCTGAATATACCTCCTGGCACTGTTTTGCCAGCTCAAGATCAACTGGATCCTGGGCCACGAGGAGCACATCGTCAGCATAAGCTGAAAGGACAATCCGCATGTCTGGATCTTTTAGCACCAGCCCTGTGAGCCTTTTCCTCAGTAGGCAGAGGAAAGGCTCAATGGCCAGTGCATATAACTGTCCAGACAAGGGACATCCTTGACGCACCCCTCGTCCAAATACCAAAGGTGCTGTTAGGGACCAATTGATTTTAAGTAAACACTCTGCAGAGGCGTACAGCGTTCTTATAAAGCCCACAAACTGTGGGCCAAAGCCGTAAGCTTGCAGAGTGGCTATGAGGTAACCATGGTCCACCCTGTCAAACGCCTTCTCTTGATCTAAAGAGAGAAAGGCGAGTGACAGACCAGTCCTGCGAGAATAATGCAATAGATCCCGGACCAGAAAGATACTATCAAAGATAGTCCGGCCCGGGATCGCATAGGACTGGTCAGGGTGAACCAATTCTGCCAGCACAGACCCCAGTCTAAGCGAGATGGCTTTAGCTACAATCTTGTAGTCCGTGCTGAGCAGAGAGACCGGTCGCCAGTTCTTAATAAGCCGGAGATCCCCCTTTTTGGGCAGCAGGGCAAGTACTGCCCTGCGACAAGACAGGGGCATCTCCCCGGTCTCCAGGGCTTCCCCAAGGACCAGATGGAAATCAGGTCCCAGAGTCTCCCAGAAAAATTGGAAAAACTCTACAGTCAGTCCGTCCAGTCCTGGAGACTTCTCACAGGACATGGCACGGAGGGCTTCAGAGAGCTCTTGAAAAGATAGTGGTATATCAAGCCGCTCTCTTACACCCTCACTGACTGTGGGGAGCCCCTCCCATAGCACCCTGCAGGCGTCTGGAGAAATGGGATCCGGAGAGTAAAGATCTTTATAAAAGTTCCGGGCTCTATCCCGGATACTCTCCGGATCTGTAAGGGGGGCACCGTCTTCATCTAGAAGACAGGTGATGTGCCTACTGTTACCCCCCTTTTTCTCCAGTGAGTAGAAGAGGCGCGAGCCGCGTTCTAGATCTTTGAGAAAACCTAATCGGCTGCTCACGTATGCCCCCTTGGCCTGGTGTCGTTCCAGGTCACAGAGGACACCCTTCCTCTCTACATACTCGCTCTGCAGGGATTGGTCCCTACAAGTGAACAGCCTCTGCTCCAGATGGAGTACCTCCCCCCGGAGTGACTCCAACTCAGCTTCGCGCTGCCCACTCGCACCCTTGGTATATTCCTAACACAGAAGTCGCAAATGAACCTTGCCCACGTCCCACCACAGTTTTAACGTGGCAAAGTCCCCCTTGCAACCCCTCCAGTCCGTCCAAAACTCCCGGATCAATGTCACGAGCCCCTGGTCCTTCAACAAAGCATTGTTGAAGTGCCAATAGGCGGCTCGTGGCGCTGTTGGCGTTAGCGCCACTGTCAAAGACACACAGTTGTGGTCTGTGAACGGAGCCAGCCTAATGGCACAAGAACCGACTCGTGACATATAGTGACTAGATATATATAGTCTGTCGATCCGGGAGTGGGACACCAGACCGGCTCTCACCCTGACGTAGGTGAAACCGTCTGATGCCCCTGGGTTCTGCTCTCGCCAGATGTCCTCCAGGGAGAAGCGGGCGATGATCTCCCGCAGGGCTGACGCAGAAGGCGGGTACGGCTCTGGACTATTCCGGTCCAGAGCGTCGAGGGTGCAGATGAAATCACCCCCGAGTACCAAACACTCATCTGCGTCAACCGTCTCCAAAAACTGGGACAGTCTGGCGAGGAACCTCACTCTCTCGAGCCCTCCAGCAGGGGCATATATATTAACTAGGTTAATGATGCTACCCTGCTCTCGGACCCGGAGGTGGATTAGACGGCCTGGGATAACAGCTTTCACAAGCAGCAGCTCTGGCTGAAAAGACTCTGAGAACAGGGTCACCACTCCACATGACGCCGATGTGAAGTGGCTGAAGAAGACCCTGCCTCTCCACTCCAGTTGCCACGAGGCCTCAGCCTCTGGAGTGGTGTGAGTTTCCTGCAGGAAGCTCACAGAGTACCCTCCCTGATATAAAGAGGAGAGTACCTGGAACCTGCGGAAACTGTCTTGACAGCCATTGGTATTTAGCGTGCTGATGTGCAAAGCCATTACTGCGTGTCAGGAATTGTGCGTTCCTCAGACCCTTGAGACTGCTGATAGGACACGCACATTTTATAGAATTTCCGGACGCGGAGATGCTCCGCAGTCCCAGAATTCTTGGCCCTAGTGCTGACCACTAGATATTGCTGGAGAGAGTGGAGAATAAACGACATATTCTTCCACCTCTCCAAGGCCAGCCGCACCTTCCTTTTCTTTTGTCCATGAAGGGTGCTCTCAAGGAATAGATCTATTTCCTTGACAGGGATAACCCACCCAGAATCTGATGTTCCTTCTAGTGGGTCACCCCTGGGCTCCTCTTGGCTGAGGGCTTTTACTCCATCCTCCCCGGCTGGAGTCAGTTTCCTCAGCTTTATTCTCAGGGACCCCCTCTTAGATGATACAGAAGGAGTCCCTTTAGCACCCTTCAAGGTAAATAATGGACCCTTGGATTGCTGCTGCACCCCTGTAGCTTCAGGAGTGCATTCAGGGGTAGCTGGCTGGACAGCAGTGGCTGGCATGGCTTCCTTAATGGAAGCCTTGGAGGCTTTATATGCCTCCTCTGCCAGTTCCACCGCTGCTTGCTCAGCTTGGATGGCACCGATGTTAGGGTCAGTGGACGGCTGAGGAGGATAGACAGGCTCTCCCATGATGTTAACAGGAAAACCTGTTTTATCACCCTCCCCCATTTCCACTTCCCCTTGTGCCACATCCCCCCTGACAGACAAATCCATGGGGTCCTGAATGGGGGTCATGCCTATATTCCCCCCCTCCAGTAGTGACTCGGCCTGGGGCTCTAACAAAGCCTGAGGTACGTCACTAGAGAGTGACACTGGAGGAGGAGACTGACTGGTGCCCTTGAAGCTCAGCACCTCAGGGACACTGACTACCCATTCAGCAGGGGCTTTATTGGGACCCCCCTCAAAGGCCAGAGGCAGAACCTGATCTTTCTTGTCTACCCCTGCCTCACTTGGGAGACCCTCTTGCCCCTGCTTTTCCTCCAGACCCTTTTCCACATTAACCCCTATAGGGTCTGGAGAGAGAGATGTGTGGTCTGGCACCGGCTGGCTGAGCTTAATAACCGGGCCAGACAATATCACCGGATGAGGAGGAGATGTTTTGTTCCTCTTCTTGCTTTTAGAGGGAGGTGCTCCACTATAGAGCACTTCCCACTTATCAGCAACCTCCCTGTTGGTTTTATGCTTCCTCTTCCTGGGGACGTCACTCCTGGAAGAGGAGCTGCCACTAGCTGCCTCCCCTGCAGAGGGCTTATTATCCCTCTGCTTACACTGTGCCCCCACACTAACATGTAATTATGGTGGGGACAGATTGGGACTTGGGAGATGCAGCTGTGACACTGGGAGGACCGGTGACATTCTTCCCCTTTTTCCCCGTGTCTGCAGTCTTGCTAGAGACCACAGACACAGATGGCTTTTTTGGGGAAGAAGGGGGTTTGGAGGCCGTGGTGGTGGCTTGAGGAACGGCCTCCTTGCCTGAGCTCTGTGGGGGGGCTATGACCCTTGAGGTCCCCGCTGTTATGGGCTCAGCGGGGATGGGTGCTGTACTGACGGAGGTGCCATTTGCTGGGGCTGGGGCATGATGCTTTACATTAGGACAATTCCTACGTGTATGCCCCAACCCCTTGCAATGATAGCCTCTTGAAAAGAGAGCACATGACGAAGTGCTCTCTCTCTGCACCCCAGGGGAATTTTAATAAATGGTGTTTTTACTTCCCCTAGGGTTAGCAGGTGGGGGCGCAGGAGGGAGTCTGGTAGGAAGGGGGGCACATTAGAGAGTGTTACTTTTGTGCCCAACCCTTCCAGGGGTTCTATTGGGACATATAATCTCCCCACTGTGATGCCTCTCTGTATAAGTATGTGAGAAGCAGCCAGCGTACGGGTAAAGAAAACTGCTTTCCCGTACATTTTGCTGGCTGCTACTATAACAGAGGGGCTGATGACATTAGCTGCAGCACGCAGATAGACATCAATGCTGTAGACTCCAGACATCTGACATTTAACCCCATGCTTCCTGGTGATCTGCCCCTCAGCCCCAGCGGTGGTATTACTGGGGCCAGCAGAAACCACCTGTGACCAGGTATTAGCCACAGGGGTAGGTCTGCTGGCAGAACCACCAGGAGCTGGGGCTGCCTTATCTGCCTGGGGCCTATGCTGTGCAGTGCTGCAGCTAGGATTTTCAGGGGCCATTATTCCCCCTTTTGACCCCTGAGGCTTCTTAATGGTCTTATCCCTCATGTTTAGACCCTTTTTTTTTTTTTGTTTATTTGTTTTATTTATTTTTATTTTTTTGTTTTATGATTTTCTACTGTTTTCTTTTTTTTTTTTAAATATAAAAGTGTGAAAAAGAAACAAAAAGACAATACTAATGGAGAGAGAGAGATAATGTTTGGCAGTGGAAGGGTTAATGGCCTGTTGCAAGATGTTGCTAATTGCAACAACACAGAGAACACAGAGGCTTTTTAACCCCTCTGTGTCTCTGTGTCAGATGTTAAAAAAGCCTTTTAAAAACTTCAAATTGTTCCCCCCCCCCCACTGCCTACAAAGATGTTACTTGTCTTCTCTCCCCCAAAACATAAAACCCAACACCAAACAAACAAAACTTCAACAAAACCTAATAAACTTTTTAAAAGAAAAAAAAAAGTCAAAGTAAAAAAGTTCCAGGAGTGAAGGTGCAGTGCTAAGGGAGGGGTGTGGCAAAGTATCCAGGAGACAGCTCACTCTCCTGGGATAGAGAGCTGAGCCTGACCCCCAGAAAACTAAAACTTAAATTAAACTAAGAAAAAAACCACAAAAACTCCCAAAAATGAACAACACTGTGCACAAAGTGCTTATTAACAGAAAGGTGTTAAAATAAAACTTGTATTTGAGGGACTAAGACCCTAAAAAGCCTTTTGTTTAGAGCTCAAGCATGCACACAACATGCTCTCTGGCACAGTACTTGTAAAAAGGACACACACTATGGGTAGCGGTCAAGCAAATGAACTTTGATTGACGGTCAGGCAAATGCACTTACATTTAAGAAAATAAAAGTTTGGGTTTTTTAAATGTGGACTGTTGGTACCCCAACTAGACTGGATTGGTTGAACTTGGCACAGTACTTGTAAAAAGGACACACACTATGGGTAGCGGTCAAGCAAATGAACTTTTATTGACGGTCAGGCAAATGCACTTACATTTAAGAAAATAAAAGTTTGGGTTTTTTAAAAGTAGACAACTAGTAAACAATATTATATTGTATGCGTTGTGCACACACAGTATAAGCTGTGAGCCTGACACACACTTGCAAGCAGGGGCTAGCAGGGAGACAGGCAAATGAAATTAGATTACACAGAAAAAAAAATGATGTTATAGCCCTAAAAAGGGCTTTTTGGGGTGATGTGTTTACAGCAGAGATCTGACGAGTCCTTCAGCACTGCACTGGACACTGAATAAACTTGCCTAGCTATGGTTTTCCCTATTGATGCAGCATCATCCAAACTGTCCCGCCTCTCTGTAAGACTGCAAGATACTTATGATTCCAAAATGGCTGCTGTCCATGAGGTAGATGGCTCTGGAATGGAGTGTATGCTGCTGATTGGCTGGAATGTGTCTGCTGACTGTGACATGCAGGGTCAAAGTTTGCTCAATGATAAAGTATTGGGGGCGGGTCGAATCTCGTATATGTTCGCTGTTCGCCGCGAACGCGAACACGCTATGTTCGCCGGGAACAGTCCGCCGGCGAACTATTCGCGACATCTCTAACCACCAACGCTTAGACCTGTGTGTTTACTTACTCAGCTACAGCACACTCAATGATTTATGGGTTTAGCTCCCTTTTAAGCCCCTTCCTGTCGTGTTAATTGCAGTGTCCAGCTTTCTATTGGCTGTTAGGCCTGTGTCGTAATTGGACAGTTACTGCCGATCAAGATTGGGACCCCTGCAGTATTTAAACATTTAAAATTCCCCACCACGGTTCTTTAAAGTGCCCACGGCACACTAATGGTTACCCCCATGCCACGGTGTACAGTAAGTACCCCTGCGGCAACTAACATTAACCCCCCCCATGCTATGGGGTCCCCATCAGGACCTCCGAAAGGGTCCCCACATTAACCTTTACAGCGGGGGTCCCGATTTGGACCCCCGCTGCATTAAAATTGAAAAAATTGGTCCTTAAAGGACCCGCAATATAGACCCCCATGGGACTAAAATTAACCCATTCAGTCCAACAGGGATCTATATAAACCCTATAGGACACTATTAACCCCTATGTTAACACTATAAGTGCCATGAGGGTCCATCAGGACCCTCATGACACTAAGTACAAACACTACTCTACACTATACTATTCCCCCCAATAAACCAATAAATCTAAACTAACCCCCTGACACTAATTCCCCCCTTTACCCTAACCTATCAACCCCTACACTACTTACCTAACTCCCTATTAAACCCCCCAACACCCCACTATTTACAAAAAATTAAAAACTAGATTACTGAAAAAAAAGAAAATAATAAAAGAGCCATTACAGAATATAAAAAAGAACATTACACAAAACAAAAAAGCACCACTACAGAAAAAAAACACCACTTACAGACATCTGTGTCTTCTGATTGGCTGCAATGATTGACAGTTACATCAGCCAATCAGAAGACGCAGATGCTTGGAGCCAATCACAATGGGATACACCCTGTATAAGGGTCAATCTGATTTTTATATTCTCCATCTGGTAATGGTCATGCGTAAAGGCGTCTTGGAGGCTATTGGAAGAGGGTGTTTGCTATGACCAGAGAATTATCTTGATAGAATTCTACTAATCTCTGACCTGCTGCATTTTGTACAAAAACAGCTTTTGAACATTTATTCCAGGTATCTTTTCGTTCCCTACTTTAGCATTCCAATATCCAATAATGAGAGTAACATCTTTTCTTGGTGTTATATCTATGACGTGTTGAATATTTTTGTAGATCTGGACAACTTCCGCTTCTTCAGCATCAATGGTTGGAGCATGGAATTGGATCACTATGGGCCTCATTCTATTGCTACATTTTTGAGAAACATGGCCGCAAGTGGTGATCGCAGTTACTTTGCTATTGTATTGCCTTCCAATTGTGGGTTCCAATCGCTTTGTGCGCTGCAACCTACAATCCCTTCCTCTCCCTTGCGATTTCAGAAATCGCTAGTTACTTCCCCAAAAGCTTTTGATCTTTCAAGGCCGCACGTCCTGAATCGCAAATCGCTATTCAATTGCTCTGATTACCCCTTCCGATCTACCCCGTAAATCCCATAAATGGCAAAAAGCCAACATGAGCTTACTTGCACCAAGGAGGTGTCGCAAGGGCTTGCAAAGACCTTACGTATCCCAAATCAAACCACCTTGCTGCAGGGGTTCCAATTGGGCCCCCTGCATGGTTCCCACATTAACCCCTTGCTACAGCGGTCCCAATCAAGACCCCTGCAGTGTCCCCACATCAACCTCTTGCCGCAGGGGTCCAGATTGGGACCCCTGCAGCATTTCAAAATTTGAAATTCCCTGCATAGCAATTACAAATTGTCTATATCTGTTCAATGGAACAGACAATTTAACCTCTGGACTGTGTAATCCAATCCAGTTTCACACAAACAGTGTGGTGTTCGAACTTGAAAAAAAAAAAACTGGTAAAAAAAAAAAGGCGGAAAAGGAGAAAAGGTAATAATCACATTGCATGTACTGTACAGTGCTAAATACTGTACCAATATACCAACTCACCTGATTCCCATCTGCAAGCATTACTAACTATTAGCTAGGTCTCTGGATAATCAGTAATATGGGCAAATAGCCATTAATACGGAGAGGACACAAAGGTCAGCAGTCAGATTCACTGTCACTTACATCAGACCCACGGATCATAGTGCATATCTGAATGCTGGCTGTCATTACCATGCCATTGTGAGACTTTGCAAGTCCACTGCCATAGCGGTATTAGTCTACATTGAAGCTAACAACAAGATAGCTGGCTATATGATAGCTTTAAGATTGGGGGAGCTACATTTTAAGGGGGGCCGTCATTGAATAAATGTCTGCAGCTCCTATCTCCTTCTCCACCTGGGCACAGGGCATGCATTGTCTGCACCCAGACGCCGTCTCTTCACTCACTGTTGGTGGTTGTGGGGGGAGGGCGGGTGGAGGTAGTGGCACAATGTGTGATAGTGGCGGAGGCATGGTGGAAGGAGAGGAGGGGCCGGGTTGCTGGTGGACTGAGGATGTCTGTGACAAGGGGGGCTGGGGACCAGCCCCGTTCTCAGCAGCCCGGCCATGTGATGCTCCAGCATCAGGTGATGCCCCTCTCCTCCCTGAAGTGCCTGACCATGCTGTGGCTCATGGCAGAGATGCCGGTATCCATCCTCCTCATGAGAGCCAGCATCTCCACCAGCGCAGCCTGGGTCGTTGGTGGTTGGGACGGGGGTCCTGCTGGCAGGTCTGGGGGAGGAGGTGGCGGGGAGGGAGTGGGGAGGGTCCAGGACCTGGCTGGAGCCAGGGGTGGTGACTGCAATGTCCCCGCTGGCAATGACGGCCAGGAATGTCTCTGTGTGTCTTCTTTAACCTATGTGTCTGACAAATATGTGTAATATGTAAATATGTGTAACTCTTAAGTGTAAATACGCTAGGAAAATAATACAAATCAATTGAAAATAGTACGCCTACAAATCAAAAGAAGGATAAAGAAAGAAAAGTATTACTGTGATATGGGTATTGTAAAAAAAATGTGTGTGCTATGTGTTTTTAATAAGTGTTGGGGGATGAGGTGTGGTTGATGGGATGAGGGGATGGGGGGGTTGTGTGGTGTGTGTTCTAACTATATATATGTCTGTATGTGTGTTCTTTAACCTTTCGGTCTTGCAAATATGTGGAATCTGTAAATATGTGTATGTCTTAAGTGTAAGTACTTAGGAAATAGACAAGAAACAAGACAAAAATGTAATCTACCTCTCTCCAAACCACTACTCTCACAACAACTCAAACTCTCTCCCACCTGCTCCTTGAACTGCGTGCTAACTCCAATGAATCTCACAAAACAGTCAACGCATGGGCATGTGTCAATCACATTATAAGCTCCTACTGTCAATCAAATTGCCTAGCTCATACGTGATTGGCTGAGAGGCGTGTCTCGCTAGTCCAACCCCTTTTCAGCTTGCGAGTGCGCCAACGGCCTCAGCCAATTACATGCACACTTGACGGCCTGCCACGGCCAAAAGCACAATAACAAAGCCCGCCAACAGCCTCTCAACCAATTACATACCCGCTTGACGGGCTGACGCGGCCTATAGCGCAATAATGAAGCCCGCCAACAGCCTCTCAACCCATTACATGCGCGCTTGATAAAAAATCATCAGCTGGAATGCCACATGAGTCCATATCCACAGGTGACCAATTCCAAAGCTGAAATCAACCTGCTTAATACCAGGTGTTGTAATCAACAAGCTATATAACCACATCCCCAACAAGTCATCAGCATGTCTTAAACAGCATGGATTCTCAACAAGTGAGAGGGATGCAGGAGAGTATGGATGGGTGGATGAATATAATATATTATTGTGGGTACCGAATGACGCAGAATGGAGATCCGGAGGCAAGGTGTGTGTTTAGGCTGTTGATGGGGAGTGGCAGAGAGGAGTGTCTGGGAGTGAATGAGGGTGTGACTGGTGATGTGATCCATGCTGTGGCAGAACCAAGCCAAGCAAGGGAATTACCACAGGCAATGCCCAGTATCATGGTAGAGGATCAGGGAGGAGAGAGCTCCAGTAGCACAGGGACAGAGGAATATAGGGCCACCTGAAGACAGGGAGGCTGCCATTGATGTCAGTGATCAGCTGTGGGGGGAGAAATGCAGGAGGCTAAGGGCACCCAATGTGTACAGGGAGAGACTCACATTAGAGGGGTTAACTGATGGAAAGGTTTATGAGTATTTTTGGCTGACCCGTGCTAGTCTTGTGGAGCTCTATGTGGTCCTGAGCGAAGACCTTGAGCCAAGCCTCTCCAATTGTCTGAGTGCATTCCTCCATGCTATTGTTGGGAAAGCTACCGGATACATCAGTAACAGTAACCTTAACACTGTGGAAGAGATCTCGAAGGTGAAAGTAGATTTCCATCGATTAGGAGGTGTCCCCAATTTGCTCGGTGCTATAGATTGTACACATGTAGCATTGATAACTCCTAGAGAGCAAGAAGCGCTGTTCAGAAATCGCAAGCATTATCATTAAATCAATGTACAGGTTGTTTGCGATGCGAACATGCGCATACAAAGTGTGTTTGCAGCCTTCCCTGGAAGTGCTCACAACGCCCATATCCTGCGTCAATCTGGCACATATGAGATGTTTCAGGCCGGCCAATTTCCATCCGGATGGCTACTGGGTGAGTACACAGTACTATCACAGTCAATCTACTAAAACGTAACTTACTAAAACTAGATACAATAGCATATACATCATGTTTTCCTCTATTGCTCCGATGTTCACATGTGCATTACGGAGTCATAATAACGAAACCAGAACATAATAGCTAATTGCTGTGCATAACCCTGTGTTAGCTTGCCCAGATAGTATGCAGTTCCCAACAACAAACTAGGTAACAGTACTCAAAGCCAAGCAGCAGCTGCAAAGGCAAATAAAATATTAGCATGTATTAAGAAGGGTATAGAAGCCAGGGAAGCAAATATAATTCTGCCACTATACAAATCTCTAGTACGCCCTCATTTGGAATATGGAGTACAATTTTGGGCACCACTTCATAAAAAGGACATTTTAGAGCTGGAAAAGGTACAGAGAAGGGCAACAAAACTAATAAGGGGAATGGAGGGGCTAAGTTATGAAGAAAGACTAACCAAATGAAACTTATTTTCTCTAGAAAAAAGTTGTCTAAGAGGAGACATGATTACCTTATATAAATACATCCAGGGTCAGTATAAAGATTTGTCAGGTGAGCTTTTTGTGCCAAGAGGTTTTCAACTGACAAGAGGACATCCCTTGAGGTTAGAAGTAAAAAGATTCCACCTCAAAGAAAGAAAAGGGTTCTTCACAGTAAGGGTGGTTAATCTGTGGAATTATCTACCAGAGGAGGTGGTGACAGCGGATTTGATAGATAATTTTAAAAGGGGACTAGATTTATTTCTAATTAAAAAGGGAATTCAGGGTTATCATGGATAATTAGAGAGACAGTATTGATCGAATTAATAATAAATAAATAAAAACATGAAATAATTGATTAATAATTAATTAACAACTAATGAATTAATAGTTAATCCGCATATTGCAGATCAGAGGAGATCTTAAAAGGTTGAACTTGATGGACTGAAAGTCTTTTTTCAACCTTAAATACTATGGTCCTCATTCAATTGCAATTTTGCCAATTGAATAGGGCTCTATATAAGCACATAACATATTTTTTGACAGAAGTTTTTAGTTAGTGAAGACCTTGATTTTGGATAGAAGTTCAGTAACTAAAAAGTTCTGTATAAAAAATATGTTATGTGCTTATATAGAGCCCTATTCAATTAGCCAACTCGTAATTGAATGAGGCTCTATGTAACTATGTAACTATGTAACATATGACAAACAGAACAAATGATTAATCATTAGGTATATGTTCAGATGCATTACCTTGTATCCTGTTACACCGAGATCTCTAGCCTTTATAACGTTTTGTGTGTTATTGAAATTGATGTGGATGAAATTGATGTGGATGCTGGATTAGGAATGCATCTGAAAGAGGAGAATTAATAGTGTTTGGCAAACATTTTCCTGCATGATATCTCCCAAAATCTCCTAGGTCTTTTGGCACTTGCATTTGATTATGTACGCCCCTAGAAAATCCCACCGAAATTGACATAACATTTAAATTCAGAATCATGCTAATAGATTGTATCATTCTTCACCTCAGTGGCTTCTGGTATGCTCGGTCCAAGAACTGCAACAGTTACTGCCTGTGCTCTGTAATAGAAGGGTCGCAATATGTATCCTGTTGTATTTCCCTTGTGTCCCCGCCTCATGTAAGCATCCTGTGGGTGTGACCATCTGGATTTGACTTTTGTGCAAATAACTTTGTAATTAAACTGAAGCTTGATATAGAACACATGTATTAATACACTACTAATTCTACTCTATCAGATGCATCCATGATCCAGCTCACTTACATATATCTTTAATTGTGTGTTAGCCACAGGGATCTGTTCATAGGTCAGGATGACAATATTCGTTCATATGCTTTGTCAAACATCACAACATCCACTTCATATCAACATCTCACACTTCAGGTGATGCAGGGTATGGGTGTTTGCCGTGGTTGTTGACCCCTGCAAACAATCCCCAGACCCTGGCAGAGGAGCGGTATAATGCTGCGCATAAGACTGGAATTTAATTGAGGGCACCTATGTTGTACTTAAGATGCGCTTCAGATGTTTACATTCCACTAGGGGTGCTCTACAATACAGCCCAGATAAAGTTTGTCACATCATCATTGCCTGCTGTTGTCTGCACAATATAGCAGTACAGGCCAACTGTCTGGGGGCCATTGATGCTGCTCCGCTACATGGGGAGGAAGAGGCTTTACCTCCCCCTGTAATGGATAATCTGCAGGGGTCACAACAACGTGCCCACGTAATTCGTGAGTACTTCACATTTAAGTAAAAACTCAATATTAATGCAATATAGTGTAACGTATCTGGATTATGCCTAACTCCAAAATCCTCTTTTATCCATCGCCATACAGAATTCGAAACCAGTCCACTGTAGAGGAGAGTTCCCTGATATAATGTATGTCTCATGATGCACCACTGAGTAAAAATTATTACACTGGAACATGCCATGCTATCAGTTACAGGTAAGTAAGCACACATTCCAATACACATCTTAAGTACTGTCAGTTCAAAATATCAATGGCATAGATAAATGGAGTGGATTATATATCCCACTATGTCAATGTATATATGCCCCACATTCGTATAGAAATACCTCAAAACACTATAGACCAGTATTGTTCACATCGTCCGATCCTGACAAACCACATGAAATAGGGATCAATATGTCATAGACAAATACCATACACACATACTTTGGACTTTGAAAAACAGTCATGAGAACATAAAACAGAGTCCTCTTGAAATCTTCTCATGATTAGAGTTTATTCAGTAAATGAAAATGTGGATCAGTAGCAAAACCTAACATGGCTGCTGCTGGAAAACTGACTACTACTGAAATATATCCAGACACAGCCTTTTAGACTTGTTTACATAAGACAATAAAGAAATCCATTTTTTCCCCCTCTAGCAACATGGCATAACCCTCTAACAGCCAATAGCATTTTGTTTATAGAAAATATCCATTAAGGATATAACACATACTTTGGTAAAATATGTGCGTACATCTACTTGAGATGATACACTTGTGCGCAGTAAATAACACTTATTAGACCTTGGGGGTGAATGAAAAGACATATTTGCTATGGGCTGTGTACTTGTCTCTAACTGAAATTGCTAAGTCATGGGTCATGTAGACTTAACTATTTCATAATTTATATTGTATGTCAATGGAAAATACTGGTTTAATGCTTATATCCCAGCCAAATATAACACTAACTGGGAAGAGTGCTAATTGTAGGTTTATATATATACTCTAAAAATGTAAGGATATTTGTACTATTTCCCCAACAAATACAATTCATATTAATCCTGAAAAATTAACATCCCTGCAGATATGTAACAAGGATATGTGTAATGCATGAGATATACATATGTGTACATTAATCATATTCCATATCAATGTTCAAGGCAAAATGATTGTAGTGGCTTATTTGTGACTCTAATCATCACATCATATTAACCTTACAGAACTGCTGCCATGTGTCAACTCATCTTTCAACAACCTAGACATGGAAAAACAGCATGAACAGCAACAGAACAACTGCTACATCTATGTGAACTACATAATGAGTATTTGTGGAATAATATGGCCATGTATGCTGAAGAATTTAAAGAAAGAGTGGTAAAACGTATAAATGTATTTGTACGTTTAAAACAAATACTTTGTTATACATTTTTAAAACATATTTAAAAAGAGAAAACAGATCAACAACTTCCTGGAGACAAAAATACAATTGAGTATCAGATAATAAAATAGAAACCTAATAGATATATATCACTTGTATTAATAAATCTTCTTTATTTTATTAAACTGCATCTAGATAAAGTAATTTATGAAGATCTATTGTTTTATATTGGATATACCTATATAGAAACTTGTGTATTTAAGCCACTATAGAAGTAGAAGCATTCTTGTATAGAGTAGTTTTTAGAGAATTAGGTGCTATTTGGCATATATATTTAAAGTGCTAGTGCTATACTGAAATAATTTATAGTGGAAGAGTGTATAAAGCATAAAAAATGATTTTGAATAGTTGGAGGGGTGGTCCCTATTTTGGTGGAACTGGGGGCTTATCACTTGTCCCGTGCTCTAAGTGCAACTATCTATGCTGATCTAGTGAAAAAAAATAACTATATAGTGTGGTAGCCTGGGGGCCCACCAGTTACCCCATAGGCTAAAGTTGTGAAACTAATGTACTCTATTTACCTATATTTCTCCAACCCCTCAATATTGTCAATAAAGATGTAAAATTACATACAATATTAGTTGGAAAAAGATATGTATATGGATGTTTATATTCAGTTGCTAAATAGGGATAGATTATTCACATAGGAATATATATAAAATATAATCATACAGCCTTATTAAATTGCGATTCAGCAAATTGAAAAGCACATAGCATACTTTTTTACAGAAGTTTTTAGTTAGTGAACTTCTATTTAAAAGCAACCTTAAAATACCAAGTGGTACTATATTAAAACCCCACATTACACCAAGCAGGACCATTTAGGCCCCAACCGGACCTTTAAAATCTTAAAATACCAAGTGACACTATATAGGCCCCAACCGGACCTTTAAAACCTTAAAATCCCAAGTGACACTATATAGGCCCCAACCGGACCTTAAAAACCCACATTACACCAAGCGGAACCATATAGGCCAAACCGTACCTTTAAAACCTTGAAATAACAAGCAAGACCATATAGGCCCAAACAGTACCTAAAAAACCTTAAAATACCAGCCGGGACTATATAGGCCAAAACCGTACCTAAAACAAACCTTAAAATACCAAGCAGACTATATAGGCCCCAACCTGACCATAAAAACCCACATTACACCAAACAGGACCATATAGGCCCCAACCGGACCTTTTTAAACCCACATTACACCAAGCGGGCTCATACAGGCCCCAATCGTACCTTTAAAACCCACATTACACCAAGCGGGATCATATAGGCCCCAACCGTACCTTAAAAAACCTTATTACACCAAGAGGGACAATACAGGCCCCACTCTGGACCTTTAAAACCCACATTACACCAAGCGGGACCATTACGAGCCCCCCCCCCCCCTCTACTTTACTGGCCTTGCTAAGAGCGGCACTTATTGCGAGGATCTCCCCCCTCTACTTTACTGACCTTGTGATGAGCCCCTCTGGCGCTCATCACGGGCATCACAATCAGCGCCTTTGGCTTTCATTGCAAGCCTCTCCCCCCCCCTCTACTTTACTGGCCTTGCAATAAACCCCTTTCGGCACTCATCATGGCCCTCACAAGCAGTGCCTTTGTCGCTCATTGCGAGCCTCTCCCCACTCTACTGGCCTTGCGATGAACGCCTTTGGCGCTCATCACGGGCCTCATTGCGATCCTCTCTCCCCCCCGTCTACTTTGCATCACGTATGTTCATATGTCATAGCCAATCATGTGTTGCATCGGGTGTAATATCACATACGCTACATAGATTTATATGTACCTATTGCTTTATACATGATATTCTCTCCTCTACTTAGACTACTGTGAAAGCTGCATCACACTTTCTACCAGTTCTCTTCCTCAGTGCTGATGTGATCCTCCCTGTGCATATGGGGAAGAGTAACTCTAGCCCTGGAACATAACTGTTAGTAAGGTTACGTTAATCTTAATATAGATTTTATCATTCAGAGAACAGAATTCCCCTCAAATTGGCCAGTTTGTTGTGAGTTTAAACACACATATGGTCCTAATAAGGCCCCCATCTGAGTGACCAAACTTCGGTATGGAGAGGCTGCTCTTATAGCAGATTAGCATTGCCAGTGAAATTACCTATTGGGGTTATAGCATTGAGCAATTAAGCACTTATACCTCTGCAGTTGTGTAGGAGTGTCTGTTGCACTCACAAGACTACTTCTCCCCATAATGTATATCTCCCTATTCTGTGGTGGCTTTGGATACTGAATGCTATTGTTGTCATGATATTTTTAATATGCTATAACCTCATGTTGGATAATATACTGTATATCCCCCCCCCCTCAACTGATCATATATATCAATGTCATCCCCTCTGCCTGCATTCTGTCCCCATTTACCTGTGTTACTGGAACTCTGTATCCTACCCACCTCCAACAGGCATGTGGTATTTTATCACTGTGTGGCTCTTTGTGATACATTAAACATTATTTTTCAGTCAATGTTGTTTGTGTTATCATGGCTAATTTTCATACTATATATATTTAAAATGTAACAAGTAAATTACCCTGAAAGTCAACAGATGTGCTCATCACCATCAGTTAAGGATGTAACTATTCTGTAGATTAATACTATCATTCCGGTTCAGCCCTTACATACAACCCTGCATGTATATAGACATGACTCCGGAATTCACGCCCCTCTAGCTGACGCCTACATCTATATTGGCAAGGTAGGTACGTATCTCTATCTCTAATCAAAAACACACACGATACGGTACAAACACACAGAAACGGTGAGAACAGTATAACATCCTCATACTTTATTTCATACACAGAGCACAAATTAGAAATGGACAAGACTGTGCATTAAGATCATGGGTGTGGTGTGGGTGGTTCCAAGTGTGGCAAATCAGAGGACATCTCAAGGGTAAACAGACAACATCAGGAGGACATCTACTAGGGTCACATGTGGTCATGACCCCACAGTAACCAACATCATATAACACTCCATTTCATGCACATAACCATTAATGCACGTACAAGAACCATACGGTTGCCATATTAAACAGACACTAGAAAACATGGATAATGGGATACTAAGCAATTCCACACACAGTGTGTTTGCATACATTACAGCGGATTGGTCAATAGATTATGTGAATCTGGAAAACATAAAGAGGTGGTGTTAGAACAATTAATATGAACGTCATCCACGACCAGTACTAACCGTATTGATTCTGTCACATTCAGCCTTCCTGGAATATGTTGAAGATGTGAAATACGACAAGGCATGCTTCACTTTGAACAACCTGTAAAGACTACTATTACTATCTACATGGAATAGTTGGCACATGCGGATATCACATCTCACTGGTATATGATTGGTACCTAGGCCAGATAGATGACACTGTTCACATTACCCCTAAACACATGCACATTGATCCGGATGTCAAAACAAGGAAATTATCCATTCGGTTTGGATGACATGAAATACATTAATCCGCTTTCATACTGTTAACGGGATGAAATGCTACGAAAAGTCATGTAGAACTACCGGTTTGGATTAGCAGATCCAAATGGGACTGTGCAACTCTAAAGCCGGTACACTATTCATTATAACAGAAACTGACACCAGTCATATTCATTAGTGAAGAGATATGTAGTGGTGAATGACACTGATGGAATGTCTGTTGGCAACTGGGTTGAGTGTTCACTCACATGATGGTATTGTACTGTTCAAAGATGAAGAACATGCCTTCATGGAAGTGAGATTTGGCTATTAACACCTACAGAGGCAAGAACAAGATATCAATCATAACAATATTCGGATTAACTACAAACACCTCATCTCAAGGTCAATCCACATTGAACATCAATTGTTGAAATGTTAGACATAACCAGACATGTACACACTCTGTAGTCAGCCAATAGTATGTCAACATCGATAATAATCAGTATTTAGTGAGGAGTGATCAGGAGGAGGCCTTCCTGGATGGTCCTAAGACCTCCTACTCCTCGTGACTGGGCCCCCCACTTTCTGTGTCCATGGACACACTCCCTCTGTATCCTTCCACGTCGTGGTGGTGTAAAAGCGGAGAGTGCCACTACGCTGGATGGCTGGGGATCGTGTTGATATGGGTGTGATGTCCGAGATGAGGAGGCAGACGTCTCGGGTTGCGATTGTGCAACCGAAGGCTGGAGAGGTATGGGCTGCCGTTGGGCTAGCTGGATTATTAGCCGTCTCTCCCGAATCGCTTGTACTATCTCTCCATCCTTTGGTTGTGCCTCCTCATCTCAGCATGGTGAGACCTATTGCTAGCCAGGATGGCACGACACAGGCGGCACTGCCTCTGGAGCAACCTGAGCATCCTCTCTGATGTTTGCCGTTGTGCCAGATTATCCCTGGCAAACTGGGCAATGATATCCGGCAATGTCATGGGCAATGGGGCCTCACTTGAGGACTGCGAGGCTGGAGGCGGTGGCTGCGTGGGTGGCAGAGCAGACGGTGAGACAGCCGAAGGGGAGACAGCCGACGGTGGACGTATCTGTGGCCTCTGCTGCACTGGTGGCTGAATCATGTGGGCTTGGGGGTCGGGCCATGATGAGTGGGCCGGTGGACCATAGGTTTGGTATCCATAGGACAGCATGAGACGGGGCAGCATAGGATGGGGCAGCATAGTAGTGGTCATCATGGAATGGGGGATCCATGCTGTGGGCTGCCCCCATTGCTGTAATGATGCTGGTGGCTGAATCATGTGGGCTTGGGGGTCGGGCCATGATGAGTGGGCCGGTGGACCATAGGTTTGGTATCCATAGGACAGCATGAGACGGGGCAGCATAGGATGGGGCAGCATAGTAGTGGTCATCATGGAATGGGGGATCCATGCTGTGGGCTGCCCCCATTGCTGTAATGATGCTGGTGGCAGTTGGGAGGACGTCTGTGTCCAGGACATGGCCGGTTGAGGATGCCGGTATGGCTGTGGCCAGCTGTAGGTTGCAGTGGAGGGCCCGGGCATTGATTCCCACTCCTCATAGTCCACTTATGTGGATGGTCCCGGGGTCCTCTTGGATGTCCCGGCCCTCCTCGTTGGGCACTCCTGCACCCTCCTCTGTGGCTGCCCTTCTGGGTACTGCAATTGAATAAATATATATTTCAGTTGGTTGCCATACACAATTGATTGATTGACTGTGGTGCTTGTGTTACAGATGAACCACGGCCTGCATAATAAGCATTGTGGATAATGGCTCATATGAATGTGTACTGTATGTGCATCAGACATGTGCTCTGCTAGATCTGCTGTGCAGTGTGTGAGACTGGCCAATCTGTGACATGTTCACAGCATTGGTTAATTTGCAGCTGAGACATGGTCCAGGTTGACAGTTTATGACACATGCAGTCCTACAGAGTCTGTATCCACATATGCCGCAGTGCGCACATCCAGATTTGTACTCTATTGCAGTGGTGTCAAAAATCAGGCCTGCTGGGCCGCACACAGGCCTGGATTTGTGGATAGCCATGCTGCACCCAGGTGAGCATAGGATTCTTTAAGTAATTTTGTCTTATTGACTCATCTGTGCACATAAGGGAAATCCACTTATCCAGGCCTGTGTGCAGCCTAGCAGGCCTGACTTTGGACACCACTGCTCTATAGCATGTCAAATCAATCTTTATATAATAAATTGTACTCAGAATCACTTCGATGCAGCTATTGTCCAGTCATATCAGTGATACAAATTGGGAAAATGATATGTTTGCTACCAGAACTGAAATGGTTATTTGTCACCCCATATATCTTTAGTCATAACCATAGGGCTTACAGTGCTGTTGTATGCCAATTATCCCTGTGTGTGGGCAGGGGTATAGGAGGCAATATAATTCTTGAGCAAGGGTGGGCAGGTTCGGTCCTGGAGGGCCACATACATGCCTGGATTTGATGATATGCCTGCTGTGCACAGGTGAGTCAGTCACCTCTTCAGTTATCCTGATTGACTCACCTGTGCACAGAAAGGATATCTTGAAAGCCCGGCATGTATGTGGCCCTCCTTACCCATTATATACAACAGCCAGAATACAAGCCTATTTATACATACAAACAGCATGATATCTGCAGGGTTTTGTCCACCCCATCCCCCTCCCCCACAATGTCATACAACAAGGTGTGTGGTGTGATATGATACTCACGTTGCAAGTTGCTTGGCCCATCTGTGTCCATCTGGCCTGGTATTCCCACCACTGCCAGTGGATGAATCCCGTCCCTCAGGGTCTGCATCTCCTCTGGGGTAAATCTGGGGGCCCTGGAGTTTGCCACAACCCTTTGCCCTACTGACTGTGTCTGGAGCACCTGGCCTCCCTCTCCTCTCCCTGGGGCCGCTCCCTCATCCCCACCACCTCCCACTTCAGGGATCAGGCCCCTGACCCTCCACCTTGTGTGCCTACATCTGGGGGCACGTCCCTCCCCCCCTGCTCTTCTCCTCCTCTCCCTCCCTCTAGCTCTTGTTACTCTACCTCTCCGGGGTTCCCCTCTCCCCCTCGCCTCTCTCTCCTTACTTTCCTCCTCCCCTCCTATGAAAATAAAATAACGATAAAGAAATATAATATGTATAAGGTAAAACAAAAATGTGAGTATTATGTGTAGTATAGTAATTGTATGGGGATGGGGGGGGGGGGTGAAGGTGTGCTGTGGCCTACCGCTATGTATAGCTATGTGTGTGTATTAATCTATGTGTGTGAATTATGTGATATCAGTAATTATGTGTGTTGTAAATTACTGGTTAAATTCCCTGATAGATCAAAACTTACAATACTCCTTCTCTCTCAGCCACTCTCCTTTCTCACCAAAGCACAAGAAACCCACCAACGCCTAGACCTGTGTGTCTACTTGCCAAAGCTACAGCACAGTCAATGACTTCCTGTTTTGGCTCCCTTTTAAAGGCATACTGGCGTCTAATTAGGTGTTACGTTTTACGAGCTAATTTACATAACAAGTAGTAGTTGTATCCTAAGTGGAATCACAGTAGAGAAGGTAATGCATTAATATATACCTTAAATAAGTTCTCACTATAAAAAACATTAGCACTTGGCACTTAGTACATTTGATACATGAGAGAAAAGCAGTTGATCTTCTAGTAATAGTCCAAAAGAGAAGAAAAGGGCTCTAAGACAAAGTTTAAATTTCACATTTAATATATGAATAAGCAATTTAAGTAACCAGGAGGATACAATTGCTTGGAATCTGCTGAAAAAGAAGTGTTATTGGTAATGGTAATGGGTGAGTTATTTCATCCATTAGGTAATAGATACTATAGCAATCATTATATGGAATTGTTCCAATATATTTGCAACATAGGTTGTCTTTTCAACTGATTATCAGCAGTCAATTAATATATTATAAACATCTGAGCACTAGCACTTCATTATAATAAAGTCTAACAGGGTAATAATATATTGTCGGTATATAGCAGTGGATGCAAAAATACATCTATGAAGTATTTATTTAATTATATACGTAGATGTATAGCACTTTGGCACTAGCACTTTGACGTGTGACTTGACATATCACAGCAGCACAAGCACTTTAAAGATTAAATGAATTATAAGTAGTAGTTGTATCCAAAGTAGAAGCACAGTAGAGAAGGTAATGCAACAACTTATACCTTAAACAAGTTATCACTATATAGCACATAAGCCCTTGGTATCTGTGAATGCGACTCATGAGAGAGAAGCAGTTGATCTTATAGCAGTATCCAAAAGAGAAAAAAAGGACTCAAAGGAAAAGTTAAAATTTGAAATAAATTCTCATTTAGCATCTGCATAAGGAATTTCAAGCAACCAGGAGCAATAACAATTCAATAATATAAATTGGGCTAAGTAGTAGTTTCAATAGTATATATTACAAACAAGAAATTCACAATAAAGTGTTATATAATAAACTATATAAAAGAGTAATACAATTTTGGCTTTTTTAAAATATTTCAAGTTTTAAATGTCTATAATGAAGATGAATTTTATTGTCAATTGTGACACAATGAAATACCAAAATTATGGTTGTAAATATCAATTTGTGGTGCAAATTTAAAGACCGTAAAAAGGTGTTTTTGTTTTCTTTTGCTCCTCTGAGGGCTAACCGGAGAAACAAAGAAAATCCTATATTCGGGGGCCCTGTACTTTGCCACGGCCTCTTGCCCTACCAACTGTGCCTGGGGCTCCTGGCCTCCCTGTCCTCTCCCTGGGGTTGGTCCCTCATCCCCACTACCCCCACCCCCGGGATCAGGCCCCTGACCCGCTGGCTCTATGCCTTGTGTGTCTACATCTGGGGGCATATCCATCCCTCTCCTCCACCATACCTCCCTGTCCTGGATCTCCTTCCCTACATACCTCTAGCTCTCCTCACTCTCCTCTCCTCACTCTCGTCACTCTCCTCCTCTCCTCACCCCCCCCCCGTGTTCCCCTCTCTTTCCTCCTCTCCTCTATCTCCTCACTTTCCTCCTCCCTTCCTACCCTCGTCTGTCATCTTATGATATCACATATATAGTTGTGAGCGTACGAGTTGTTGCCAACGCTGAGGGCTCGCATAGCGAGCCCGCGGCCCTCGCAAAGCGAGGGCACTGTGCCAGGTTCTCAGTTGCTGGCATGGAGCGCCGAAGGCGCTCCTTGCCAGCAACTGAGGACCCTTGCGAAGCGAGAGCCTCAGTTGCTGGCTTGGAGCGCCACAGTTGCAGCAACTGCGACCCTTGCAAAATTCACAACACAAATTCCCAACCCAAACAACTGCGAATCTCGCAAAGTTCACGTCGCAACACATTACGACACTCGCAAACAACATACGACACACGTTCACACACATTACGGCCTCGCAACACTCGGACGCAACTCGCGAACATTACAAAATTACAAACACAATACATACACACAGGACATACATAAAAACCTTACCTACACAAACAGGAAGCACCCAGGACCTCAAAAATGCAACTTACAACTTAATTGCACTCAAAATAAAAGAGTTTAGACACTAAATAATTTGTTAAGCGACACAAAAAATGGCCGACGAATAAAACGAAAACGAGGCTACACACGCAAACACCATACGAGACACGTTACCAGACATTACGACCTTGCAAACCTCGGACGCAACACGCCGACATACAAACATTTAAAACTTAAGAAAGACACACAACAAACACATAAAAAGCTTACCTACAGCAAGAGGAACCAGCCAGCACCTCAAAAAAACAAGTTACACCTACATTTAAATCAAAATAAAACACTTTAGACACTAATACCATCGCTAAGCGAGAGAAAAAATGGCCCACGAACAAAACGAAAACGAGGCTTCAGACGTAACTACACTACACTTACTCGCAATAATGAAACACATACTATGCGGAACGTATCACAATCATATTAAACACCATTTTGAACAGTAATACGCAGAAAATGGCGGATGGAACGCAAATTGTAAGCTGGAACGCAAATAGCGCATGCGTATTGCGTTCTAACGGTCTCACTTTCCAGAACTTTCTACAAGTTTATACTGCCTATTTCAAACAAAAAAATACATTTCTCCTCAGGTGATCAACGGAGTGACTTCTGAGATAACTGCTGCTTTTACTTGAGAAGACAATTCTTTACTAATTTACTACTTTACACTGTGCAAATTACAACTGAGAGGTAAGCTATAATATATTACATTTTATTATCAGGACAGGTCAAACAAATAAAAAAATAAACTAGGATTTATGTAGTGACATATATGGCACATTTATGTGTATAGGCTCACAAAAAAAATACGGTTCATTTAACAAAACAACAAAAAAACAAAATTCTATATTAAACAGAGGTTTATGTATAGTGACGACACGCACATATATGTCTGTAATGTATAGTGACATCTGACACGCACATATATGTCTATAATGTATAGTGACATGTGACACGCACATATATGTATAGAATGTATAGTGACATGTGACACGCAGATATATGTATAGAATGTATAATGACATGTGACACGCACATTTATGTGTATTGCCCCTGCATAGTGACATGTGACACGGACATATATGTGTATCATGTATATTGACATGTGACACACACATTTATGTGTATTGCCCCTTCATAGTGACATGTGACACGGACATATATGTGTATAATGTATAGTGACATGTGACACTCACATTTCTGTGTATTGCCCCTTCACAGTGACATGTGACACGCACATTTATGTATAGAATGTATAGTGACATGTGACACGCAGATATATGTATAGAATGTATAGTGACATGTGACACGCACATTTATGTGTATTGCCCCTGCATAGTGACATGTGACACGGACATATATGTGTATCATGTATATTGACATGTGACACACACATTTATGTGTATTGCCCCTTCATAGTGACATGTGACACGGACATATATGTGTATAATGTATAGTGACATGTGACACGGACATATATGTGTATAATGTATAGTGACATGTGACACGCACATTTATGTGTATTGCCACTGCAACAAAATTAGCTTAAAACAAAATCAGTAAACAACTACATTTAAATGACATTATATGTCATGTATACTGATATGTCACACGCACATATATGTGTATCATCTATAGTTACATCTCACACACAGACATTTATGTGTGTTGGAAAAAAAATATATAAGGTTAATTTAACCATTTAAATATGAGTCATGTATACTGATATATCACACGTACACAAAATAATTACATTAAACTATGGAATGTGCTTCATGTATGTGACATATGTGTGTAGCCCCGAACAAAAAATAAGGTCAATTGAATTAATTTACTGCAATTCAATAGATCATATAAAGCTGAATCTTTCTATTTCTTTTAATATTCAAACAGACTCTGCATCAACAGCGTCTCTCAACAATTTGCACCGTGCACTGTGAAGCACAATCCCTTTTAAAGAACACCAACAAAGAAGGCCATGCTTTGCTAGATGAAAAATTATAAATATACAAATAACTATTTAACTTTATTTTTCAAACAGACACTACAAGAAGACCGGCGGATTAAGATTGGCAGGAGGGGACCCTCTGTCATTCGACACTTCAATCAAGGTAAAGTATTAAGTATAAACAAGAAAGAACCATGAGCCTTATTCAATTGCAACTTCCTCAATTGAATAGGGCTCTATATAAGCACATAACATATTTTTTATACAGAACTTTTTAGTTACTGAACTTCTAACCACAATCAAGGTTTTCAATAACTAAAAACTTTGCTCAATAAATATGTTATGTGATTATATAGAGCCCTCTTCAATTGGCAAAATTGCAATTCAATGAGGACCTATATATCTTTATGTGATTTGCCCATTTCAATAGGGCTCTATATAAGCACAGAGCATATTTTTTAAAGGAACTTTTTATTTTGTGAACACGTTGCTTTTGGATACAAGTTCACTAAATACAAAATTCGGTAAAAAAATATGCTCTGTGCTGATATTGAGCTCTATTCCATTGGCCAAAACACAATTGAATGAGGAGCTCACAATATAACAAATGCAGTAACCAAAGGCCCTCATTCAATTGCTATTTTGGACAATTAAATATGGCTATAAATAAGCACTTTTAGGCCCTTATTCAATTTTAACAAATATATGTGATGTGCTTATTTACAACCCTATTCAATTTTCAACATTGCAATTCAATGACGGCCTTAGGGTACTATTACATTGTAAAAAATGCAATTGAATGAGGGGCAAACTATGCAACATATGGTACACACAAAGGCCCTCATTCAATTGCAATTTGCCCAATTGAATAGGGCTCTAAATAACAACATAACATTTTTTTTAAAAGAAGTTTTTAGTTACTAAAAATCTATCCACAATAAAGTTTTTCACTGACTAAAAACTTCTTTAAAAAAATATGCTATGTGCTTATTTAGGGCACGATTCAATTAGCCAAATCGCAATTGAATGAGACACAAACTGCTACACACAAAACAGAATTTCTTATTCAATGTTTTACAACCTATAAGCCTTACAAAGAAGCAAAAATAAGAATAACAAAAGTGTTGCGCACCTAATAGCATTGTACAAAAAATCACACAAACACATAGGAAACTACATTAACATTCTTCTTTAATGTTTAACAACCTATAACCAGTACAATCAAGAATAAATAACTTTTGCACAAGTGGTGAGCACAAAACAGGATTGTCAAAAACTAACACAAACACATAGCAAACTACATTAATTATATTATTTCATGTTTCACTAACTATAACCATCCCAATAAAGGTTAAATAAGTATACCACAAGTGGTGCGCACAAAACAGGATTGTACAAAAAATAACATAAACACATAGCAAAATAAATTTATATTCTTATTTAATATATCACAACCCACAAGCCTTACTAAGAACCTTAAATAAGAATAACAAAAGTCGTGGGATTGTACAGAAAGTAAAAAAAAAAAATATAGAAAAAAATAACCATAACTGATACAATACAGCCAAATTCATAATTTTTTTACTTATTTAAAAGACATTTCACTCAAACAACATTTTCTATTTTACATTACAACAGATACTGCGTGAAGACAATCGGACGAGGACTTTCTCCACAGGACCGGACCATCGGACGAGGACTTTCAACACAGGACCAGACCAGCAGACGAGGAATTTCAACACAGGACCAGACCATCGGACGAGGACTTTCACCAAAGGACCACAACATCGGACGAGGGCTATCGCCACAGGACCACACCATCGGACAAGGGCTATCGCCACAGGACCACACCATCGGACGAGGACTTCCAACAGAGGACCACACCACTGGACAACGATTTTGAACCGAGGACCAACAAACATTCGGATTTAAATCACACTTCAACCAAGGTACAGTATAATAAGTACTAAAGTATAAAACTAAAGAAACTGCTTTCAGTTGCATCCGTGTCAACAGAAAAATAAAAAAAATATTTTACTATCTCCCTTATTCTATTTAAATTGCTACTATGCAATACATAGCTCAATAACCACATCACTTTTTTTTTTAGCAAAGAAGTTTTGCAGTGGTAAATATCTATCCACAAACAACGTTTTTAATAAATAAAACCATTATTTTAAAAATATATGTTACATGCTTATTTACAGCAGTATTCCATTGGCCAAATTCTAAGCCAGTGAGGACAGGAATTATAAATTTTACTAAATATAAATGATACATTAATGATTTGCCTTTTATTTCACCAATTGTGCACAAGAATCTTTAACAGGAATTACAAATTAAAATATACACAATTACATTTATTTTTTTTCCTTTACAGATTAATATGGCTGATAACGAGACCAAAGAAGAGAAGAAAAGACGTCAAACTAGAGAAAGACAAGAGAGATGGGCCGCCCAGCAGACACCGGAGGAGAAAGAAATTCGACGAGAAAAAGAACGCAAAAGACTTGCAAATAAAAGAATATCAGCTGCAAAAATGAAAAATACAACCAAAAAAAATACAAAGATAATAAAGCATTTACAAACTGTTCCTAAAACATCAGATGACATTTTACAAGATACCAGTCAAGACAGACCAAAAAAAGCAACTACAAAAACAAAGCATTTACAAACTCTTAGTAAAAACTTACAGGACATTTCAACAAAACAAGGACAACATATACCAAGAAAAGCCACGAAAAAAACTAAACATTTAGAACCTGTTGTTGAAACATTTCATGACTTTTCATCTGATGAATATGAAAGTCAACATCCGATATGCTTTGCAAATTGTCCTTTACTCAAGTCTTTAGCAGTAGAGGTTTATAGTTGTGGGGACATGAGTACTCAATGTCAATTTTGTGAGGCTTATTATTTTAAACAGGAGAGACCCAGAGATGGACAATTTATTAGTTGTTGTCAAAAAGGAAAGTTCAAACTTCCAGAAAGGAAACAATTTCCAACCTATTTACAAAATATTATGACTGAACCTACTTTTCCAAATTACAAAAATGTTAAGACAAACATAAGATCCTACAATAGTGCCATATCATTTGCATCTATGGGGGCAACATTGGCTGCTAATGTACCAGGACATGGTCCTTACTGTTTTAAAGTCCAAGGACAAATTTATCATCGGACTTCACATTTACATCCAGAGGAAGGAGAGCAAAGAAAATTCGCTCAACTATATGTCCTAGATACAATGGAAGCTGTTGACCAACGTATGCATATGGAAGAAAATAAAAAATGCTTACCCAGTGTTTTTATAGAGCTAAATAACATTATGGACAACAATCCCTACAGTAAAGCTTACAAAAAATTGGCAGAAGTAGAAAATGAACAACTACTTCATGCACAAAGACATCAATTACCCATGCCAAAGGTTAATATGGTGCTTAAAAGAGACAGACATACTGATAAACGTCGTTATAACTTGCCAACATCAAATGAGGTTGCAATGGTCTTTCAGAATGATGAAGGAGAACCACCATTTCAAAGAGACATTAGAGTATATCCCAGAAATGAGGAGCAACCATTTATTAATATTAATATCTTAAGTCCAAATTTAGATCCAATGACATATCCCATCTTTTTCCCACATGGAGAAGCAGGTTGGCAACCAAAATTAACCCTTCCCAGTTACCCAAATGCTAAAGCCAGAATCCGAAATAATATTTCTATGCTTGAATTTAAAGTTGCTCAAATTGCCATTAGAGATGAATTTAATCCAATTTTATGTGGTGGGAAACTAACACAACAATGGATTATTGATTCATATTTGCAAGTTGAGGCAAATAATTTAAACTTTATAAAATATCAACAAGATAAACTACGTGTAGAACAATATTGTGGACTCATGGACTATGTTGCTGACGTGGCTACAAGCAGAGACATGACAGCTGGCAAAGCCATCATTTTACCATCTTCCTTTCAAGGATCTCCTCGAAATATGAGAGAAAGATACAATGATGCTATGGCTATTGTGACAAAACTTGGAAAACCAGATTTATTTGTGACATTTACATGTAATCCACAATGGCCAGAAATTAATCAAAATCTACTTCTTGGACAAAGTGCTTCAGATCGACCAGATTTAGTAGCCAGAGTTTTTAAGATCAAATTAAATGAATTAATACGTGACTTCACTATAAATCAGTTATTTGGCAAATGTCTTGCTTATGTATATACCATTAAATTTCAAAAAAGAGGCCTTCCACATGCACATCTTCTCATAATACTTCAAGAGAAAGATAAATTAGATACTTCGGACAAAGTGGATGCAGTCATAGTTGCTGAACTACCAGATCCAGAACTATATGGTAGACTATATGAGATTGTTACTCATCGCATGATTCATGGACCCTGTGGAGACCTTAATCCACAATCACCATGTATGGAAAATAATCAATGTTCAAAAGATTTTCCAAAAGATTATAGAGACAAAACATATGCAAATTGTGATGGATATCCACTTTATAAAAGAAGAGAAAAAGATAGTGCCATTATTCGTGGAAAAAAAGTGGACAATAGATATGTAGTACCCTACAATCCACATTTACTCATGAAGTACAACGCCCACATCAACGTAGAAGCCTGCACTTCCATCAAATCCATTAAATATGTCTACAAATATATTTACAAAGGTTACGATGCAGCTACTGAAGTCGTCAAAAGTGCAGACAACCCTGAAAGTAGTGAGTTAGTACATGATGAACTTGCATCTCATGTAGATGCTCGCTATGTCAGTGCGCCAGAAGCTATGTGGCGGCTTTTAAAATTTGAAATGCATGATAGATCACATGCAGTATATAGATTAGCAGTACATTTGCCACAACGACATTTAGTCTATTTCCATGCTGGAAATGAAATGAATGCATTGGCCCAAAGTGAAGATCGTCACACTACACTAACTGCATGGTTTGCATTAAATTCCACTGATGCTGAAGCAACACAATACTTATAGATTGAAATTCCATATCACTATGTTTTTGTGAATGGATTATGGAGAGCAAGAAAAACCAGAGGCAATAAAATAATTCCACGAATTTACACAGTCAGTCCAAGAGATGTTGAACGTTTTTGCTTACGGATATTACTTTTAAATGTTCCAGGAGCACAAAGTTTTGAACAATTAAGAACTGTTAATGACATTGTATATGAATCCTTCCATTTAGCTGCAAGACATAGAAACTTACTCGCTGATGATACAGAGTGGGAAAGATGTTTAGAAGAAGCAGCACAATGTCAAATGCCACGACAGATGAGAGAACAATTTGCTTTTATTTGTATCTTCTCAAATGCTCCAAATGCATTAGCTTTGTGGGAGACTTTTAAAAGTAATATGGCTGAAGACTTTATGCGACGATACAATGAACCCATTGCACACTTAAAAGCGTTAATGGAAATTCAAGAAGTCTTTTTAACTCATGGATTAAGTTGTGCAAGTTTTAATTTGCCTGATCCAGGTCTTATAGATGACATTAACTTTGAAGACTATGACATTCAACTACAAGCAGAAAGAACAGAAGAAAGACTTGCAACTTTAAATACACTACAATTGCAAGCATTTCATGCCATTAAAAATGCTATAGATGATGACATGGTGACAGAGCGTTATTTCTATCTTGATGGACCTGGCGGATCAGGGAAAACATATTTGTACAATTTATTAATGAGTTCAGTACGAGCACAAGGAAAAATAGCAATGGCGTTTGCCACTACTGGAATTGCTGCACTTTTATTAGAAGGTGGAAGAACTGTTCATAGTGGATTTAAACTGCCAGTGCCTATGCCCTCCAATGTATTGACCGTTTGCTTCGTGAAGTCATGGATAATATTTTTCCATTTGGTGGAAAGGTAATGTTGTTGGGTGGCGATTTTAGACAAACATTACCTGTCGTTGTACATGGAAATCGAACAGACATTATTGAAACATGTATAAAGTCAAGTACAGTATGGAAACATTTTACCCATCTTCAACTGCAACAAAATATGAGATCAGAAGGCCAAACTGATTTCAATGATTGGCTTATTAAAATTGGAGAAGGCAGAACAGAAAAAATACTACATTTACCTGACGACACTGTAGAGATCCCACCTCATATGATTTGTCAACAAGATATTATATCGGCTATATTTGAAGGGAGCATAAATAACGAAGAATATCCTGAGCTTGCCAACCAAGTTATACTGACGTGTAAAAATAAAGATGCATTAATACTCAATAATGAAATCTTTAAAAAAATTAATGCACCACAAAGAAATTATCACAGTGCTGATTCTGTACTTGCTGATGACAATGAAAGTCAGGCAAACTTTTCAACTGAATTCATTAACTCTTTAACTCCTTCTGGAATGCCACCACATATTTTGCAGCTAAAGAAAGGTGCAATTATCATGTTACTGCGAAATATGAACCCAAAAAAAGGCCTATGCAATGGCACAAGATTAATTGTTCAACAATTAAAGGACCATTTTATAGATGCTGAAATTTTAACTGGGACCCATAAAGGAGAGAGAGTTTTCATACCAAGAATAGATTTAGCACCAAGTGAAAGTAGTCTCCCTTTTATACTTCAAAGAAGACAATTTCCCATTATTATGGCATTTGCCATGACCATTAATAAATCACAAGGTCAAACTTTCAAATCTGTGGGTATTTACTTGGAAGAACCAGTTTTTGCACATGGTCAATTGTACGTTGCGTTGTCACGCTGCAAAAATCCACAGGCTATTAAAATTTACATTGAAAACAATGAAAGTCAAGGTGATTTATTAGAAGATGGACGTATTTTTACTAAAAACATTGTCTACTATGAAGTACTATAACTTTGCAGGATACAAACTAAGGCCATGCAAACATTTTGGAAAAACATTTAAAAATACAAAACAATTGGTTGTTTAATTCAGTCATAATTAATGGAAGTCATGTTTATGGATAATTCGCCTCACAAAATACTTGCCTTGCATTTCTATGAAAAATTATGTTAAAATGTTAAGTCACTATGTTAATGTTTCTAATGTTACAAGTTTAAAAACAATATTTTCAAGTTATTTCATTCAACATATTACAAAGTTCATGTTAAGAGCTCAAGCACCTTTTAAGTCACAATGTAAATATTCTCTGTTATCTTAAGATTACTACCTACATTAATGTTTATCGCCAGTTTATGTGCTCAGTAATGAATTACTTTAATTACGTACGGTTTAAGGAGAGTTTTTACTGTATGCCTTCCTCTACATTCAATGTATATTAAACTTAACAATTATTCTGATACAAATTGCATGTTAATACTGATTAATTTAAAGTTAAACTGTTTTTACATTCAAATGTTAATACTTTTAATTCAAAATTATGTTACAAAATGTATTTACTATGTTCCTGTTTATAATGTTCAAAATTAGACAAATGTTTTGCAAAAATTCAAAAGTTACATAAAAAATAAAGTTCAATTTTAAAAATATATACTTTCAAGGTTATTGCTTACATATATTTTAAACTTCATGTTAAAATTCGGCACGTTTCAAAAAGTCTTTTTACTTTTTACTTTTCTCTGGATTCTATGTATATTAAAGTGAACAATTCTTCAGATACAAATTTCATTTTAAAAAACCATTACATCAACGTTTTACAAAAATACATGTTCATATCACAATACTTACAAGGGTCAAAAATATATTTAAATAACTAAACAACTTCACAAACATATACATCACATTGCCGTAATTTTTTGACGGGCAAGTCGCTAGTATGAAATAAAAATAAGGATTAAATAATCACATATATAGTTGTCAGTGTTTGTAATGTTTGCGATGTTGGTGACGCATTTGCGTCCATCGCGCAGCCTCACGAAGCGATGCGATCAGTTGGTGTTACCAACACCCGATAGGGCTGCAATCAGGGCCGAAGACCCCCAGGGCTTGCATCACCCCCACTACCTGGGCTGCAATAAGCGCCATAGGCGCTCATCGTGAGGCACACTGTGTCTCCTCCTTCCTTACCCCCTCATCCTCCTCCTCCCTTCCCCCCTCATCCTCCTCCTCCCTCATTATCCTCCTCCCTTTCTCCCTCTACAATTACCTCCCTTTCCTCTCTCTCCTTACTATCAGTTGATCAGCTCCTGGTGCTCTCTCCCCTGCAGCGCCGGCTTCTAGCAAATGCCGGTTGGGACACAGCCAGAAGCCAGCACTGCAGAGGAGAGAGCACAAGGAGCTGATTACCTGAAAGTACGGAGTAAAGGGATAGGGAGATAATTGTAGAGGGGGAAAGGGAGGAGGAGGATGAGGGGAGGAGGAGGAGGAAGGGAAGGAGGGAAGAGGAGGAGGGGGGGAAGGAGGGAGGAGGAGGAGGAAGGGAAGGATGAGAATGAGGGGAAGGAGGGAGGAGGATGAGGTGAAGGAGGGAGGATGAGGGGAAGGAGGGAGAAGGATGAGAAAGAGGGAGGAGGATAATGAAGAGGATAAAGGGGGAAGGAGGATAAAGGGAGGGAGAGGGGATGATAAGGTAGAGGAGGAGTATAAGGGGGGAAGGAGTTAGGGAAGGGAGGAGGGGAAATGGAGGAAGAGAAAGAAGATAGGGAGAAAGGAGGGAGGAGGAGGAGGAACAGGGGGAAAGAAGGAGGGAGGAGGGGGGGAAGGAGGGGGCAGGAGATAAGGAGTAGGGGAAGGGGGAGGAGGAGGGGAAGGGCGAAGGAGGAGGATAAGGGGGGAAAGGGAGGAGGAGGATAAGGCGGGGAAGCGGATGAGTATAAGGGGGAAAGGGAGGAGGAGGATAAGAGGGGAGGTGAGAAGAGACACAGGGGAGGGAGAGGGGAGGAAAGAGACACACGGGAGGGAGAGGGGGGAAGAGACACAGGGGAGGGAGAGGGGAGGGGAAATGAGACACAAGTAGACAGGGGAGAGACTCGCAATGAGAGCCAAAGGTGCTCATTGCAAGCCACATGATGAGCGCCAAAGGAGCTCAGCCCGGGGCTCACGATGAGCGCCGAAGGTGCTCACATTGGGTGGCAAACAGCATTGCCAGGCTTAAAAAATGTTCCCCTCATTTTTGACAGGAAAGTAGTTAGTATAATATATATGTGGATATGTATGTGGTAAAACAAGAAAGTTAGTATTATGTGTAGTATAGTAATTGTATGGGGGTAGGTGGCAGAATGGGGGTGTGTAGATGTGCTGTGGCCTACTGCTAAGTATAGCTATGTGTACATATTAATCTATGTGTGTGAATTATGTAATATCAGTAATTATGGGATTAAATTATCTAAGAGGTCAAAATATCAAAAACGTGCAATGGTCTTTCTCTCTCGCTCTCTCTCTTTCTCTCCAGTGCTGAAAAACCACCAACGCTTAGACCTGTGTGTTTACTTACTCAGCTACAGCACACTCAATGATTTATGGGTTTAGCTCCCTTTTAAGCCCCTTCCTGTCGTGTTAATTGCAGTGTCCAGCTTTCTATTGGCTGTTAGGCCTGTGTCGCAATTGGACAGTTACTGCCGATCACGATTGGGACCCCTGCAGTATTTAAACATTTAAAATTCCCCACCACGGTTCTTTAAAGGGCCCACGGCACACTAATGGTTACCCCCATGCCACGGTGTACAGTAAGTACCCCTGCGGCAACTAACATTAACCCCCCCCCCATGCTATGGGGTTCCCATCAGGACCTCCGAAGGGTCCCCACATTAACCTTTACAGCGGGGGTCCCGATTTGGACCCCCGCTGCATTAAAATTGAAAAAAATGGTCCTTAAAGGATCCGCAATATAGACCCCCATGGGACTAAAATTAACCCATTCAGTGCAACAGGGATCTATATAAACCCTATAGGACACTATTAACCCCTATGTTAACACTATAAGTACTCTACACTACACTATTCCCCCCAATAAACCAATATATCTAAACTAACCCCCTGACACTAATTCCCCCCTTTACCCTAACCTATCAACCCCTACACTACTTACCTAACTCCCTATTAAACCCCCCAACACCCCACTAATTACAAAAAATTAAAAACTAGATTACTGAAAAAAAAGAAAATAATAAAAGAGCCATTACAGAATATAAAAAAGAACATTACACAAAACAAAAAAGCACCACTACAGAAAAAAAACACCACTTACAGAAATCTGTGTCTGATTTCTGCATCAGCCAATCAGAAGACGCAGATGCTTGGAGCCAATCACAATGAGATACACGCTGTATAAGGGTCAATCTGATTTTTATATTGTCCATCTGGTAATGGTCATGCGTAAAGGCGTCTTGGAGGCTATTGGAAGAGGGTGTTTGCTATGACCAGAGAATTATCTTGATAGAATTCTACTAATCTCTGACCTGCTGCATTTTGTACAAAAACAGCTTTTGAACATTTATTCCAGGTATCTTTTCGTTCCCTACTTTAGCATTCCAATATCCAATAATGAGAGTAACATCTTTTCTTGGTGTTATATCTATGACGTGTTGAATATTTTTGTAGATCTGGACAACTTCCGCTTCTTCAGCGTCAATGGTTGGAGCATGGAATTGGATCACTATGGGCCTCATTCTATTGCTACATTTTTGAGAAACGTGGCCGCAAGTGGTGATCGCAGCTACTTTGCTATTGTATTGTCTTTCAATTGTGGGTTCCAAACGCTTTGCGCGCTGCAACCTGCAATCCCTTCCTCTCCCTTGCGATTTCAGAAATCGCTAGTTACTTCCCCAAAAGCTTTTGATCTTTCAAGGCCACACGTCCTGAATCGCAAATCGCTATTATATTGCTCTGATTACCCCTTCCGATCCACCCTGTAAAGCCCATAAATGGCAAAAAGCCAACTTGAGCTTACTTGCACCAAGGAGGTGTCGCAAGGCTTGCAAAGACCTTACGTATCCTCCCCACTGCTCCCAAATCAAACCACCTTGCTGCAGGGGTCCCGATTGGGCCCCCTGCATGGTTTCCACATTAACCCCTTGCTACAGCGGTCCCAATCAAGACCCCTGCAGGGTCCCCACATTAACCCCCTAATGCAGGGGTCCTGATTGGTACCCCTGCAGTGTCCCCACATCAACCTCTTGCCTCAGGGGTCCAGATTGGGACCCCTGCAGCATTTAAAAATTAGAAATTCCCTACCGCGGGTCCTTAAAGGACCCGTGGCACACTAATGGTCACCCCCATGCTACGGGGGTACAGTAAGTACTCCTGCGGCAACTAACATTATCCCCCCCATGCTGTGGGGTTCAAATTTCAAAAATCTTTCCTCGCAAGTGCTGAATGGATCTTACAGGTCCTAAAAGGACCTGCTCTAAAAAAATAAAAAATAAAATCCCTGCCGCGGGGGTACTATAAGTACCCCACAGGCACCTAAAATGAACCCCATCACACATGGGGGTCAATATAGACCCCCATGAGACTAAAATTAACCCCTTCAGTCCAAAAGGGGTCTATATGGCCCCCTATAGGAGCCTATTAACCCCTATATTAACACTATAATTACCATGAGGGTCCTCCAGGACCCTCATGACACTAAGTACAAGCACTACACTACACTACACTATTCCCCCCAGTAAACCAATAAATCTAAACGAACCCGCTCTAATTAATTATCCCCCTCTACCCTAACCTATTAACCCCTACCTACCTGACCAACACCTACTCTAACCTATTAAAACCTACACTACTTATCTAACCTCCGATTAAATCCCCCAACAGCCCACTAAGTACAAACATTTTAAAACTAGATTACAGAAAAAAAGAAGCACCATTACGGAAAATAATAAAAGAACCATCACATATAATAATTGTTAAACTGCGAGACGTGGAGGCTCCAACGTTGGCTACAATGAGCCAAAGGCTCATTGCAGGCCGCAAATGCAGACCCTCGCAAAGCGAGAGGCCGCATTTGTGGAGGGGGACATAAACTTCAATGAGCCGTTAACTTGCAGCACTTAGTTCTCTCCCTCCCCTGTGTCTCTTCTCCTCTCCTTACCCTGTGCCTCTCTTCCCCTCCTCCTCTCCCTCCCCTGTGTCTCTCTTCCCCTCCTCCTCTCCATACCCTGTGTCTCTCTTCTGCTCCTCCTCTCCTTACCCTGTGTCTCTCTTCCGCTCCTCCTCTCCTTACCCTGTGTCTCTCTTCCTCTCCTTACCCTGTGCCTCTCTTCCCCTGCTCCTCTCATTACCCTGTGTCTCTCTTCCCCTCCTCCTCTTCTTACCCTGTGTCTCTCTTCCTCTCCTAAACCTGTGCCTCTCTTCCCCTCCTCCTTTCATTACCCTGTGTCTTTCCCCCCTCCTCCTCTCCTTACCCTGTGCTTCTCTTCCCCTCTTCCTCTCCTTACCCTGTGTCTCTCTTCCCCTCCTCCTCGCCTTACCCTGTGTGTCTCTCTTCCCCTCCCCCTCTCCTTACCGTGTGTCTCTCTTCCCCTCCTCCTCTCCCTCATTGCCTGGAAGCCAACATTACCAGCCACGGGACTTAGAAAAAAAAATTCCTGAGGTCGCAAAACAACGCTCTAACGCCCTGAAATGGGGAAACTACGAAACACGAAAAACACAGTGATAAACACGATATAATAAAAAAAAACACAAACACATCCACAGCACAGGGGGGACAGCCAGGACATCTGGAAGTGAGGTAACACGCAAATTTAACCAGAAATTTCCCAGTTTCGGCAAAGCGAGAAAATTGGCGAGTCGAGAAAAAAAATGGAAGCCGAAAAAAATAAAAACGAGGCTCAACGACCCCGTAACGCGCGAAACACTGCCCACCATGTACAACTTTCCCAACCCCCCACATTAAGAGATCCAAGATAAGCTCAGAACCCCACATTAACCCTTTGCTGCTGGGGTCCGATCAGACCTCTGATGTGTGCCCACATTAAGCCCATGCTGGGGGTCCCCATGGGGGCCCCAGCATTGTCTCAACATTAACCCACACTGCATTTAAAAGGTGTCAAGTCCCTGCCGCGGGTCCTTAAAGTGCCCGCGGCACAAAAACAGTTAAGGCCGGCAGCAGGAGTACTTTAAATACCCCCACCGGTACCTAAAATGGGTCCCCTATCGGCAATGGCGACATTGCCAATTTTCTTGCGGAAAAGACTCTAGGGTCCTCATTAGCGTTGGGGAGCTCCGTGAGTGCAGAGCTCTTTTATATTTTTGGATTATCTTCTTTTAGAATGCTGATTCTTGAAGGGCCCAGCCGGGGCAGAAGAGGAGAAGGCCGGGGGTAAGTTCAATGTATATTAGGTTTATTCTATTTTATTTTGTGTGTATATATTACACAAATCTACTGTTTATTTTAAATAAGGGCCGCACGGGAGAGGAAAATAAGGACGGGGACATACTGGAAAGGTGAGTTGAATATTTAGAATGTTTATTTTTAGTATGTACTGTGTTGTACTCATTTTTTTTTCCTAGGGTGGCGATCTGAAGGGACATCTGCAAAGGTAAGTTGTCTTATTATTATTTTTTAGGTTAGATTTAGTTTGTGTATGTAGATAGGATTTGTTGTATGTTACATAGGGGGTATGTATTTTAGATGGGGGCATATATATATATATATTTTAGATAGGGGGTGTTGTATTTTATATAGGGGTATGTATGTGTTTTAGATAGGGGGTATTGTATTTTACATAAGGGGTATGTATGTATTTTACATAGGGAGTATTGTATTTTACAGAGGGGGTATGTATGTATTTTAGATAGGGGCTATTGTATTTTATTTGTATTGTATTGTATTGTAATGTATAATGTATATATTGTGTATGTATTTCCTTTTCAGGTGTGTAATATTTTTTTTATTTTCTTTAGTGGGGGGGTTGTAATGTACCTTTTTTATTTTTTGTAATGTAGCTTTTTTTATTTTTGTAATGTAGCTTTTTTATTTTCTGGGACTTAGGTTTTATTATTTTTTGTGAGTTAGGTTTTATTATTTTCTGGAATTAGTGGGGTGGGGGTTTATTAGCAGGTAGGTAGGTAGTGTAGTTAGGTAGTGTAGGTGTTAATGGGTTAGTGTAGAGGGGGTTAGTTTAGATTTAACGGTTTATTGGCCGGTTATAGTACAGTGTAATGTTTGTACCTAGTGTCTTGAGAGTCCTGGAGGACCCTCATAGCACTTATGGGGTTAATGTTAATCTTCAAACTGTCCCACGATGGTCTTTATATACCTTTATGGGACTAATGAAGTTAAATACGCTATTATGAGGGTCTGTATAGACACCAATAGGAAACTGGGTTAAAATGGTGTAGTGCTTACACTTTGTGTCATGAGGGTCCTGGATGACCCTCATGACACTTATAGTGTTATTACATGGGATCATTAGTGTGCTATACGGGTCTATACAGTTGAGGCACCCAGTACACTCACATTGTGTGACAAACAGCATTTCAACACTTTTTTATTGCCCCGTCATTTTTGACGTGCAAGTCGCTAGTTACAGAAAATAAAAAAGAACACACATGTCACAAAAGCAACACTAAAGAAAAAAAACACCCCACCACTTACAGAAAAATAAAAAATACTACTCACATAAAAAATTAACAATACAACCATCTGCGTCTTCTGATTGGCTGCAATGACTGACAGGTCCATCAGCCAATCAGAATAGGATATAGGGGAATATCCCATTCTGATTGGCTCACACCTTGGCACCTTCTGATTGGCTGAAATATGATTGACATTGTTTTCAGCCAATTACAGAAGCATGCATGAGAAGCCTCATTTGCATTGGGGAGCTCCTTTAGGGAGGAGCTCCGTTAGTTTTTTTTAGTTTTTTTTTGCGTGTTTTTTGGGGGGGAGGGGCCCTGCCAGAGAAGACTAGAAGGAGGGCATTGCGGTAAGGTAAGTGTACTATTTAGACTGTTCTTGATTATATGTTGTGTTTATTTTTTTTATTAATTATAATGTTTCTTTTTCCTGTAGGGGTGCCAGACCTTTGAAGATCTACGGATGGGCCTTTAAGCTAGGGATGTAGGCAAGAAATCAGTTGTCGCAGGAAGGGCATTTTTGCAAGGTTAGTGATATGATTTTAACTTTATTTTATTGCTGGGTGTGGGGTTTTATTTTATTGAGATAGGGATGTGTTTATTTTTGCTTGTATTGTCAATTTTTTATGTGAGTAGTATTTTTTTATTTTTTTGTAAGTGGTGGGGTGTTTTTCTTTCTGTAGTGGTGCTTTTTTGTTTTGTGTAATTTTTGTAATTATCGGGGTGTTGGTTTTTTTTATAGAGGTTAGGTAAGTAGTTTAAATAGAACTAGATGGTATTAAATAGGCCTAGATGAGGTTAATAGGCACAGTTAGGGTTAAAGGGGAAAGTTGGGGTTAATGGGGTACAGTTAACGTTAATGGAGTATGGTAAGGGTTAATAGTGTAGTGTAGTGCTTAGACTTTGTGCCATGGGAACCCTGCAGCATGGGGGGTTAATGTCAGTTGTCGCAGGGGTACTTACAGAACCCCCATGGCATGGGTGAAACCATAAGTGTGCCATGGGCCCTTTAAGGACTTGTGGCAGGGAATTTAAACCTCCAAGCCCATACGAGTTTCGGGCTTGGAGGTCTGTAAATGCAAATATAAATTCAATGCAGCACTGTAAAGTGCTGTAATTGATGGGGAACATTATGGGTGACATTATGATTAATAGCATAACATTCTCAAACTTGAACATCGCAAATAGCCCGAGATTATGTTCAAGCCCGCAGATGCTTACTGCCGACGACAGCGTTTTGCGATCAGCGTAAAGGAGGGCTATCTTGCGACTGCAACCAATTGAATAGCAGCGTAGACGTAGTGCTACTAGAGCACGTAGCCTGAATGTAGGGAATCGGGATTTTGCAATCAGTTTATGAGCCCTAATAGAATGAGGCCTTATGATTTTAAATGGATTCCATTGAACTTGAATTGAAATAATTCTGTCATTCAGAGCACTGCTTTGATCACCATTGATTGACTATGAGCGCTATTTCATTTCTTCTGTGGGATTCTTGACCACAGTAGAAGATCTGGTGGTTGTCTGATGGGAAATGTCCCATTCCAGTCCATATAAATTCACAAAATCCCAGGCTATAAAAATGTAACCTTGTCATTTCAATTTTGACCATGTCCAGTTTGTTCATAGTTCTAACATTCCAGGTTGCTATGCTTAATTGTTCTTTGCAGTAGCAGACTTTCCTTTCCGCTCTAGACACATCCACAGCTGGTTGTCTTTTCGGCTTTGCTCCAACCACTATATTAGATCTGGTGCTACACGTGCTAACCTTCTGCTCTTCCTTAGTAATCTGGTAGGCACCTTCTGACCTCAAGGGGCTCATCTTCCTGTGCCATATCATGATGTCTCTGGTTGTACTTGTCCATAAAGTTATCTTAGCAATTTTAATGGAGTGGGTTTCTGGTTCCATCTCTGGTGGATTGTGAGTTGTCTGATCTCGCTGCCATGATCTGCACATCTTGGCTGACCCTACATGCTATAGCCCACAGCTTCATTGAAGTTGAAGAACACAAGCCCCTTCACCACAAGAAGGTAGCTATCCAGAATTGGAGCAAGGTGGTATTATGGGACAATAAAAACCTAGCAAATGTGAAGCTAGCAGGATTGAAAGAATAGAGCAGTCAGGGAATGATACAAATCAGGATATTTAAATTGGATAAAGGGTACTGGACAAGGAGATACACCATCCCTTTATATTTTGCTAAAGCTGAAGCTACAGAAGCTAAAAGACCCTAGGAGCCTCATTCAATTGCGAGTTGGCCAATTGAATAGGGCTCTATATAAGCACATAGAATATTTTTACAGAACTTTTTAAAAAAGCAAGGTTTTCACTAACTAAAAACTTCTGTCAAAAAAATATGTTATGTGCTTATATAGAGCCCTATTCAATTGGCAAAATTGCAATTGAATGAGGACCTAGGTGTGGGAAGCATCATTGTTGCTGGACTAATGGGTAAGTATGGGAGCAGGTGCAGGGTATGTGACCCTTAAAGATACCTTACCACTCAGTATGTTTCAAATGCATTTGGGAAAAGTGAGCTAAAAAGAAGCTAGCTCTATCCTGCTTAATACTCCTGTTGATGATCTTTAGTATTTACCCAGTAACCTGTTTATTAGAATGCATGAATTTAAAGAAAAAGACCACCCAATAGTTTTTGACATGGATTTTAACAGAGCTTAAATACATATCTAAGTTTCCTGGATTTTGAGTGCATCTGATAGAGGGGAATCAGTACTGTATAAAAACGTTGTTTTAGCATGAAAAAATACCAGAATAAACATTTAAACACTTACCATGAAGTTAGCAAAATGTCTTGTAATTTCTGAAAAGTTGAATATTAGGGTAAATACTCCTCCAAACCCACGCTAAATTAGCATTCAAATTCATCATTTGTTTTACCCAATCAGGAGAATGCAGAGGTTAACTGATACATTTATACCAAACTTTGGGGTTCCTGTTTGTGCTGCATAGCAGCCTGGGATATGTAGTCATATCCTTGTTATCCATGTTAGAAGGTACTATGCATTTTAATTTAAGAGTCTCCCTGTGCATATTCACACTTGATTACCACCCTTCTAATGGAGGAAAACACAGCAGGTGAGTATGGGTTAAAATGGGTCCCCTAATGCTGCATGCTAATGGGGTGGGGATCAGGGGCTTGTGTAGTCACCCCAGGTGGTGTCAACATAATTCTTAGAGGGATTTTTACATATTGATAAAAAATAAAATATTTTATGAAATGTGCTGCATAAATAAAGTATGCTTTTTGCCTAAATAATGCAAAAATGTATTAATCCAGGAAACTTGGACATGTCTTTAAGAAATAACTTGTGTACGAGAAACTGATTTGAATTATTGTCTGTGTTGTAAATATTCTTTTTACCTGACCTCTAAATATATAATGTGTTGTTCGGACAAGATGAACTTTTCTAAATATCTGATATTTTTCACTCTGCAACTCTTCACAAATGCAGCCCCCTTTTCATTTCTCTATTTTTTTTATTTAACCTATCCAAGAACTCTGAATCAATTTAAACAACTTGTACATGTTTACTCTATTTATTTGTTTTGAACTAAGCCTGCTACCTTGAACTAACAAGAAAAGCTACTTTCCAAACAGATAAATTGTCTACAAACGGCTAATCTAACAAAATATTATATTAATTATTGCTGAGCAAACACTATCATACAAACACTGATACCGCTAATACAAATTTAAAATAAAAAGCTTTTAAACATCCGAGTTAACAAGGCTGAAAGCTTGACAACGCCGAGGAATGGAGAGAACAGAGTGTGATTCTTCATGACCTTTCGATAAATGCTTTTCAAGTGATAATAAAAAAATAGGAGAGAACTGCTACAGGTTTTAGCAGAACAACAGCTTCCTTTAGAAGTTTCCAATTAAATTTTTGGCAGTGCTGGCCAGGTCGTTGATGTGTTGAACCTGTATTTACCGCTACGACTGGACTGGTTTTTGTTTCTGAGAAATGAAATAAAAGGAGTATAAAATTGCAATGATTATTAAACCTTATCATAGCAATGCACTTAGACAGATAGACAGAGAACAAGCGTTCCACGTCTGGGCCACCATAACCTGTTCCTTGCTAGCATGTATTGTAAATCTGTGACAAGAGGGAATATATAGGATAAGTGTGAGCTCTTGCTGTGTTCCTGCTTAGCCGTGATAAGCTCCCTATCACCATCCAGCAGGAGCTTTGGCTAAGTGTGTTTTCTAAGGACAACACTCTAGATCGAAAAAGAATAACTTTCTCCTTTATAATGAAATTGTGAACAATTTAGTAAGAATATTAGTGAATAACCACTATCACATTAAAAAACAAACATTCAGGTAGAAATCCAAATGCTTAGGTAGATATAATGGGCAGGCTAGGTGGACCTTTTTTGCTCTTATCTGCCATCAAATCCAGTGGCAGAGCTAGTAAATGGATGGCCCCAGTGTGCCAATACATTTTTGAGCCCCCTCCAGTTTCAATTCATTATATAACATTATACTGACTTGTTTAAAATGGTTATGGATTGAAGAGTGAGGCATTTGTAGGCACATTTGCATGTCCCTGCTCAGCTTCCCAGAATGCAGGAAACACGTTTTGTAACTTGTTTTAGACATTCAAATGTGAGCACAGATGTACTATTTATTTACTGTACTACTGTACGGCGGAGGCTTCTATCGCTCTTTTGCCCACCATATTCTAAATGATTGTTGTGGTGAACTACCTACTCATAAGGTCCACAACACAAGCTGGGATCCCGCTCCATGCTGATGATAGGCAGTAAGCTTGAAACAGCTGTACGTGGATAGGATTCCCAGCTTGTGTATAATCCATCCTTCGCTTTGCATAAAAGCTGTGTAATGCAGTGGGCATAAGTTTAAAGGAAGCCATGTTTAAAATGGTTATGGATAGAAGAACAAAGCATCTGTGGGCATATTTGCAAGTCCTTGCTCAGCTTCCCAGAATGCAGTGTGATATCTATATTTCTTGGAATTCTAAACAGGAGACAATAGTCTCTCTGTGCCACTCCCTCTCTCTCCCGCTATCTATCGATCTATCTATCTCTCCCTCTCCCCCTCTCTCTTTGCCCCCTTCCTCTCTCCCTCCTTCTCCCTCTCTCTCTCCCTCCCTCCCCTCTCTCTCTCTCTCTCTCGCTCCTCACTCTCTCTCCCCTTTCTTTCTCTCTCAATCCCTCCTCTCCCTCCCTCTCACTCTCCCTCCCTATCTGTCTCCCTTCTCATTCCCCGGGCTCACCAACGCGCATGTGAGCCCTAAGGGTGGAATTTGTAATTATTAGCAATACTCATCCATTAGACAGAAATATTAGTTTATGCTTGATAGGTGGATCAGAAAAGTTGACTGACAGGTAAAAATGTCAAACTTCAATGCTAGTTTAGTGTAAGAAAATGTGTCGCTTTTACAATATGGAAATAAATAATAATTTCTAGTTTTAGGCCCCTAATCACTAAACAGTACCCTTTGCTGGATCCCCCGAGCTCTCAAAAGAGTCTACGCATAGGTCAAGTAGCACCAGCCAAGGTCAGCTACCGATCCAGGGAGGGATCCACCTAACATCTTTTGCTTCCAATTTAGCTCATTTCTCATGTCGGTGGGGGCATTCGCATTCGCTGGAGAGCCATGATCCAACCCCTTGCTGCATCCGGTTCACATTAGGTACGGCTTTTAAGCTTACACCTAACTCTATATTGTAATTTTTGGTCCATATCTACTAAGCAGTGTCCTTGTCCTTGTCCAAGGTCATGCTTTCATTATCACAGTATGGCTTTCCATAAGCCTTTCATGCAGATTCTAGCCCATATCTACTAATACAAGCAGCTTTCCATAAGCCTTCCGTGCATATTTGGCCCATAGCCAATAAAGCAACAAGCCCTCCACTACAGATTGTGGCCCATAGCCACTAAGCAGCATACTTGCACATGTCAAGATTTTACCATCACCACATAGCTTTCCAAAACTGAACCCGTGAGCTACCACATTAGAGGGACCCGACCACAAAGTCGCCATGGGCAAATCTGCAATGGCAGGAAAACCAGCAGGGATTGACTAAAAAAGCAGCAGGTACCAAGACACATGGCTCATGCAGGCATTAACTTAGAAGAAAAAAATGTCAATGTATGTGTATATATATATATATATATATATATATATATATAATTACATTTGTTTCTTTTTAGTTAATAGCTGCATGAGCCATGTGTCTGTGTACCTGCTGCCTTTTTAGTCAATTCCTGCTGGTTTTCCTGCCATTGCAGATTTGCCAATGGTGACTTTGACCTAGATTCACTAGACTCCAAATTGCTGTCAGTGTCCTATTTAGGAGAGATTTAAGGGATGCAAACCTCATGATAACCTCTAGAGATTTGTCTTTATGGCCATGTAAAATTCACCAGTTACTGAGCTAGAAACTGAAGTCATTGGATTTTAATGTAAGTAGTCTCATTAAGCCAAGTAATAAACAAAAGAAAAAATAGCTTAACTTCAGCTCTTTTAACAAAGCACTTTTGGGTTGGGGCTCCACTGTTGGCGCCTCATGGTTCTAAGAAACAGACAGTGACATGCTGTGTGTTATGAGGAGCTGGTAGTGTTTGGGGTGGCTTTAAGTCACAACTGTGCAAGATATCAGATCTCATGAAAGAGAAGAGCACGAAAGGTGGCGGCTACATAAGCTGGGAACTTAAAAGAGAATAAAGTGTAAATTTTATCATTTATCATAATTACATTAAGAACAATAAAATGACATAACTTTGTATAACGCTAAATTATTTTGACTAAAGAGTATGTTTACTCTCTTGGCAGAAACTAATTCTGACTCCTCTTTTCCAGGAGCTCCCCTGTTAAATTTGTGGGGGCTGAAGAATCTTTCCTATTAAGAATCACCCAACATTCAAGATTACCAAATACCCACTCTTCCTTAGTACAATCTTGCTTCACATGATACAATGTAGCTACTGCATTATATTTGCATTAAAGTTAGTACTCTGTGCTGTTTGCGAGCTGTGCGAGATCTCGCCTACCAAATTTTCGCTTATAAATATAGCCAGCCATATAATATTAAAAACTGACAATTACAAACTTAAGTATTTTTTTTATTTTATTTTTCATTTTAACTTAGTCTGCTGGATTCTGTCAAAGTTTGAGTTTGAGCCTGAGGCATTGCAAATTTGATATGTGTGTGAGATGAAATCATCTTTTTCATTTTTAATAGGATGCGTGGTTCAGTATTTAATGATCTTTATTATAATGATCACGTTTAGTGAATTATTATTATTGTTATTATCCTTAATCTGTAACGCAACAACTTATTCTGTAGCTCTATATATGGTTTAAGTACAAGACAAAAACAATATTAACACGTTGCAAAAGAATTGCGGGCCCTGACTTTGAGCATAAAATCAAACATACACAGTTTGATCCCAAAAGCACCGACACAAAACTGAAAACTCGCAAACTTACAATATAAAGGGGATATTGTGATATAGTCATATAGTCGCAGTAATTAGCTTAGAGTGTGCTTAAAGTTGTAAACATATCTTATTAACATAGAGCCTGATTCAATTGCAAGCCCGCATCTCGCCTCATTCTATTAATGGCCGTAAAATAGCCACAAAGCTGCGATTCCTTGCGAGGGCGCAGCACACCTCTTCTTACGGCCGATCGCAAGCCATACAATCGGCTGTTAAGTATGGCGGGCTTGGACCTGATTGCTGGACCTGCCAAACTAAAATCTCAAATATAAATTCAATGCAGCACTGTATAGCACTGTAATTGATAGGGGACACATTGGGGGACATGAGGATGACATGTAGTACATTGGCTAGCTGGCACATCGCCGCTAGCCAATAGTGTAATTCGTGGTCGCAGTCTGCCGGGCTTGAAGATCGAGTTGCTGCCTTGGAGGTCATCTAAGCCCAGGTCTACAAGCTTGGATGACCCCCAAGGCAGTAACCCGTTCTTCAAGTCCAGCGGACTTGTGGCCACAAATGACAATATTGGCTAGCGGCAATGTGCCAGCTAGCCAATGTACTACATGTCATCCTCATGTCCCCCAATGTGTCCCTCAATTACAATGCTGTACAGTGCTGCATTGAATATCTATTAACCCCTAAAGATATCCAAGCTCCTTAAAGGGACCACAGCACTTATGGGGTTAAATATAGGGTTCTGATTGTTCTATGAGGGTCTTCATTTGGTTAAATAGAGGCTTACGGAGGTCTGTATGGACCCCCCATAAGTGATGGGGTTAAATGGAAGCTTATGGGGGTCTGTATAGACCCCTATAAGTGATAGGTTAGATGGAGGCTTATGGAGATCTGTATAGACCCCCATAAGTGATGGGTTAGGTGGAGGCTTATGGGGTCTGTATAGCCCCCTATAAGTGATGGGGTTAGATGGAGGTTTATGAGGGTCTGTATAGACCCCCATAAGTGATGGGTTAGATGGAGGCTTATGGGGTCTGTATAGACCCCCATAAGTGATGGGGTTAGATGAAGGCATATGGGGTCTGTATAGACCCCCATAAGTGATGGGCTAGATGGAGGCTTATGGGGTCTGTATAGACCCCCATAAGTAATGGGGTTAGATAGAGGCTTATGGGGGTCTGTATAGACCCCCATACGTGATAGATTAGATGGAGGCTTATGGGGGTCAGTATAGACCCCCATAAGTGATGGGGTTGGATGGAGGCTTATGGGGGTCTATATTGACCCCACAAGTGATGGGTTAGATGGAGGCTTATGGGAGTCTGTATAGACCCCCATAAGTGATGGGGTTAGATGGAGGCTTATGTGGGTCTGTATAGAACCCCATAAGTGATGGGTTAGATTTCGGCTTATGGGGTCTGTATAGACCCCCCTAAAATGATGGGGTTAAATAGGGCTAGAAGGGGTTAAATAGGACCAGTTTAGTTAGATAGGTACATTAAGAGTTAAATACAGTATAGTTAGGGTTAATGGGTTAATGGAGTATAGTTAGGGTTAACAGTGTAGTGTAGTGTTTAGGCTTTGTTATGAATGTCCTGGATGACCCTTATGGCACTTGTAGGGTTAACCTAGGTGGTAATAGTGTCCTATAGGGGTCTATATAGACCACTATTGGACTGAGGGGGGTAATTTTAGTCTCATGGGGGTCTATATTGACCCCCATCAGTGATTGGGTTAATTTTAGGTGCCGGGGGGGTACTTATAGTACCCCCTCTGCTTGGGGTAACCATTAGTGTGCCACAGGCCCTTTAAGGACCCGCGGTGGGAATTTCAAACCCCACAATTCTCCGGGCTTGGATTTTGACTTCAAGCCTGGGGCGGGAAATTTGAAATCCCGTAGATGCCACGAGGGTCGCGATCAGTGACGATCGGGACCCTCTGCAGCAAGAGAAGAGGTTAATGTGGGGAGCCTGCAGGGGTTAATGTGGGGAGCCTGCAGGGGTCCCGATATGACCCCTGCATTTTAGGGTTAATGTGTGCACCCTGTAGGGGTCCCATTCAGACCCCTGCATTATAGGGTTAATGTGTGCACCTATGCAGGGGTCTCTATCGGACCCCTGGATTATAGGGGTGATGTGGAGACACTGTGAGGAAACTGCAAGGGTCATGATCGGTTAACCTGCAGCCAGCGGGGGGGTTAATTGAAGCAGCCGCAAGGGCTTCACAGCCCTTGCGGCTACTCCCGGGTACAAGTAAGCTGTGGCCCTTTTTGGCAGTTTTGCAGGCTTGGCGGAGGGCTGGCTGGAGCATTTGAATAGGGTCAGGTACTTCCATGCGGCCGAATCTCTTGCGGCCACATGGGATCAAAGGCTTTTCCTGCACCAGGGGTGGCAGCAAGGGTTAACAGGCCGCTGGGAATAGAATAGCTAAGTAGCTTGCAGCCATTCCTTGTGGCCACGCATCTACAGCTATTAATAGAATGAGGCCGCAAATATCTGTGGGTGTGCTGCAGGCCACGACGATCAAAGGCTTTCCCTGCAGCAGGTGTGGCAGCAAGGGTTAACAGGCCGCCGGCCGGTGCCCTCGGCCGCAAGGGAATAGAATAGCTAAGTAGCTTGCGGCCATCCCTTGTGGCCACGCATCTACGGCCATTAATAGAATGAGGCCCCAAATGTCTGTGGGCATGCTGCGGGCTCCCGTAAAGGAGCCCGCAAGTTATGGGCCGAAAGCCAACTCCGTAATCCATGCACTGGCCCATACCAGTTCAGGGAGGGAATATGATCAATTAAGCAAGACCGTAACTTCTTATTTCGAAACAGACAATAGAAAATGAGGCAGTCATCATTACGGCAGTAAAACATGGAGGTTAACAAAATAATTATGAAAATGAATGCCAATACTGTTTTAGACCATGTCGGTGGCCTGATATGTATTAATTTATTGATTCCCGAGATCGATATAACCCCGAAATGACACATTAAAAAATATGGTTTTTCATTTTTGATTTGCGAGCTTGAGACTGTTGTGCAATTAATTCTAATGTCTATCATCGCTTTCCCTGTTATTTACAGTTCCGTAGTGTTTTTTCATTTGCATTTACAGTGCTGCAGACAGGGTTTATTGTAGCAATTAAATAGTGATTTGCGATTTTTGCGATTGTAACTCTTGCGGTCGGGAGAGATCAAAGGCATCGGGAGGCTGTAAGTTCTGGGTTTAACAACCGCAAGGTGCATTCAATCTTTCCCAGCATCAGAGTCTTCTCTAGGGAATCCTGTCTTCTCATGATATGACCAGATATTTGCAGCCTTATTAAATTGCAATTCGGCCAATTGTATAGGGCTCTATATAAACACAGAGCATATTTTTTTACATAAGTTTTTAGTTAGTGAAGACCTTGCTTTTGTATAGAAGTTCACTAACTAAAAACTTGGGTAAAAAAAAATATGCTCTGTGCTTTATATATAGCCCTATTCAATTGGACAAATCGCAATTTAATTAGGCTGTTGATCTTTAGCCTCATAATCAAACCTTCCAGTGAAAAATTTGACTTAATTTCCTGTAGTATTGTGCTATTGGATCTTCTTGCAGACAAAGAGACTCTAAGCAGGGTTCTCCAACACCACAATTTAAAGGCGTCAATTCTATGGCTCTTAGTCTTCTTTATGGTCCAGTTCTCACATCCGTAGGTTCCTACTTGGAATACCACTATGGACTGTAGCATGTCAGGCACATTTTGTGTCTGGTTGTGCTAATCCATAAGGTTTTCATGGCAAAGATACTGAGGTAGGTTGCCAGGTCCTTCTACAGAGGACCCTGATCTGTCTGACCTCTCTGCTATGACCTGCCCATCTTGAGTGACCCTACATGGTATAGCTTACAGCTTCATTGAGGTACACAAGCCCTTCACTACAACACAGTAGCGATCCAAGAGCTGATGTACTGTCCTTCAAACCAATTGGCAATAGAATGGACATAAACAGATCCAAATACATGGGCAGGTAGCAGACACAATAGTCCAGACCGTGCATGCATTAAAGTGGTGTCAGGTAATATAGAGAGGTATCGAACAGGGTTCAATAGTCTTCAACTATGATTCATTGCCAATGTGCTGTATGGGGATGAGACACTCTTACTTCAGGGTGAGAGACAGCTTATGGTTGGTCACCTTGACCCCAGCAAGGTCCAGTTGGGTATGTGCACATAATGATTTATCCACAATTGACATATTAGACATATAATAATTAGACACAGACCACTTTTTGGAAGAATAACCGGCCACAGAGTTTTATTGGTAAACACAAATGACGTAACAACAATAAATAAATAAACATAACCAAGAGGGGAGGAGCCAGGCCAGAGACAGTACCCCTTACGCCCTGAACCCTAGTACAGGGCCTACCATTATGGAACATCTGTACCACCGTAGAGTAGGATCTCACCCATTTTACCACTGTCCCGGCACCTCCCCTCACCACCCGCCGCTGTGACAATCACATAAACATATTTTGAGAACATATCATATACAGTAAATCAAATATCCTGCACCACAAGTGCCTAAGACAATAAACAAGATACTTCCTATAAATAGCTTAACAATATTTTAGGGATGGGTGGGTGGGTATCCTCATCCACGGCTAGCCAGGGGCCAATGACCATTTGGTGCCAAACGAGCCTATAAATGGCTCCACCCCCATCTAGCTAGCCACCTCCTCTACATACCCCAGACCTGCGAGGTCAAGTGGTCCCTCCTCCCAACCCCAGTGCCTGGGGTGGCTTATGGGCCCTTCGAACACAACCCCAAACCACTGCTTTTTGGAAGAGATGGCACTCGGGGAAGAGGCCAACATCTAGTGGGAGCTTTACAAAGTTAAACAAAGTGCAACAAGGACTTTAATTAATATCTCCGATGTATTGTAGACACGTATGCATTAAATAAAAGCAGGAAGTATTTTTCCTTTCTTTTTAAATAAAAAAGTGCTGAAAATGTAAAAGTTACTGTAGTCTATGAAAAAGATTATAGACTTAAATTACTGGAGCACACCATAGCAACATGCCATGTTTTATTTAATACATATATGCCTGCATTAAACAACCAGTCTCATCCCGAAGATAAATGGTACTATACATAATTACCTGGGCAGCTGACAATGATAAACAGTGGGGGCTCAATGTAACTGACATACGAGCTGACAAAGGCTTGTGGGGTGCATTTAAAAACTGTTATGAAAATATATCACAATATATACCTATCAAGTATAATCATTGTAGTGAACTGCTGAATGTTAGAAAATGCTACAAAGCAAAATAGTAAATAATGTATACTTAACACTATAAAACATTCATAAGAAAATGCACTCCATGAAATAGCAAACAGGACATATTTGCAAATGTTTAGTTTTAGTGAATGGTATTGGACAAATCTGCAGAATTAGGCACACTGTCAACTCAAAATGTAGTTATTTTATTTAAAATGTTCTTGAAGAACATAAAAAAACTAGCTACTGGGGCAAATCAAAGAAACCCTTTTATACAACACTCTAAGCAGTATTCCATAAAATATTGGAAATCATGTAACCCTTCAATCCTGGAATTTAGTCATACCCTATTATCTACGTGTATTTTGTCAATGTAGTAATAATTAGGTGACTATTTGGTTATTTATAACAAGGTGAAAATATAGATACTATTTAGTCATTTCTACACTTATTGAGAGCCACTGTTATTGTTCCTATCTGATTAAAAGTGGGGTGTATGTTTTAATGATATATGAATAAAGGTTAAGTTTTAAATGCACGCTCTTTGTAGATAGCCCCGATAATAGACAGGATAGAGGCATTCCCATGGACAGACACTGTATTGTGGCTTGTGGAGATTCCAATACACTATATATTCAGATGAGAGTGAATGATTGTATCCCTCATTATTTGAAGTGGCTTCTGGGGAGCTGATTCCCTTGGTTGGGAGATATTTGGCTGTCAATAGCCAGAGGGAATGTGAGGGCTTGTCCAATTTAATTTACTCTTATCTTTTGATATACTGGGAGCTTATAGAGGTATTATTCCCTGGCATCTGAGTATCTCTGAGAAGACATATTGTATTATAGACACTCACTATCATCTGCTTGGATAATTGGGGGTATATCATAATATCTGACATTTAGCTGGGGACCATTATCTCTCGACTTTTTATTTTTATTTCCCGTGGTTACAATAAGCATTATTTTAATGTATTAATAGAGGCTATATTTTAATACTTTCCTTTCCATTTACTCACTTATATTCTGTGTAACCCACCAGGAATTTTGATGTGATGAGCCTATACTTCACTTACAAATAGGGACAGTAAACCAGAAGAAGTGTCTCTTTTTCTCTTTTTTTTTTATTCAAATCTCTATTAGACTGTAACCTTGGGTCTGAGATATGGGCAGCCCGGGGCCTTAAACAGAGGAGTGGGTGACACTGATGGTGGCTAAATAGAAGAGGTGAATGCCACATGTATATCACTATATAGCACAAGCCAGGTTCTGGATTTTCCCAAGGAGCATATAAGGAATAGGGTGCTATAGGCACAGGGGCATAGGGATATAGGGACAATAATGATGTGGAAATAAAGCTAGTGTTAATGTATTAATTAATTAATAATAATACATGTCATATGGTTAACAACCTTTAAGGGGAAAGGTAATTCAAAACAGTGTCAGAATGTATGTTATTAAAGTATTAACTCCCAAAAATCGCTAATAATGTTGTTCACGGGTGCTTTAGAAAATCATGGTAATGACATTTAAATTGTCTAAAGCACTTTCGACATATTAATACATGTGATCATGTGTAAACCACACTTGTGCTAGTATAATGGGCTGGAATGTTCACATAACATTGTTCTAGAATGAAAATAAGGATATATATGTCATCATGTTGCACTTCATGCAGAATTCAGGTGTTGTGTGCACCAATATGTGAATGGATATTAAATATTATGATATTAACATCATATTTAACTTAAATCCCTAATCAACATTAGTTTAGTGACATGCAAACATAAGTTTACAGTCATCAAATGCATGAAGGGTGGGTATACAGAATGATGATCAATATACAAATATATTATTGTTAAGTAATTGTTATGTATGCTGAAATCAGTAACAATATAATTGTTTATTATATACACAGATCATAGTCATAAATGTATCCAACCATGCATTAATATCATGGGTGTGGTGTGGGCGGATCCACAAAGACAAAAGGCTGTTTTGGTGAAAATGGGAAAAACCTAAAAAGTTAAAGGTAATACTGTATAATAATAGTGATGCATAGCATTAACTAGAGTCACATGTGGCCACTACACCACAACAACCATAATCAGATGAATAAAAACCTCATCATTCAACACTCTATATAATAGAAGTAATCAGTAATGAGCATAGTACATACATTATGTCTTCATCTGCTCCATTATACAGATGCATTAACTCCTGGATTATGTAATCCAATTCAATTACATTGTGTTCCAAAAATGAAAAATTATAAAAAAAGATGGTCGTAACCTAAAAAAAACAGAGTAGGAGAAAAATCTAGCAATACCTGTATGTACAGTACAGTGCTAATTGCTGTAACTGTAACAATAAACCAACTTACCTGGTCTTCATCTACAACAAGTGTAAACCATTATGTATTTGTTGTGAGAATCACTTGCCATGACCAAAAGCAAAATATCTGTTACTCTGTGGGCTTTAAAGAAGTAAAATATACATATCACAGTTAAATTGAGAAGGATACATTAAGTTAATTAAAGGCATATCTAAGTTTGCTGGATTATGAATGCATCTGATAGAGAAGAATAAATAGTGTATGAAAACATTTTGTTTGCATGAAAAAATACCAAAATAAATATTTTTTGCTAATTTACCTTGGGTAAGCAAAATGTCTTGTAATTTCTTACAATTGAAAATTAGGGTTAACACCCCCTCCAAACCCTGGCTAAATTAGCATAAAATTAAAAAATTGATTTTGGCCAATCAGGAAAAAGTATTGCAGATGATAAATTTCAATAAACCTCTGGGGATCCGGTTTGTGCTGCAAAGCAGAATGGGACATGTAGTGTGTCTGTGGTGTAGGGCGTGGGCAGCACACACACACAGAGCAGATACTGCAGTAGGGAGCACACCCCAGCAGTTACTTCAGGGCTGACATCAGTCCTCTCCTATTGGCTGAGAAAGGCACAGAAGGTGTGTAATGCGTTAAAAAGTGCTCCCCTGATGCTGAATGCTGATTGGTTGGAGATCAGGGGCCTGTGTTGATACCCCATAGGGGTAGCAACATAATCAGTAGAGGGATTTTTAGATATTAATAAAAATAAAATGTTTTATGAAATGTGTTGCATACATAAATTATGCTTTTTGCATAAAAAATGCAAACATCTAATAACCCAGGAAACATAGATATGCCTTAACCTACTTATTTATACATTTATATAAAACAAAACACATTGCCGTAAGAGTACCTTTAACACATATCAATGTTTCCTTATTTATTTTAATACAATGAAATACCCAGTAGCAAGACAAAGTGTGAAATCATATTATCTTAAAGTATAAACAGACTGCAAACAAGCTTAAAAAGATTCCCATCTTGGAAAAGACAGATAAACAGCTTTAAATTTCCATTTCACAGTCAAGTAACCTCATGAGTGAAGCGAACAGAAAATAAGAAAGGAAAAAGCATTACAAGAAAATAATAGTGCTGAGAAGACTTTTTTTAGCCAGGTTTTGTGCATTTTATCCCTGAAAAGAAAATATGTTACTATTTAAAAAATTCAGTATTTAAAAAAAGGAACAGTTTCATGTGGATGTAAGCAATGCAGTGTAGAAAACATTGGCTATACATCGCTTCATCAGACAGAAGTATCAGGCAAACGAAAGTAAATACCATTTTGCTCCATGAGTTCATAAATTGTATCTTAGAATTTTACTGGCTATTTAATATTTTGTTAAAATATTCAAATCCATAATATATTTTAACTTCTTAAAAGATCAGGTAGAGGTTTGAAAATTGTGATGTTGTAATGTTGTGTTTAATTTTGAAATTGATAAGCAATTGACATAGATATTGACTCTTTAGCTGTTCCTTATATTGCCATTGAAACCCTGCACTGCATAATAATAACATTCAAACTGTTACATTCATTATATTATTGGATTCTATATTCACCCTTTGCAGTGGTATGGTAATCATCAGCCTCTGAGGTTTTGAGTTCAATTCCTAGGTGGACCATTCTATTTACATTTATTTATTTTAAAGGAATATGTAAGTGAGCTGGATTATGAATGCATCTAATGGAGGAGAATTCGTAGTGTACAAACACATTTTTTGCATGAAAACATCCCAAAATAAACATTAATTAGCTTACCTTGAAGTTAGCAAAATTTTCTATGTTTTTTGGCATTTGCATTTTATTGTTTATACCCCTAGAAAACTCCACCTCAATTAGCATAACATTCAAATTCAGAATCAGGCTAATACATTGTATCATTCTTTGCCTTAGTGGTTTCAGGCATGTGCTCAGTACAAGAACTGCAACAGTTACTTCCTGTGCTCTGTACCAGAAAGGTAAAAATGTGTATCTTGCTGTATTTCCTGTGGGCGTGAACCACTGCATTTTACTTTTGTGCAAATAACTTTGTAAGTAAACTGAACTTTTCTATATAACACATGTTTTCATAAACTACTAATTCTCCTGTATCAGATGCATTCATAACCCAGCTCACTTACATATACCTTTAAACAATTATTTAAAAAGCATTAAAAAGCCCATTTCATTCTGGATCACTATGTTGTCGTGGTGAATGGGCTTGCACACTTAATGAAGCTGTGAGCAATGCCGGTTCACCCAAGATGGGCTGATGATAGCAGAGAGGTCAGACATATTGCAACTCACTCCAGTATCTTTGCCAAGAAAATCTCATGGATAAGCACAACCATAATGATATGGCACTTGAAGAGCCCCTCAAGTAAGAAGGTGTGTGTCATATTACCGGGAGAAGAGCAGAGGGCGAGTAGAACCAGAAATAACGAAGTGGTTGGATCAAAGTCAAGAGGACACCATGTTGCAGGGCACATAGGAAACTAGAATGATAGACTTATGATCCAGGACAACTAGACAAGCTCAAGCATGAGATGACAAGATTAAACATTGATATCCTGCGAATTAGTGAACTCAAATGGACTAGACTGGGACGTTTCATGTCAACAACTACCAAATATTCTATGGTTGTCAAGAATCCGGCATATTTGGATGCCACTTTATTTATGCATACCAGTAAAAAACCTGACTTTTGTCTAATTTGAGCTAAAATCTTTAACCAAAAATGCCAGTTTTTCTTTGCTGCAATACAGAAACATAGGACTACATTTGCCACAATGCAGTGTGTAACATATTTATTATTTAGAGTGTAAGATATAAAACTCCTTCTGGATCGCTACCTTGTCATGGTGAAGAGCCTTGTGTACCTCAATGAATCTGTGACCTATACCATGTAGGCTCACCCAAGATTGACAGGTGATAGCAGAGAGATCAGACACATTGTGGTCCACCGGAAAAGGAACTGGCAACCCACTCCAGTATCTTTACCAAGAAAACCTTATATATAAGCACAACCAGACACAAGATGTGCCTGGCGTGCTGCAGTTCACAAGACATGGATAGTTGGACACGACTGAATGACTAAAGAAGATATAAAAACGCATTATTAAAACAAATATTTAGGGACACACCAGGGTAATGTTTTCAAACATCCCACTAGTGCCCAAAGTTATCGGTGTCATTAATGGGCAGACCATATGGGTCTTTTTGGTTGTTACCTGCCATCAAATCTTTGTTTCTATGTTTAATAAATGTATGTGTTTTCCTGGCACTTCTACATTAGTCAGAATTATGTTTATTTAGTCAGAGTTATATTTTCTGTTGTGAATGACTTCTACTAAACATGTTTTATTCATTGTATGAAATGGTCATATAAAAACCAAAGTCTTATGTATATATTCTTTTATTTACTGAATCAATTCCATTTTATACTAAATTAACTTTATGCAGTGGTCAAATGTATGACAAACTAATATGTATATAATCCCAGTACAATATATCTTTATTTATATTATGTATTAAAACATTTTTGGAGCAATTGGCTAAATTATATATTTTAGATAAAAAAATGACTTTAAAGAAAGCTGAAATCTTAATTTTTTTTTACAATAAATATTTATTAAACAGAACATTGCTGGAAAAGCAAGCAAGGGAAACTTGAATTTAAGATACGCTTTTAGTGTCAACTTTTCTTTAAAGGACCACTGTATTAGAGCTTAGAGCATAATTAAGCAATATAAAAAATACATATATTTTTTATTTAGAAAAAATGTGAAGCCTCTGCAGGTCTCTGGATCAATCCATGATGCATCGGTGGAAGCTGTGTGTGTCAGAGGGGTGTTTACATCTCTGGGGAGCTATGGTTGCATTGTCTGATGCAATGTTCTACTTCTATAACAGTAGAGGGGGAGGGGAGTGGTGTGGTATAAATCTCAATCTTATCCCGTTATCAAACAAAGGCTCTGTACTTTTGCGTGTTCCTTCCTCCTCCATCGTCCCTCCACACTAGTAAGGTGTGATGTAACAAACACCAAAATGGATTCCTATATTCATAAATAGAATTTTTCCAAAACATGTTTTATGCCCATGATATATACAGAAATAAGGTCAGAGGTTATCAATCTGAATTAACAGGTTTATTCTATAGGCATGATAACCAAATCATAGCAGCACCCATTTAGCTCATGTGTGCCCTTCACAGGGAGAAATATCCTGTAGTATATCAGTCTGGTATCACCCAACATATGTGACCTAGCCCCAAAATGCCAGGCATTTCTACAGTTAATGGGGAAAAAGCAAAACCAAACATACATTTCATCCTCTCTTGGGCTTCGTCATTGAGGTATAGCTGAACTCCCTAAGGTACGGTGAGCAAGGAGACTACGTCTGGAACCTCCCATGAACTTATGGAGACCAAAATCCCATGGATATATATATATAGTAAATAAATAGTACATCTGTGTTAACATTTGAATGTCTAAAACAAGTTAAAAAAAAATATTTCCAGCTCAGAATTCTGAGAAAAACAGTTATTACACTGCATTCTGGGAAGGTGAGCAGGGACATGCAAATGTGCCCACAAATGCCTCGCTCTTCAATCCATAGCCATTATCAAACATGGCTTTATTTAAGCTTATGCATGCTGTATTACACAGCTTTAATGCAAAGCCAAGGTTGGATTAAACACAAGCTGAGTATCCTATCCATGTACAGCTGTTTCAAGCTTACTGGCTATCATCAGCATGGAGCGGGATCTCAGCCTGTGTTGTGGACTTTATGAGTAGGTAGTTCACCACAACAATCATTTATAATATGGTGGGGAAAAGAGCTATATAAGCCCTCCACTGTACAGTAAATAAATAGTACATCTGTGTGTGAATGTTTAAAACAAGTTTAAAAAAATCTGCTTCCAGCTCAGAATTCTGAGAAAAATATACACACACTAGCAAATTGCCCATCAAAAAATGAGGCAATAAAGTTGTAAGCCAGGCAATGTTGTCTGCCACACAATGTGAGGCTTTTGCTTCTCTGCGTGGCTAGCAATGAGAGCCTTCTGCGCCCATTGCGAACCTTTCCTCCTGTACGGACCTCTCATTGCGAGGCTTGCAAGCCTGACAACTAATCGCAGTTTGACAACTATTATATGTGATATTATATATATGGGATTATTGTTGTCCCATGTACAGATACTCCAGTCTCTACAGCTTCTCCGGGTTTAACTTAGATCCATGTACAGCTGTTTCAAGCTTACTGGCTATCATCAGCATGGAGCGGGATCTCAGCTTGTGTTGCGGACTTTATGAGTGGGTAGTTCACCACAGCAATCATTTATAAAAAATATATATATCAAATAAATAGTACATTTGTGTTCACTTTTGAACGTCTAAAAACAGTTATTACACTGCATTCTGGGGACCTTGGCAGGGACGTGCAAATGTGCCCACAAAGACGTCGCTCTTGCAATCCATTACAATTTAAAAAAATGCTTCTTTTAAGCATATTCCTGCTGTATCACATAGCTTTGAGCAAAGCTAAGGTTGGATTATACACAAGCCAGGAATCCCACCCACATACAGCTGTATAAAGGTTACTGTCTCTCATCATTGTGTGGCCGGTTCCTAGCCTGTGCAGTAGATTTTTTGAGCAGGTATCACAACAATTATATATATATATATAAATAAAGAAACAATATCAGAGGTGCTCAATTTGATAATGCACATGGTAACCCAGTCCTGGAGCAGCACGCTTTTATCACTCAGATTGATGGCCTCTGACCTTTCTGTATTTGTCCATGACTTACACAGCTGCTAATATTGATAGTTTGATACATACTTGACAATTAGGTTTCTTTTTTTCTTGAACTTTAAACACAATGTATTGCTTTATAGATAATCTAACATTTTAAAATTATGCTTTTTTGCCGTTTATATTACAAGTGGAATGAAATAAAATGTCTTCATGCATCTAAGCTTATCTAGCCTAGTCTTAGGGTTAGGTATATTCAGTTAAACTTGGCATTCAGCTTTAATTCATGGAAAAATCAAATAGTGTTACTCAGAAATGTACAGTATTTTACTCCAACTTCAGAAGAAAAGATCCAGGCAGGACAAAGGATAAGAGAATGGTGTAGATTTTATGGTAGCGTCTTTTGCATTTGATGTGTAGTATTTAGAGTTATTTATTACTTGGCGATTAATTTATAGACTATTTTTGTGAATGATATACATTTATGTTGTGAAATAATTACATTCATTAATATCCACTATGAAATTCTAGAAAATAATGCAAATACGGAAGTTCATGCATATAGCTATTCATCTACAGCCTTATTAAATTGCAATTCAGTACATTTAAAAGGGCTCTATTTAAGCACACAGCATATTTTATTTACAGAAGTTTTTAGTTAGTGAAGACCTTGCTTTTGGATAGAAGTTCACTAACTAAAAACTTCTGTAAAAAAATATGCTCTGTGCTTAAATAGAGCCCTTTTATATTTACCGAATCGCAATTTAATAAGGCTGCTAGTTACTAAGTTTTATTTTTTATTTTATTATTTATACATTGAGAAAAAGCCTGTAAAATCGGATGAAACGCGTCTGCCCCTTTTAATAAATTTTTTATTTTTAGCTATTGCTATTTTTTTATTATTATTATTTGCTTTTATTATGTATTAGAATGTCTTTTATATTCCTACATCTGTGACTTGTAACTAAGAGTCATACAACAATCCTCTACCATTTGATAAGTATTGCAACTACTATAAAGCAAACGTTGTCATTTGTGTACTGGATTTCTTTATGAATAAAAATATTTTATTTTTATAAACTATCGTATTAGCTTTGAGTATTCATAGGGGTCTATACGACTCAAGTACTCAGGTTCTCCAGTAACATTGTAGTTTATGAATAAAACCGCACACATAGGCTCCTCACTCCACCTCACGTGAAACAGACAGGAAGATCCAGGTCCCGGACCAGTGGAACCAGCTACCTCTGTGTTATCCATCAGGAGAAGGGCTTCCTGACGAGTGACATAAAATACCTCATACCCTTGTTACCTGGGACTACAGCTTATCACCCTCCTTTAATCCACAGGACTAATTGGACATATTGGACCTATTTGGACTAAGGTACCGTGAGTCCCCATATCAATTGGGGATATATGGGACAGTACTTAAACAGTTATATAACACCCAACTATTTCTTCGTTCTACCTTGGGCCTATATTGACTCTTTATTGACTCTGGAGTAGTGATGTCGCAAACATCAAATTTTGGGTTCGCGAACAGCGAACGCGAACTTCATCAAATGTTCGCGAACGGGCAAACATCGGCGAACCGCCATAGACTTCAATGGGCAGGAGAATTTCAAAACCCACAGGGACTCTTTCTGGCCACAATAGTGATGGGAAAGTTGTTTCAAGGGGACTAACACCTGGACTGTGGCATGCCGGAGTGGGATCCATGGCAAAACTCCCACGGAAAATTACATAGCTGATGCAGAGTCTGGTTTTAAGCCATAAAGGGCATAAATCACCTAACACTCCTAAATTGTTTGGAATAACATGCTTTAAAACATCAGGTATGATGTTGTATCGATCAGGTAGTGTAAGGTTTACACCCGCTTCACAGTAACAGACTAATCTCCCCGTTTAATGCACCGCAAACAACCGCAAACAGTCCCTTTGCACAACCGCAAACTCCCCATTTGCACAAGGTTGGATACCAAGCTAGCCATGTCCCGTTCCTTGTCCTCACTGATGTCATTGAAGCTCTCTTCCTCCACCCAGCCACCAAGGGTCCCCGAAAGGTGACAACAAGCCCACTGGGATGCCTGCTGTGTTTGGTCTTCCACCTCCTCAAAGCCACCTTCCTCCTCTGACTCCTCTTCTTCAGACTCCCAGAGTCTGGGGACTTCCACTGCCCAGCATGGAAGATTATACACAGGTCAGAGTCTGGGGGCTTCCACTGCCCAGCATGGAAGATTATACACAGGTCAGAGTCTGGGGGCTTCCACTGCCCGGCATGGAACATTATACACAGGTCAACGTCTGGGGGCTTCCACTGCCCAGCAAGGAAGATTATACACAGGTCAGAGTCTGGTGGCTTCCACTGCCCAGCATGGAAGATTATACGCGTTGCCTCGGTCTGCGTTATTATAAGGTGTGTACTGTTAAGTAGTACTATTCCTATTGGTTTAATCCCTGTTATGTCCACTATTAGGGGACGTGTATATGGCATGAATTTTTGGAAGCGGGAGATGGAAAAAGATGCTTGGTCGGTCCTCCCACTTCAAATTTGGGGCACTGCACGTGCAATCTAAGGTGCCACCAGATATGTGTCACTGTGCACTGGCAAAAGTTGGCAGAGTAGATGCAATAGGCTTCACACACACGCCTGTAGGCAGGCAACTGATATTCAATCGATTACAGTCAAAAAAGGGTTGTTTTATGTCACTGTACACTACGGTTGCACCAGATATGACGTATCACTGTGCACTGGCAAAAGTTGGCAGAGTAGATGCAATAGGCTTCACACACACACCTGTAGGCAGGCAACTGATATTCAATCGATTACAGTAAAAAAAAGGGTTGTTTTATGTCACTGTACACTTTGGTTGCACCAGATATGACGTATCACTGTGCACTGGCAAAAGTTGGCAGAGTAGAGTAGATCCAATAGGCTTCACACACACGCCTGTAGGCAGGCAACTGATATTCAATTGATTACAGTCAAAAAAGGGTTGTTTTATGTCGTATGTACACTACGGTTGCACCAGATATGACATATCACTGTGCACTGGCAAAAGTTGGCAGAGTAGATGCAATAAACTTCACACACACGCCTGTAGGCAGGCAACTGATATTCAATCTATTACAGTCAAAAAAGTGTTGTTTTATTTCACTGAGCACAATATAAGCTGTTAGGTGTTAGCCTGTCACACACACACGCTGGCAGGCAGGCATATGCAATTAGATTACACAGAAAAAAATTATAAAATAAAATAAATGATGTTCTAGCCCTAAAAAGGGCTTTTTGGGTTGCTGTCCTTCAGATGGAAGGCTCTGGAAGGGAGTGTATGCTGCTGATTGGCTGGAATGTGTCTGCTGACTGTGAGGTGCAGGGTCAAAGTTTCCTCAATGATAAAGAGTAGGGGGCGAGCCGAAAAGCACATATGTTCGCCGTTCGATGCGGACGCGAACATGCCAAAATCGCCGTGAATAGTCTGCGGGCGAACTGTTCGGGACATCACTACTCTGGAGCGCTCTGTGTTGTTTAGACCTTTCATTGGTCTTATTTCCTGTTTGTATTGAAGTCCATGGAAGTTTGGATTTACACTGGATATCAGCTTTCCTTCAAAACCCCTGCTTACTACAAGTTTTTATTTAAAAATTCACAACTTTACTTTTTATCACTACGATGGCGCTTAGCTCCTTTCCGTAGCAAACTGTTGGGAAGGAGATGGGACTGAGATCAATAGTTCTTTCAAGCAAACATAGTGCCTATTAAATCTACTCTTCCCCTACACAATGGGCTTGTAGGTCCCTCAAGCTCATGTTCATTGATGCAATGCCCGCAGCGATCCATCTTCTCATCTATCTTCCCCTTCTTTGTGCGCCTTCAATCTTTCCCAGCATCAGAGTCTTCTCTAGGGAATCCTGTCTTCTCGTGATATGGACAAAATATTTGAGCTTTAACTGCATAAACAAACCTTTGAGTGAATAGTTTGACTTGCTTTCCTGTTGTATGACTTGATCAGATATTCTTGTATATTGCATAGCCAGGTTGGAATCTCCTTTAAGAACGTTTGTACGTGACCATGAGGTATTTCTAGAGCTCCACATATAGGTCTTTGACTAAGTGTATTGTAGTGGAAGTTAAATAACCTCCATGAGGTATTCATAGCACTTATTAGAGGTAGCCATTAGAAATAAATAATAAAGCACAGAATAAAAATAAAGAGGGTAAAGGATACAAGTTAGTATCCATAAATATAAAGTCACAGAATATCAAGTCAAAATATTCAGTCACTAAAGCACTTTAATAAATACAACTGTGAAATTGTTATTATAATTTTTTGATAAGCACAGTAGCACTTTGAAAAGAAAAAAAACTGTTTTGTTCTACAGCACTCAATCACCTGTGAAAAACTGGGATTATAGTTAGAACTAAGCACAAGTATGTTTTGCACAATTTAAGCACTTGAATACTTTGAATACCATCAGAAAATCATAAGACCCTGCTAAAAGAGATTTAACAATATAAAATTATTAAGCTACTGTCTAAAAAAAACTAAAATAAATTAAATAATAAAAATAGATTTGGATTATAAGGACATCATTATCAATACTGAGATAATGATCTCAGTTTTTAAAAGTCTGTATTTTAACTTAAAGTGTTTTTAATAAAAGTGTATAATAAAAGTTATTTTTTAACAAATCAGTTTGTGGCATGAAAGATAAAAATCCACAAAAAGGTGTTCTATAATTTCTATAATTCTCTATGAATTGACTTTATCAATTCACATTTACGTATTAATTAGGGAAAAAGTTCTAGTATCATAAAAGGTCAAGCAATACAAGTTGTTATGATTGCACATATCCACACAACTTTGGCCAGATTTTCTTCCACACAGCTTTTAGACATTGCTGTGTCACCTCCTTCCAGGACAAATCAATAGTTGTATCGTACTTCTCCCAGAACTCCATCATCGATTGTTTGTCCTGGCTGTCCATCTGGTGAATCAGCTGGTGAAATGTGCAGTGAAGATAATAGGCCTTGAAGGTCCTAATGATTCCCTGGTCCATAGGCTGGATGAGTGAAGTAGTGTTGGGCGGTAGGAACATCACTTCCATAAGGATGCAGCCGGGGAGCTCAGCCAAGTTGGTAGAGTGGCCTGGAGCATTGTCCATTATCAAGAGCGTTTTCTCTTCCAGTCCCTTGCACCTACATTAGCACAGCACGGAATGGCAGACATGTTCGCTGAACCACTTCTTGAATATGTCCATGGTGATCCAGGCCTTCCTAATAAATTGCTAAATAACTGGCAAACTGGAATTAACAATGCACTTCATAGCTCTTGGTGTCTTGGAGTGGTAGACCAGCAATAGCTTAATTCTGAAGTCACCGCTGGTGTTCCCACCAAGAAGAACGGTTAGCAGCCTTTGGCTGCTTTAAAGCACAATGCTCTATTCTGCCCCCTAAATATAAAAGTGTGGCTTGGCATACGCTTCCAGAAGAGGCCGGTCTCATCCACGTTGAACACCAGTTCTGGTGGATAGTTGCCTCTTTCAGCAATGTCTTTCAAAGTGGTTGGAAAGAATGAGAAGCCTCGGTGTCAGTGTTTGCTGCTTCTCCAATGATATTCATGTCATAGAAGTTGTTCCTCTTTTAGAAGCGCTCAAACCAACCTCTACTGATTGCGAAGCTCTCCATCACATCTGGATATGGCTGTGTCTGGTTATGGCTGTAGATACTTGCCTTCTCAATTATGATGGCATGGCTAAGAGGCATGTTAAGCTCTAGTTCGTCATCTATATAGGTGGAAAGCCTGTTCATCATCTACTCAAGGGCATAGCATCTGGAGCGGGTATTCTTGTTTGCAGAAGATGCAGTGCTGGTGGTCCCTGAAGACTTTATCTTGTCCTTTTTTTTGAGGCTGTGCTGTTTGTGGAAGTTTGCAATTTCAGATCCACCCCAATATCCCTCCCCTCTCTTGAGGTGGTCCAGCACCTGCATTTTCACATCCAATGCTATGCTCTGGCGCATCAGCTTAAGCTGCTCTTCTTTACGTCCAGACATCTGTAAAACAGTACAAAAAATAAATAATTAATGTAGATATTATTAGACAATTAACAATTAATAATTAACAATCACATTATTAGGAACATGGGAACAAAGACAATATTCTGTACAGTGCCACTTGATTTGGGGGTCTTCTGTGTCTCTTTTTGCACTTCTATCTCTCCTTTCTCTCTCTCTCTCTGTCTTTCTCTGTCTCTTGCCCTGTCCCTCTTAACGCTGTGGCGCTTTTAAGAGCGCTGAATGGGGTCCTGCGAAGAAAAAACATTGTTATATGGAAGCAGAGCGTGCAGAGGGGAATTACAGCAAAAAGAGCGCTATAGCGAATTATCGCTCAGTGGGTTAGCATTAAGCGCGATATTCCCGTATATAGAAAAGTGAGAGTCTTCAGGGACCTATCAAGCTATAATAATATCCTATGGAGCAAATGTAACCTTTCTAAGAGTTCTCCAAGATTTCTTTCTTGTCCAGTAAATCATTTTAAGGACATTCAAGGGCGTGAAACAATAATGGGACATCGCCTAACATGGAATATGTTAGTGCTTTATAAATACATGATAATAATATTAATTATGATTTCTTTAAATCCCATTAAATATATAAAATATAAAATATGAAATAATAAAAGTTTTTTTCCATACTGACTAAATACATTTTCTCCCACGAAACAGCAATTGATTACGTAGGGTTAACATTAAAATGTCCTAGGTCAAGATTAAGAATCAAAACCACGAAATGTATATTTCTGTACTATTTTTGACCTTTGCTCCTTCCAGTAATGAATGGGAAAGTCAGCAATATTTTTAATAGCAAAGTTGCTCCTTAGGGAAATCCATCTTATTAAAATCAACTGCTCTATGAATATGAGGCATTAGAAAATCCCTAGTAAGGTAAGCGCCATTCAAGCGGCTAATACCTTGCTCTGCCTCAGCAGTATTTGTTTGATAATGTATATATTTAATTTAATGGGTTTTAGAATCAGTTGTGGGAAGCTGAAGTTCCACTTACAGGGTCACTATAGTCATATATTTAAATTATTCTCTTAAAAAGAACTACACTTGAAAACTGGCAGCAAGTTTTTAGAATGTAAAAAAAAATATATATATATATATATATTTTTTTTTTATATATGTATTAGCTTATATATAATTATGCTGCTGTGAAATCTACCATTTTCATTCCTGCTGATCAGCGTCCTGAGGTGGGAGGAGACTTTGCATTCACCCAAAGTTTCTATCTGCAGAATGAGATTACCGCACTC
>CM050166.1:17188654-17193654 GCA_027410445.1 Discoglossus pictus
TTTCCGGGCTTGAACATGATCACTGACGCAAGGCCATAGCTCCTGGTTAAAAACAGCCAATGGGATTTGGGTCCGATCGTGACTCGTGGTTTGAATTATGAGTTACGATTGGACCCACATTTCAGATATAATGCAATATTGATAAAGGCGTAAATATGATATTCTGTTACATGTGAGTTCCATTATATGTATTAACACATTGATTGCCAGGATCGATATAACACAGAAATTAAATATGAAAAAAAAATATTTTGTCGGGCTGATTTTCGTGCTTGAGAATGGTGTGCTATTACTTCTAAGACCTAACATCACTTTCCCTTTTAATAAAAGTACAGTAGAGTGTTTATATATGCATTTACAGTGCGTACCATTTACACGTCATTAAGCCCTTTGCAAGACCTCCTTGGTACCATTAACCTATGGTTCGATTTTTGCCATTTGCAGGCTTTACGGAAAGATCAAAGGCTTGGAGGGCATTACCTTGCGATTTTACAAATCGCTATGACTCGCAGCTCATAGCCCGTAACTCGATTTGAACCTGCAAACGGAAGCCAATTGAATAGCAAATTAAGTTACAGGCTCCATTTTACGAGCCTGGATTTCCTGAATCCTCAATTGATGGAGGCTCATGGTATTTACACTTCCTCTTAACTCACTGGTAAGATAAATGCAGATAAAACACGTTGGTTGTTATCTACCTGTCTTGTTTTAGTTTTGTTTCTTACTCCAATTTATTTAATTGTGGACAGAAAAAAGTTGTAATGCATAAAACACAATCTTTAACCCTTTCAGTGCCAGGGGTTCAGGATATTTTCCTGACCCATCAGGCCAGACACATTTGCCACATTTTGCATCTGTTTCCCCACAGTTTTTTTTATACTTACATATGGAAAATTACACATCTTTTTTTGTTTTTTTTCAGTGAAGTTAAGCTTTCTACTTGTATATTTGTTTTTTTGTTTCTGTGTAAAATAAGAGAGAAAAAAACAATAAAGATAGTATTGATCAGATCAGCTAGCATTGATATGATCAGCAAAAGTATCTCTAATAACCCACGCCCTGGATCTCTTGAGTGCACTGATAATACATTTAAAAAACATTACTTTTATTTCTGACCTACACAGAAGTACAGAAGGATTTTATTGCCTTGATAAGGTTGTTATGCATACACTGTAGTATATCCTTATGCATAAACATAATACTAAGAAAGGATACATTGTCTGAATGTACAGAACGTAGAGAGTTAATTCTCTAAAGCTATCCAACCACTAGCCTTTGCTAAAACCCAACATTTTTAAAATGTAAACAAAATAAAAGTTTCTGTCCACCTCTGTCTCACCCATCCCCTACTCCACATTCTCAATCACTTTCCCTTCTCCCACCTCACTACACCAACCCTCTTTCTCTCCTCTTGATACCCAAATCTCTTTCATTTCCCTCTCACCCCTTATATCCCTCAATCTTCCCTCTGAAACCTTTATCCCCCTCACTCACCCTACTCTTGTATCTCTCTCTCATCCCTCCTTGCTCTATCTTACACTCACTATCTCCCTTACCAACTCTCTTCCACCCCACTCTTGTCATTCTCCTCTCTCTTCTTCAATCCCCTTTACACTCCTATCCCCTCTCCCTCATGCCCCAATCTCTCTTCACATCCCCTAATTTCATTCACTATCCTCTATTTCTCCTCTCATGCCCCTCTCTCACCCAATATCGCTCCCGTCACCCCTTAGGCCCCTGTTGCTCTCCCACTCTCTCTCATCCTCCCTCTATACCCACTCATCCCTCCTTTTTACCCACTTTTTCTCCCCTATCTGTCATGTTAAGATGTATCTATACACAGGGGAGTAGGAACTGGGGGATAAAGGGGTCAAATTCCCCCAGATTAAATGAATAGGGGACACAAAAAATAGCAGCATTAAACTTAGGCATGCATTTCCGGTTTTGGCTACTAGAGGCCACTTTGGAGCAGTATGTCTTTCCCATGAAAGCTTTTATCCATAATTAAATATATATATATATATATATATATATATATATATATATATATATATATATATATACAGTATATATATATATATATATACAGTAGATATATATATATATATATATATATATATATATATATATATATATAAAATAAAATAAGTTGGCATATAGACATATACATATATCATTTTTAATTACATTGATGGGCCCAGGGGCATTAAAAACTTAAAAAAATAAATAAAAAAACAAAAAACGGGCACTGTAGCAATTATGTTCTAGTCCATGTGGGTGGCCTGATATGTATTAACTCATTTATTCCTGAGATTGATATAACACCAAAATGACAAATAAAAATAAAAAATTTGATTGCAGATTTGCGACCTTGAGACTGTTGTGCAATTAATTCTGTCTTTCATCGCTTTCCCTGTCTTTTAAAGTGCAGTATTGATTTTTTATTTGCATTTACAGAGCTACGAACAGGGGTTAAACTCCCTTAGGAGTCCTATTTGGTACCTCTAGGATTTTTTACTACATTTGACATTTACGGGTGTGAAAATATTTGTGCGCTTGAGGAATTGTAGCAATTGAATAGCGATTTGAGATTGTAACTCTTGCAGGATTGAAAGATCAAAGGCTAATTTACGATCTTGAAACCGCAGGGATTTTCAGCCTGTAACGCCAATTAAATAGCAAATTAGTCTACGGATTCCATTACGGGCTCCCGTAAACATCAATAGCTCAACTGAATCAAGGCCTAGGATTCCAAACAACAGGCACCAATGGACTTTAAAATATGGGGAAAGCAATGGAAGGCATTCATTGCACAACAATTCCCAATAAACAAATAGGCATTACATTTTCTTTCTCATATGTTGGAATGGTCATGCATTTGCCAATATGAAAAGTGTGCCTGCAAGATGCTGAAAGAGACACTACCTGATTAAATTAAACCTTTCTCATTCACAGAGATTCTAATATGGACCCTAAAAATACAAATGCTGGAGTGGGTTGCCAGTTCCTTCTCCAATGGACTATGATTTGTCTGACCTCTCTGCTATGACCTGCACACCTAGAGTGACCCTACTGCTTTAATGAAGTACACAAGCCCCTTCACCACCACAAGGTAGCGATCCAGAAGGGGACCAGGGGAACATACACCACGCTAACCTACTCTAATCCATCAGGAAGGGACGCAAATACACATGGAGGCTGTGCAGAGGCATGTGGAGCAACAGCCAACCCCCCTCCATCAGGGATAATCGCCACTACGCCTATCCTGAAAAGTCCCACTCCATTGTTGCTGGTCATGTGCCAAGATGTATACCCATTATTATTTGTGAGATATCATGTGTGCATTGCTATCAATCAATTTGCATTATCCCCTGTCATATTGTTATCAGCCCATCAGGGGAATGCTGATATTCCACAGTATCACAAATTGGACCTCTCTTGTGTATTTACCCTATATCATTATCTTAGTATTACTATTAACCCATTGCTAGGGCTCATTAGTTTACATATATAAGAATGTGACACAAATGTGATGTATGTGGATGTCCCAAAACCCCAACCATTGAAAACACACTGACATGGTGAGAACGGTATAACAAAGCTTTATTTCATACACCGAACACACTCAGAAATGTACAAGACTGTGCATTACTATCATGGGTGTGGTGTGGGCGGATCCTGGGAGAGCAAGAGGCTCTTGGGGAAAAAGGGGAGACCTAAGTGTCATAGTGTAGAATAATCCTGATGCATAGCACCTACCAGTGTCACATGTGGTCACCACACCACTGCAATTGGAATCTGATAAAAAAAAGGATCATCAGAAATCACTCCATTTAATTGAAGAAACCAGTAATGCGCAATTAAACAGATGCAATAAATCCTGGATAATGTCATACAAATCTATTCCAGACACAGTGTGTTTTCATATATTAAGGAATAATCCAAAATAGATGATCAGAATCTGGGAAACAGAAAGAGGAGTTTGAGGAACATGCCTTCATAGTCGTGATATTGGGCTACTAAGACCTACAGAGACAAGAACAAGATATCAATCAGAACACTATTTTGATTGACTGCAACACCTCATCTCAACAGCAATTCACATTGAACATCAATTGCAGAAATATTCAACATAACCATATGTGTACACACTCTGTACCCAGCCAATAGTATGTCAACATTAATGTAAAATAATATTTATTGAGTAGTGTAGATGAGGAGGACTTAGGGGATGTTCTCGCCTACCTCCTCTTTCTCAGCACTGGGCCCCCACCTTCTGTGCCCGTGCTCCTCCTCCCTCTACCATGACAAGAAAGTGTTGGAGTGAGGGGTACATCCACCTGGGGTGGCTGTGTAGCAGCTGTTGTCGGAGGTAAGGTGTGAGATGAGGAGGCCGCAGGCTCTGGTTGCGGTCGGGGTGGAGCCTGTGGAACCGAAGTCTGGAGAGATATGACCTGGCCTTCCGCTAATTACACTAGCCACTCAATGAGACGTGTCTGGGTTTGTCTGTCCCTATGAGCCCTACACTCATATCTCCATCCTTTGTTTGTGCCTCCTCACCTCACCATATAGCGATCTGATGCTGTTGACAATCTGATTTTGCCTTTCCAGCTGGGATATCAGTTGTTGCATTAAGGTGACATTGCTCTCGTCCTCTATCCAGATGTGGTGCATGAGGTCCCTCAACGTGCCTTCTGAAGAGGTGGGAGGTCTGTCGCTGGACATACCGGGCCTGTCGATGGGCTGTGGTGATGCCAGAGGTACTGGTGGTGATGGTGATGCCAGAGGTGGTGGTGGCGATGATGTCAGCCATGGCGATTGTTTTGGTGTGGCCTGTGGCTGTGGTGTTGGTGTCATCTGTGGCGGTGGTGTCGGCCGTGGCGGTGGTGTAGCCCATGTTTGTGGGGGCCAGGTTTTTTGAAGCCATGTTAGGAGTAGAAGAGTGGTGAGGTCCGGCCAAGGCATCCATGTCATCTGACCAGGTGGCAGTGGTGGGCCTG